>JAWDGP010001802.1:325000-370000 GCA_033675545.1 Elysia crispata
GACAGCAGTAGTAGTAGTAGTAGTAGTAGTAGTAGTAGTAGTAGTAGTAGTAGTAGTAGTAGTAGTAGTAGTAGTAGTAGTAGTAGTAGTAGTAGTAGTAGTAGTAGTAGTAGTAGTAGTAGTAGTAGTAGTAGTAGTAGTAGTAGAAGTAGTAACAGAAAAATAAGCAGAAGCAGCAGTAGCAGTAGTAATACCAGCAGCAGCAGCAGTAGTAGTAGTAGTGGTAGTAGCAGTAGCAGTAGTAGTAGTAGTAGTAGTAGTAGTAGTAGTAGTAGTAGTAGTAGTAGTAGTAGTAGTAGTAGTAGTAGTAGTAGGAATAGTAAATGAATTAATAAATCATACAATTTAGGTCGTTTGTCAAATTTTGGTAATGTAAAGTGAATTATCAGCAGATCTTCGCAGACCTAGTCATTATAATCCAACATTTAAGAAGATACCGATGGTAGATGGGAGAGCAGATTATTGTTTGAGATAAAACGTCCACAATTAGGCAATCTTAAACTTTAAACGACAATATTTATTACTTTGATATAACATTTTAAAATACATCCAATAAATATTGTCTTTTAAAGTTTGAATTATATATTAATACGATACATAAATTTAATCGCTGAATTTTCATTATGCAATGAGAAGCCTCGTCAGTTTTCAAGGCGACCTTCAACCACGTGGCAACCAGTGATTCTTGCAGGTTTTCAACTCCTATGTAACTTACAAATTAAAAAAAATGAGGTTTTAAGTTTCTTTCCGTTCAAAGCGCTCTGTCTATCAGCATTTTTTATACAGGTTTATAAGGCATCAACTCAGTCTGTACCAGTGATGCTACCAACATGGTTATCCGCCAATTTACCTATAGGTGTGTCCACCAGTCTGGTCTTGCCAACCACACAAAGATAGAACGATTACTAAAGATTAAGCGCAGACAACTTGACCAAATAAAGTTGATACAGCTCCAGTCTTGGCTGCTGGTGAGAAATAAACAGAACCTTTGCGCGCCGAGGATGTTTGGGTGGACAAGGGCGCGGCCACATGCAGCCTTGGCCCGGTCAAGGTCATTCACCTTAGTGACTGAGATTTATTTATTTGAGGTTTATGCATCTTCTTAACAGTGTTTACATAAAAACTCGTACAGCAAGATGAATGCAATAATATGGCGTACTCCTAACATTTGCACCGAAGAAAAGTAATGAGCCTTCCCTTTGAATGACACAGAAACTGGACGTTATATCACACGTGTCTGATAGTTAGGTCTTTACCGAGAAAAAAACTTTTTTTTTTAAATCTTCTTCTTCTTCTCCTCCTGCTCCTCCTCCTCCTGCTCCTCCTCCTTCTCCTCCTCCTCCTGCTCCTCCTTCTTCTTCTTCTTCTTCTTCTTCTTCTTCTTCTTCTTCTTCTTCTTCTTCTTCTTCTTCTTCTTCTTCTTCTTCTTCTTCTTCTTCTTTTATTAAAATACAATTGAAATAGATCGCCATTTTGCGCACGTAAGAAAATCAGACCCAAAATCATTTGTAATAAAATTGCCTCGCAATTTCCAGTTGGTCTATATTTGTTTACAACGATACCAGAAGCAATAAGCTTGTTAGACTCTAGAGAATGTCATGATTGGACTCTGGAAAAACCAACTCCCTCCCCATAATTCTTTTTTCACTGCAACGATAATTCGAGGTTAAGGCACAGCAATAAGAATTTTGTAACTAAACTGAACCCAATTTTTTTTTTACGTCGAAACGATTTAGAAGCGTGTTCATTGAACAAGTGTTACAAATTTAGATTTAGAGAAATGAGCGACAAAGATTTAGATTACGTGCTAAATTTAATTCCCACAGAAAACAAGGTATTCTTCATACAAATCTAGTTATTTCAAAGTCTGAAGTGAAAAGAAAAAAAAGCATCGAAATACTGAAAACAATGGAAGTCTACAAAGAGGTAGGCCTATGTTTAGTAAAACGTACAAATTGTGTGAATAAGCTTGGATTTAAATCAAGATTTAAAACACTTCTTAATACTAAAAATAAGATGTGTTTTGTTCATTTTTGTTTCGGATATAGGTCTAAGTAATTTTCTCAAAGTTCTTTCAAAATAAGTGAGGAAATCCCCCTGTGCTTTTTGATAATAAAAGAGGAATAATTACTGAAAAAATTACAGTCGGTTGTATTTTAGGGAGCAAATTTTGAAGCAAATCATTAAGTAAGATTGTATTTTTTGATGGCAGTAAAAGAACATTGTGGAAGCCTACATTATGTCCACATGTAATGTTCTTCCAAAATGATATTTATAATAAAAGGTAGCTCAGAACTGCGAAGAATGTGTTTTGATACTGTGTTGAAAGTGTATTTGCTTTCAATAATCATTATTAAAAATTTACATCTATAATGAGAACTGACAGTAAATGGGTTTTGACTACTTGATGTGGCACCTACCTTAACTTCTTTAAACCTCAGGTACTTATATTCAAGTAGCTGAAAACCTTTAAAGAACTATAGATAATAGGACAGAGGGCTGACCAAGACAGTTTCCCCTCACTGTCATAAGGTGGGACAAAATACACCTGCAGTAATGGTCAGTCGTTTGAAATTGCGTGAGGTGTGTTATTTTCCTAGGATATAACTATAAGTGAAACTGAAAGCCTATAAGATAGTTTGATTTTAGACCCTGACCCGCACATCCAAGCAAACAGGGGTGCTAGAAGCTTAGGATGAAACACTCTGTTAGTCTCCATATTTTAGACCCTGACCCGCACATCCAAGCAAACAGGGGTGCTAGAAGCTTAGGATGAAACACTCTGTTAGTCTCCATATTTTAGACCCTGACCCGCACATCCAAGCAAACAGGGGTGCTAGAAGCTTAGGATGAAACACTCTGTTAGTCTCCATATATTAGACCCTGACCCGCACATCCAAGCAAACAGGGGTGCTAGAAGCTTAGGATGAAACACTCTGTTAGTCTCCATATTTTAGACCCTGACCCGCACATCCAAGCAAACAGGGGTGCTAGAAGCTTAGGATGAAACACTCTGTTAGTCTCCATATTTTTTAAAGAATTGATTGCATACAACATTCGGTTATAACGTGACGTGGCTCCGTCATGTAGAAGCATGAACTGTGCGCCATACAAACAGGTGCTAGAAGCTTAGGATGAAACACTCTGTTGGGCGCCATACTGCCAGTCGTTGTCAACATCCAAGCAAACAGGGGTGACTAGAAGCTTAGGATGCAAACACTCTGTTAGTCTCAATAATAACGTTACAAACTGTTTTTCATTATAGACACTGGAGTAATTACGTTGTCAGGCGACTTGTTAACATTTCAAATAGTGTAGGGCTGTAGGCTCTATGCTACGCCTTGTAACTTCACGTAGATTATTCTCTTATTTCCATTAAAATGCGAAAAAATATTATACATGTACATTAAACGTACCTGTGCAAAAATCTTTGGAACTTAAAACTATTTTAAAAAAATATTTCACCAGGTTAAAAGAAAATGTTAACTGGTACGCATGTATAGGGCCTATCATTTAATTTTTTGTTTGAGCTAAAATGCCAGCGTCATGCCCTCCATGCTGTTACCTCCACGTGTGAGAATCCGCAGAGACCAGGTTTAAGTGCCTGGGCCCTGAGTTTATCAGACTAGCAGTCCTTGTACTATGGTAGAGCGTGGGGAAATCTTGCTGCCATGACCTGCAGAACTGTGACGAGCGCTCTTCGACTAAAACAACTAAGTTGCTAAAAATAGCCGATACAATACTGTAATATGAACAGTAGGCCAAAAATCGATTATCCGTTTAATGTAGTATCGTGTTGTGACTTAATGACAAGAAAGTTTATTACTTAGGTATAAATTTAGTTAAGAAATTAGTAACAGTCAATAGATAAATAATCTTCCTCATTGAAATATATTTTTGGATAAAGGTAGGTATTAAAATACACTGTGGTTGTGAATTTACGAAGTGTGAGAAACAACACAGAGGTAACCCTGTGAACTGTTATCAAGAACGCGCAATTTATAATAATAATAATAATAATAATAATAATAATAATAATAATAATAATAATAATAATAATAATAATAATAAAAATAATAATAATAATAATAATAATAATAATAATAATAATAATAATAATAATAATAATAATAATAATAATAATAATAATAATAATAATAATAATAATAATAATAATAATAATAATAATGATGTCGTTGTTGTTGTTGATGATGATGTTATTGTTGTTGTTGAGGTTGATGTTGTTGTTGTTGTTGATGATGATGTTGTTGTTGTTGTTGTTGATAATGATGATGTTGTTGTTGTTGTTGTTGTTGTTGTTGATGATGATGATGTTGTTGTTGATGATGATGATGTTGTTGTTGATGATGTTGCTGTTGTTGTTGTTGTTGTTGTTGTTGTTGTTGTTGTTGTTCTTATTGATGGTATTGTTGTTGCTGTTCTTACTTTCAACTCTGTTAATGCAATCTATTTCCAAGGCTGCCAAAGACCAAAGAAACAGGCGGGTAGACAGCATCAGAGTTTGGCCTCAACAACCATGGTGAGTAGCGGCGACGGTATCCACACAGCGCGATGAATGGTTCATTCAGCTTGATATTCGGCTCGGGCGCGTCAGAATTAATAAGCAAAGTTGAAACGTCCAAAACATGCCAGGATAATTAGCATTTGGACGAAACAATGGTTAGCTATCGCAATTAAAAAATCACAGTTGTAACAGGGAAATACGTAAAAGAGCAAATTAAAAAGAAAATTGCTTACTTTATTTTTCATTTCGTACTTTTTTTCTTACTATTTCATCCTTGTTTATTCTTGTTTTTATTGAGTTATTATCATTTTGCATTCATTTTTTGCATGATTTTTTTTACGAATATTTTTCTAATCATTTTCCATTTTTTACGATTATATTTTTTTTATTTAGTAGTAGTTGTATTTAGTTTTAATGTCGACTATCACTGTTATTGAAACAGTAGTTTTAGCAATAATCAGTATGGGAGTAGAGTGTATGTCGCAGTAACAATGGAACGAGTAGCAGTTGTTGTAGCTGGAGTATGAACAGCATCGGTGTTAGAGAAAAAATTAGAACACTGTACATCTCTACAATAGCTCCGTCACACAACGGCAGCAGTTATAGGATACCATGGAGGCTGTGTGGTATCAGCAACCATCATTAAATTAAGAAAATGGAATAGCAATAACAGTAAAAAAGAAAAGTTTAGGTAAAATGAGAATGAAAGCTTGAAAAAAATCAGCTATTGGTTGTAATAGTGGCATTGGCAGCAAATAGCCATTTTCTCACCCAGCATTTACCCGATGAAGTAACTTATATCTGTAATTATTAGTAATAGAATACCTCTGTGATAATTATTTATGTTTGTTTTCACCCATGAAAATCCAGTCCATCAAAATCAAGGTAAAGAAGAAGCTCACATCGAGGTCTCAACGTGTCAAATGCGCAGAGCTTCATCCTACAGAGCCGTGGATGCTCACTAGTCTCTATGACGGCAAAGCCTACATCTGGAACACAGACACCAAGGTGTGTAACTGGGATCTAGATCTAGAGGCCTACATGTATTATGTTTCTCTGCCTTTCCCGGTTCCATTACAATGGCTCTTACAGATCTCCACCTCTCGTCTTTGAGTTGTGACGATGTGGAGAAAAGCGTCATCAGATTCTAAATACCCCGTTTTGGGGTGAGTGAATGGAGATGGTGATTAGGAAGGGCCATTTTACTTATATTTTAAAGAAGGCAGTCTGTGTGCAGTGAGATGTATTATTAAAGATAGCATATGTTACAAAATTTAGCCTAATTTTCTTTGCTATGTTTCTATCAACTGTTTACAGTCGGGATCTTAAGAATAAGCAACTTATGATGTACATGTAGCTGCATTTTTAATAGAAATTGTTTAAAAGCAATAATCATTAAATATATCGCGCGCCAAGTTCTGGTATTTCAACTTTCCTGTGAATAACAGGAAAATAAAAATAATCAGCTGATTTGGAACATCCCAATCTATTTATAGATTATTCTAGGCTCTCATTATTAGAGAAGGCTGTGAACCCCAATGCAATATTTTTTCCCAAGCCTTGTAAAGACCTTTTAGAATGATATTTAAATAGTGCAGGATTAGCCCTTTTAAAGTACTTTTATTTCACTTTAGGGGATGCAGTATGGCTGCGCGTATATATCTGAAATGTGGCATAATTATATGCATGGCATTTTTTTAAATCGTTACGTGTACAATAATTGACTTTCATTGTTGAAGAGTGACTTGCTATTTTTTTACTCTCCTCGCGCAACCCCAAAGATCAAGGTCATGGACTTTTGTATCAGATCACCTTTTATCTCGAGGCCAAAATAACTAGATCCATAATTCTGAATATAAAATGTACATTTTTAAATTCCCTCTAAAAGTTTAATTCGCACTATTTCAAGAACATCTGTCAAGCTCCTTCTGCTCTTGTTTTTTTTTTTCCTTCAGAAAGTCCTGAAGTCTGTGCTAGTATCGGACCTGCCTGTGAGAACTGCCAAGTTTGTCCCGCGCAAAAATTGGTTCATCACAGCTTCGGTAAATATTGAACAGGCTGTATATAAGTTTCTCACGCCCTTATGGAATGTCCATTATCCCTTTCATAATTATCATTGTATGTTTGTTTTTTTAACTGGTTATGTTTGAACCGTCTCACACTTTGTAAACCTCCTTGTATTGAACTTCCAATCGCAGGACGGCCTTATTCACTTTTCTCATCCTTCACTGGTGTTATGTTTGAAAGTATAAACCCGAACATTTGTAAAGATATTTAGGGCGCATTAATACTCGAAAATATCAATGAGTTTCCAACGCTGTATTTGGAAACGATGGGTTATAGGGCCTTGAGAGAATCTAAGGCTACTTTAGAATGAACGCATTAAATCTTTTAGTTAAATTAAATAAATAATCTTTTAAAAACAAATTATTTTAATGTCTTCCAAATGTTCATATTTTTTTTAATTCTTCATATTGATCAGGTAAGAAATATCACTTATTTGAGTTTATAAAACTGTCCTTTATCCACATCGTAAGAGCGTCCTTTCACCCTAGATTTGTGCATAAAACCAAGCTATTCATACAATAGCAAGTTAACTTCGCAAAGTCTCAATTTGCAGACCCTCATAATTGCTGATCATCATCTAGATAAAAAACAAAATATGCAGATATGAATTCTGACAAGTCAGTGTAATTCTAAACACTTTTTGTTAATTCCTTTACAGCCATGCAGTTTAGAAGGATCTTTTTATTTGTTACTTTGGGAAAGAAGAACTTTATATGTTACTCTTTCTACAGATCTGCTAAACGTTGTTATTCAGTCGCTGAAAAGAAATAGTCTCCTTTACACAATACATGAAGATTTTCTTTTTTGTTAAATTTCCTCATTGTTGTTTTCAAATCCTACAAAATGGTTTTTATTAAAAAGATGTTAACCTAAGTTCAAAAGCTCGAGAGCTCTATTTATAGCAGACTAGGCTCGTATAAATAAGAGCTAATGTATCAACCAAGTAAACCCAGGACTGTGCCACACTCCACTAGGATGATGCCAACATTCGAGTGTTCAACTACAACACCGGTGAAAAGGTGGCGGAGTTCTCTGCCCATAGAGACTACATCCGGTCTCTGGCTGTACATCCGGCGCGCCCTTTCCTTCTTTCCTGTGCAGGTGAGAAGCCTGTAATAAGGGAGAAGCCTCATTGCCACTAGCGCCTCTTGCCGCCCAGCAACTGGTTTGGAACAGTTTAAACTTGAAGAAGCTTCAATATCAAGACCGTCTTAAGTGAATTTTAAAAGCCTGAAGGTCACAGGGCAGTGTTGTTCTTACTTGGTTTCGCCTTTTTTTTTTTTTTTTATTAATTTGCATAACTAAACTGACTGATTGCTAGATTTCTTGTTAGAAAAATAGGTGATTACGTGATAAAAATTAAATTCTGCCAAAACCAAAAAAAAAAAAAAAAAAAAAAAAAAAATAGAACCGTTAGACCTTTGGGGCAGTTTTAAATAGAAATTCTATGGACTGCAGGAATCTTTTTTCGATGAATCATATGTTGCTTTATCCGTGGAAAAAGGTAATAAAATTCATGGTCATTAAAAAGAAAGTATTATTATTTTTTTTAAATAACTCTTAAGAATGTATCTATCCTTTACATATGAATATCGTAGTGCATGCACTTAGAGCTCCAGCCACTCACTCTCTCTCTCTCTCTCTCTCTCTCTCTCTCTCTCTCTCTCACTCTTCAAGCTCTCTTCTTTGTCTCCCATACGCTTTGCACTGTATCTAAAGTTATTTATCTCTGAACTACATCCCATTCGTTCCGCCAATCACTCTCATAGACACAGAAATGTATCAGTCTATCAGAATGATAAATCAAACAAAGCTGTTCTAGAGAGAATTATAGTTATCTCATTTTGTTGAAAAACCCGTCCTATCAATAGATCATCTTTAATTTTCATTATCATGTAGGAATGAATGAATGTATTTTTATTCAAAACAGCGCATCTCTAGGCATATTAGAATCATATCTCCATATTCCTCTAATGAGGCTTAAGATGCACCTTTAAATAGATTGAGAACTATAGAAAGAGTTGTTTCCCTGTATTGTTCAGAAACTAAAAAAATAGCGATGCTACATTCCCTATACCTATAATAAGAAAGGTTTGTTGACACGACTTTAAAAAAAAAGACTTGGACAATTTTACAAAATTTCTGTGTTCAATGTGTTCTTTTCTTACGATATAAGTATTTATTTTTGTCGTTTAGATGATGCAGCCATTAGATTGTGGGACTGGGAGCAGAAGTGGGCATGTACGCACATTTTTAGAGGTCACACGCACTTTGCAATGCAGGTGACTTTTAACCCCAAAGACTACAACCAGTTTGCAAGTGCCTCAATGGACAAGTCGGTAAAGGTAAGCGAAGGAACTACCCAGTAACAAGTGGAGCAGGCAGTCTCTGACTCTTTCTCTTTCTCTGTCTTTGTCTTTGTCTTTGTCTCTGTCTCTGTCTCTGATTCACTCGCTCCACTATTGACAACCCTCTTTGTCTCTGTCTCTGGGTGGTTCTCTGATTCACTCGCTCCACTATTGACATCCGTCTTTGTCTCTGTCTCTGGGTGGTTCTCTGATTCACTCGCTCCACTATTGACATCCGTCTTTGTCTCTGTCTCTGGGTGGTTCTCTGATTCACTCGCTCCACTATTGACATCCCTCTTTGTCTCTGTCTCTGGGTGGTTCTCTGATTCACTCGCTCCACTATTGACATCCCTCTTTGTCTCTGTCTCTGGGTGGTTCTCTGATTCACTCGCTCCACTATTGACATCCCTCTCTGTCTCTGTCTCTGGGTGGTTCTCTGATTCACTCGCTCCACTATTGACATCCCTCTCTGTCTCTGTCTCTGGGTGGTTCTCTGATTCACTCGCTCCACTATTGACATCCGTCTTTGTCTCTGTCTCTGTCTCTGGGTGGTTCTCTGATTCACTCGCTCCACTATTGACATCCCTCTCTGTCTCTGTCTCTGGGTGGTTCTCTGATTCACTCGCTCCACTATTGACATCCCTCTCTGTCTCTGTCTCTGGGTGGTTCTCTGATTCACTCGCTCCACTATTGACATCCCTCTTTGTCTCTGTCTCTGGGTGGTTCTCTGATTCACTCGCTCCACTATTGACATCCCTCTTTGTCTCTGTCTCTGGGTGGTTCTCTGATTCACTCGCTCCACTATTGACATCCGTCTTTGTCTCTGTCTCTGGGTGGTTCTCTGATTCACTCGCTCCACTATTGACATCCCTCTTTGTCTCTGTCTCTGGGTGGTTCTCTGATTCACTCGCTCCACTATTGACATCCCTCTCTGTCTCTGTCTCTGGGTGGTTCTCTGATTCACTCGCTCCACTATTGACAACCCTCTTTGTCTCTGTCTCTGGGTGGTTCTCTGATTCACTCGCTCCACTATTGACATCCCTCTTTGTCTCTGTCTCTGGGTGGTTCTCTGATTCACTCGCTCCACTATTGACATCCCTCTTTGTCTCTGTCTCTGGGTGGTTCTCTGATTCACTCGCTCCACTATTGACATCCCTCTTTGTCTCTGTCTCTGGGTGGTTCTCTGATTCACTCGCTCCACTATTGACATCCCTCTTTGTCTCTGTCTCTGGGTGGTTCTCTGATTCACTCGCTCCACTATTGACATCCCTCTCTGTCTCTGTCTCTGGGTGGTTCTCTGATTCACTCGCTCCACTATTGACATCCCTCTCTGTCTCTGTCTCTGGGTGGTTCTCTGATTCACTCGCTCCACTATTGACATCCCTCTTTGTCTCTGTCTCTGGGTGGTTCTCTGATTCACTCGCTCCACTATTGACATCCCTCTTTGTCTCTGTCTCTGGGTGGTTCTCTGATTCACTCGCTCCACTATTGACATCCCTCTCTGTCTCTGTCTCTGGGTGGTTCTCTGATTCACTCGCTCCACTATTGACATCCCTCTCTGTCTCTGTCTCTGTCTCTTGGTGGTTCTCTGATTCACTCGCTCCACTATTGACATCCCTCTTTGTCTCTGTCTCTGGGTGGTTCTCTGATTCACTCGCTCCACTATTGACATCCCTCTTTGTCTCTGTCTCTGGGTGGTTCTCTGATTCACTCGCTCCACTATTGACATCCCTCTTTGTCTCTGTCTCTGGGTGGTTCTCTGATTCACTCGCTCCACTATTGACATCCCTCTTTGTCTCTGTCTCTGGGTGGTTCTCTGATTCACTCGCTCCACTATTGACATCCCTCTTTGTCTCTGTCTCTGGGTGGTTCTCTGATTCACTCGCTCCACTATTGACATCCCTCTTTGTCTCTGTCTCTGGGTGGTTCTCTGATTCACTCGCTCCACTATTGACATCCCTCTCTGTCTCTGTCTCTGGGTGGTTCTCTGATTCACTCGCTCCACTATTGACATCCCTCTCTGTCTCTGTCTCTGGGTGGTTCTCTGATTCACTCGCTCCACTATTGACATCTCTCTCTCTCTGTCTCTGGGTGGTTCTCTGATTCACTCACTCCACTATTGACATCCCTCTCTGTCTCTGTCTCTGGGTGGTTCTCTGATTCACTCGCTCCACTATTGACATCCCTCTTTGTCTCTGTCTCTGGGTGGTTCTCTGATTCACTCGCTCCACTATTGACATCCCTCTTTGTCTCTGTCTCTGGGTGGTTCTCTGATTCACTCGCTCCACTATTGACATCCCTCTCTGTCTCTGTCTCTGTCTCTGGGTGGTTCTCTGATTCACTCGCTCCACTATTGACATCCCTCTTTGTCTCTGTCTCTGGGTGGTTCTCTGATTCACTCGCTCCACTATTGACATCCCTCTTTGTCTCTGTCTCTGGGTGGTTCTCTGATTCACTCGCTCCACTATTGACATCCCTCTCTGTCTCTGTCTCTGGGTGGTTCTCTGATTCACTCGCTCCACTATTGACATCCCTCTCTGTCTCTGTCTCTGGGTGGTTCTCTGATTCACTCGCTCCACTATTGACATCCCTCTCTGTCTCTGTCTCTGGGTGGTTCTCTGATTCACTCGCTCCACTATTGACAACCCTCTTTGTCTCTGTCTCTGTCTCTGGGTGGTTCTCTGATTCACTCGCTCCACTATTGACATCCGTCTTTGTCTCTGTCTCTGGGTGGTTCTCTGATTCACTCGCTCCACTATTGACATCCCTCTCTGTCTCTGTCTCTGGGTGGTTCTCTGATTCACTCGCTCCACTATTGACAACCCTCTTTGTCTCTGTCTCTGGGTGGTTCTCTGATTCACTCGCTCCACTATTGACATCCCTCTTTGTCTCTGTCTCTGTCTCTGGGTGGTTCTCTGATTCACTCGCTCCACTATTGACATCCCTCTTTGTCTCTGTCTCTGGGTGGTTCTCTGATTCACTTGCTCCACTATTGACATCCCTCTCTGTCTCTGTCTCTGGGTGGTTCTCTGATTCACTCGCTCCACTATTGACATCCGTCTTTGTCTCTGTCTCTGGGTGGTTCTCTGATTCACTCGCTCCACTATTGACATCCCTCTCTGTCTCTGTCTCTGGGTGGTTCTCTGATTCACTCGCTCCACTATTGACATCCCTCTCTGTCTCTGTCTCTGGGTGGTTCTCTGATTCACTCGCTCCACTATTGACAACCCTCTTTGTCTCTGTCTCTGGGTGGTTCTCTGATTCACTCGCTCCACTATTGACATCCCTCTTTGTCTCTGTCTCTGTCTCTGGGTGGTTCTCTGATTCACTCGCTCCACTATTGACATCCCTCTTTGTCTCTGTCTCTGGGTGGTTCTCTGATTCACTCGCTCCACTATTGACATCCCTCTCTGTCTCTGTCTCTGGGTGGTTCTCTGATTCACTCGCTCCACTATTGACATCCCTCTTTGTCTCTGTCTCTGGGTGGTTCTCTGATTCACTCGCTCCACTATTGACAACCCTCTTTGTCTCTGTCTCTGGGTGGTTCTCTGATTCACTCGCTCCACTATTGACATCCCTCTCTGTCTCTGTCTCTGGGTGGTTCTCTGATTCACTCGCTCCACTATTGACATCCGTCTTTGTCTCTGTCTCTGGGTGGTTCTCTGATTCACTCGCTCCACTATTGACATCCCTCCTTGTCTCTGTCTCTGGGTGGTTCTCTGATTCACTCGCTCCACTATTGACATCCCTCTCTGTCTCTGTCTCTGGGTGGTTCTCTGATTCACTCGCTCTTCTGTTGACATCCCTCTTTGTCTCTGTTTGTCGTATGCATCTGCCTATTAATCTCTGTTTCTCTCTCTCTTGTTGTGTCTTTCTCACTTTCTGCCTCTTTTCTTAATTCTCTTTCCCTCCCTTCTCTCTCTCTCTCTCTCTCTCTCGCTCTCTCTCACACACACACACACACACATTACCTTTCTTAATCTCTACACGAATCAAAGAATCCCATTTTCTCTCGAGCCCCCCATCGTCGGCAGGTGAGTTCAGGACCTCATTATTATTTTCAGATCAGCCTGCCCGACTTGGCATTAGTTTGATATGCAAAAAGACTTGAGATCACCGAGTTGCGGTCAAGCTTTATCAACAAACAAACAAACAAACAACCCCAACAAATGTTTGTTTCCCCAGATCTGGCAGCTGGGTTCCTCTCAGCCCAACTTCAGTGTCCCGCACGAGCGTGGCGTGAACTGCCTGAGTTACTACCCAGGGGGCGACAAGCCTTACATCGTTTCCGGGTGTGATGGCGGTGAGGTCAAAGTTTGGGATTACCAGGTGAGGGCAGCTTACGCGTTTGGAATTTTTTGTTTCAGTCTTGTGTTGTGCTTTTAATTTTGACAAACGCGTACTGGTAAGTGTTGGTTTTAATATAAGCCAGCCAGCGCATTTTTATTTTTCTTCTGTGTTTGTGAATCTGAGAACTTTACTTGAAACAAAAAGTCTGATCATTTGGAGCTCTTTCATTTGAATTTGCCAACATATTACACGAGGGATACTACTACTCCTACTCTTACTCCTACTCCTCCTCCTCCTCCTACTGCTACTGCTACTACTACTACTACTACTACTACTACTACTACTACTACTACTACTACTACTACTACTACTACTACTACTACTACTACTACTACTACTACTACTCCTACTCCTACTCCTACTCCTACTACTACTACTACTACTACTACTACTACTACTACTACTACTACTACTACTACTACTACTACTACTACTACTACTACTACTACTACTACTACTACTACTACTACTACTACTACTACTACTGCTGCTGCTGCTGCTACTACTACTACTGGCAGTAATGGAAAGGATGATGATGGCGATGATGATAGTAATAATAATAATAATAATAATAATAATAATAATAATAATAATAATAATAATAATAATAATAATAATAATAATAATAATAATTATAATAATAATGTTATTTTTTACAAGACTGTAGCTTTATTCCTGATTTCTATAGCGTGTGTGTGTTTATATGAGTTTCTTGTTGAATATTAAGGGCAGGATCATGTCACAGAAGTGGCACTTTGGATGCTCAATTTTTTTCTTGGTTCCTGACTCAACTTGTGTAAGTCGTATTACATTGCGTATGGTTTTCCCCGTGTATCACTCCGCCAGACCAAGTCATGTGTACACACGATGCTCGGACACACCAAGGATGTGTACGCTGTGGAGTTCCACCCTTCCATGCCACTGATCGTGTCCGGCGCCTCTGATGGTCAGTCTTGTCTCAATAAACATACTTCGCTAATTTTGTATAATCCAGATCTATTTATAGATCCTTTTTAAACATTCATAGTCAATTTGGGTTTCGATTAGTGCACAGCACTGAATTCCCGCAAGGCAGCTCATCTTTTGAGACTTTTGTGCAGGGATTCATAGCGCACTAATAAGGGGTGGAAGAGTCTCAAAATAGATTTGGAAAGTATAGAGTAGGCTGACTTCAAATGTTTTTTAAATATATTATATTCTGGAGGCATTTGGTTCCTACAGAGAAATCTACGAATCTCATGGACTGCAAAGAAATCAAACAAAACAGTGTTACGAGAGGCTGAAACAACAAGATCACTCATAAATAGAGTACGTAAACGCCAAAGAAAATTTTTTTGGCCTTGGCCATGTGATGAGAAGAGAGAAATTAGAATATCTTGTGACAACTTGAATGATCGAGGAAGAACGCAGCAGGGAAATATGTTGGATTGACTAACAAAGTGGCTCAAAGGAGGAGGAGTGAAAGCAACGAGGGCTAGAGATGCGTGGAAGGTGATGATCACCTACTTTTAAGAGCACGACACCTGATTGGTTGATTGATTGAGACTTTGATAGTGTTTGATTCCACCCCTGTGTCTCCTGCTGTAGTTTTCAAATCCAGAGTAGCATCGGGGTTACAACAGATCTGAAAGATACTGACCTTTACTTAAAACGGAGGCTCGGCCCCGTCTGTGATTCTGTGTTGGCCTGAAGGTTACAATGTTGGTGAAGGTTTCTGATTGATGCTAATAAAGGTGTAATGATTTGTATAATAATGGTGGTGGTGTCCTGTTATGTCCTATTGTGTCTTCCACTACCCATTTACATGTAGAAGCTTGTGTCTATAGCACAATATACATTTGTTTTTATCATCAAATATAATGTGACGTAAAATTTGGGGTGTAGTTAGATATTTGCGTCAAAGTTTTTTTTTTATTTCTTACCTGAATCCGATTCTGATCTATCATCAATTTTTGTGAAATAGCTTTATTTTTAATTCAAATGATGTGTAATCATGATTGGGTAGGGCATCATAATATGACTTTAGGCATTACTATCAATGGATATAATTGGCAGATTTTTTGTCTGAGACGGGAAGACTTAATATGTTTTTTAACATACAAGCAAAACAATCTTCTTCAATCAATGCGATTTGAGACCATTACTTTTTTAGTTGCAAGAGGAGCGTATTTATCAAACTGAGCTAAGCACACACATACACAATCTATGTTGTGTGCGTAGTTAAGGATGGCACTGTAATAAGCACGCTAGGTCTTTATTCTTTCTTGCACTTTTACATCTTTCACCCTATTTGTCGGTCTAGAGTTAGATCTAGGTTTGTGATTGCTTTTTTCTATGTGTTTCCCAGGCACTGTACGGATGTGGCATGTCAGCACATTCAAGATGGTCACTGTCCTCAACTTCGATATGGGTCGAGTGTGGGCACTGGCCGTCCACAAGGCTTCCAACACTGTTGCGATAGGGTTCGATGATGGTTCTATGCTCATTAAGGTTGGGTCTCTTCACTGATTTACATATGTCTTCTTGTTTGTGTTTTTGTCTTATGGCTTCTACAGTATTCTTTCTGCGGTTTAACAAGTGATTTTAAGTGATCCCCTATAGGGAGTCAAAGAAATACTTGTGACATAGGCAAACTGATTATCTGTAGCTTGATGTAGCTCATTCACAACACGATGTTCTCAAGCATCTTGCATATTAAGCTTAAGCCATCACCGAGTAGTGCAAATAAAAAAGATGAGGCCCTAAACTCACTTCTCCGAGAAAGCTTCTTTTTCCATCAAGCACCGGTGGTCTATTTTCAGCCCCAATAGCCTTAAAATCTACAAATTTCTCATTTTTTTATTTTTTACTTTCCCATCCTTGCTGCAGATACGTTGAAGAATTCATTTGTGAGTTTACTTCACTTCAAATCAGGTCAATTATGCATAAAATGTATGATTTTTTTAGAGATTTAACATAAACAGATGAAAGGTACAATATGTTTTGGCGAACTCTGTCTGTTTGATAATATACACAAATTAAAACAAACTTTAACTGAATTTTTTTCCAACGTCTTTTCCATATCAAAGTAAGGCGTTGGCTCTAGTATTTGAAAGTACATCCTGTTGCCGTCTCAATATAAGCTTTATGGATTTATGGGTCTTTAGCGGCAATTTTTCAGTTCTACAAGATCTGTTGGGATCGTGTCTGGTGGGATAGCGGAGACTGGAGATCAACCGTTTCCTATAGTTACTGAACCTAACATTTACCTATTCTCTGTCTTTTTACAGCTGGGAAGAGAAGAGCCAGCCATCTCGATGGACACGTCTGGTAAGATAGTATGGGCACGCCACTCCGAGCTTCAACAGGCCAATGTCAAGGCCTTGCAAGGTCAGGAGGTGAAGGACGGAGAGAAACTTGAGCTAGCTGTCAAAGACATGGGCTGTTGTGAAATATATCCACAGATGATAGTGCACAGTCCGAATGGAAGGTACTCATTTCTGTTTGTGTGCATGTGTGTGTGTGAGTGATTGCTAATGTTATTTTATGTCCTTTCAAACACAAAGTTCTGCAGGAAGATGACAATTTTGCCCCCCAAATGTGCAGGAAAAGGAGATAAATAGTACTTTTTTGCAATAGGAAACAATCATTCTCTCTCTATTCTTCTTTTTCTCTCCTGTGGTCGTCAGGTTTGTGAGTGTATGTGGTGATGGTGAATACACTATCTACACTGGGGTGGCGCTGCGGAACAAGGCCTACGGCTCAGCTCATGAGTTTGTCTGGAGCAGTGACTCTTCTGTGTACGCAACACGAGAAGGGAGCTCACTCATCACGATCTACAGAAACTTCAAATCGCACAAATCTTTTAAACCGAATGCTGGAGCTGATGGTTAGTTTGTAGCATACCTGACAAAACTTTCAATCTGAGGCATTTAAAGGATGAATGATGAGCAAAGGATCTAATTCTTTATTTACAGCTGTTTGTATTAGCCTTGACTGTTATATTATTGTGCGGCAACCTGGCCTCATCTACTCTTAAGAAATCTTTCCCAAGTGCCTCATGTTTTGTTGTTATAGAATTTGAATCCATTATTGTCTTGCTGGCACCAGATGGAATTTATGTAAAATCTTCCTATCAGTACCCAAGGCAACCCTTAGGAGACAGGTTTATCCTCATGTTAGCTGACAGTAAAAGAAAAGCTGTAGACCAAGAAAACGTTATCTTATTGTGTAAATAACAACAACAACAGCAACAACAACAACTGCAATAATAATAATTTGATGATGAGGATGACGATGATGATGATGATGATGATGATGATGAATAACAGTCATCTGAAGAGAGGTGCACTGGCTCAAAACTTGCTAATATAATCATCAAAGCTCCTTTTATCTAAAATTGAGCACTTTTCTGACTCAGTACGTACTAAACAAGATTTATATAATTTTATAAATTATATATATATATATATAAATTTATATCTTTACACACACTGAGGTCAGAGCTCATATGTTTTTCTTTAGTCACAACAAGCGCTGAACTTATTGATATATTGATGTATCTACAGGAATTTTCGGCGGTCCTCTTCTAGGAGTGAAGCTCTCCAACTGCCTGTCATTCTATGACTGGGACACAACTGATCTGATACGCCGCATCGAAATCACTCCTACCCAGGTAGATGTTGTCCATGTTGTTAGAATGCAAAGTTTATTTTCCATAATAAACAGTAAGAGGTTGCTGCTTCTTAATCTTTGCTCTACTACATCATTTATTTGTAAAGTAAACTGACAATCTCATTGCAGACTGTCAATCTCACAGTGGTTATGATTGCATTTCCTTACATTCTGCATAATTTTCTACACTGTTGTTAACCTAACCCAACTTTGCCTAAATTTACCCAACTTTGCCCAACTTTACCGAACTTTAACGAACTTTTCCCAACTTTCAGGTTTACTGGAGCGAGACTGGTGAGCTTCTCAGCCTTGTGTCAGACGATTCATTCTTCATACTAAAGTACAACTCGGAAGCTGTTGAAAGCGCCAGTGACAGGAAAGAAGCAAGCACAGATGATGGTATAGAAGACGCTTTTGAGGTTGGAATCATTTATCTTTATTGGTCCTTCTTGATAATAGGTAGTGAATAAAATCCCTTCAGCTTCTAATCTTGTCATAAAAATCCCATTTAGTTTTGTGCAAGAATATGTTGATTTAATTTCTTTGATTTAATATCTTGAGCCACACACCAAATAGCCCATCTTGTCTTGTGTAATTGTTACCTTGCCCCTTTGATTGTTTGATATAGTCTGTCTTCAAAGTCACAATCTCAGGCCTTTTCTGCGTATCAAACAAGTCGTTGTTTGGAAGGGTGGAACTGAAGAAGATGAGACCCCTCAAACTTACCTACCGGCAGAGTGGCGGTCAAATTTGTCCATTAGGTCTCCATGGGTATGGGATCAGATGCCCTAAGCCTATACACCACTATATGGTGTGGAAGAGTAAGGGTTTTACAGAGATGTTTCAATATAATTACATGTCCAGAAGCTCTTAAGTACTGTCATAAAGATATTGGATACAATAAAATTAATTTTTATTGTGTAGCAAAGGGATTTATTGTAATACTGTTTCTTTTCTAAACATTTTGAAAAATGTTTTGGGTTTTTACCTTTTTGAGGGAATCAGATAATTCCTTGTTTGTATTTGGAAACAAAACAAAGATTACAGGTACAGTTTCTTAAATTTGCGAATCCTAAAAAAGCATCAAAATCATTACTTATTATTTATTTGCTAAATGGAGTTCATTCCTCTGATATAAAATGATGAACTCTATACATTTACCTCATCAGTTTCATGAAACTAAGTGTAAAAAAAATCAAATGATCTATTCTTTTAATTCAAAATATACCAAAAAATATATTTGGTATTTATAACACTGATTAAAAGCAAAACATCACTTTTAATTTTTGACTTCCAATATTCAGTATAGTACTCGTTTAAGTATCAATTGGAAAAAGAATGGAAATATTAGCCTTCTCTCTTGGAAGATAAAATATCAGAATCAGGTTCATGTGGATGTACTGGTATGTTATGTCTTAAGGCAAGTAAATCTTAACCTAATATGCTGACTGAAAATTAAAATCAAAGGTTATAACACAGCAAGCACAAAATATTGGGAAACTGTCATTTTGTGAAGTTCATTCTATCACTGAACTTAATGATTGCTCAGGTGGCCAGTGAGTTTGAGGACAAAGTGTGTACAGGCCTCTGGGTTGGAGACTGTTTCATCTACACCAACAGTATAAACAGACTGAACTATTGCATCGGAGAGGAGATAGTCACCATTTCACATCTAGACAGGTAGGTGAGGAGATAGTAACCATGCCACATCTAGACAGGTAGGTGAGGAGATAGTAACCATGCCACATCTAGACAGGTAGGTGAGGAGATAGTAACCATACCACATCTAGACAGGTAGGTGAGGAGATAGTCATCATCTCAAATCTAGACAGGTAGGAGAGGAGATAGTAACCATGCCACATCTAGACAGGTAGGTGAGGAGATAGTCATCATCTCAAATCTAGACAGGTAGGTGAGGAGATAGTAACCATGCCACATCTAGACAGGTAGGTGAGGAGATAGTAACCATGCCACATCTAGACAGGTAGGTGAGGAGATAGTAACCATGCCACATCTAGACAGGTAGGTGAGGAGATAGTAACCATGCCACATCTAGACAGGTAGGTGAGGAGATAGTAACCATGCCACATCTAGACAGGTAGGTGAGGAGATAGTAACCATGCCACATCTAGACAGGTAGGTGAGGAGATAGTAACCATGCCACATCTAGACAGGTAGGTGAGGAGATAGTAACCATGCCACATCTAGACAGGTAGGTGAGGAGATAGTAACCATGCCACATCTAGACAGGTAGGTGAGGAGATAGTAACCATGCCACATCTAGACAGGTAGGTGAGGAGATAGTAACCATGCCACATCTAGACAGGTAGGTGAGGAGATAGTAACCATGCCACATCAAGACAGGTAGGTGAGGAGATAGTCATCATCTCAAATCTAGACAGGTAGGAGAGGAGATAGCCACTATCTCACATCTTAGACAGGTAGGTGAGGAAATAGTCATCATCTCAAATCTAGACAGGTAGGTGAGGAGATAGTCATCATCTCAAATCTAGACAGGTAGGTGAGGAGATAGTCATCATCTCACATCTAGACAGGTAGGTGAGGAGATAGTCATCATCTCAAATCTAGACAGGTAGGAGAGGAGATAGTAACCATGCCACATCTAGACAGGTAGGTGAGGAGATAGCCACTATCTCACATCTAGACAGGTAGGTGAGGAGATAGTCATCATCTCAAATCTAGACAGGTAGGAGAGGAGATAGTAACCATATCACATCTAGACAGGTAGGTGAGGAGATAGTCATCATCTCAAATCTAGACAGTAGGAGAGGAGATAGTCACCATTTCACATCTAGACAGGTAGGTGAGAAGATAGTGGAGATAGTCACCATCTCACATCTAGACAGGTAGGAGAGGAGATAGTAACCATGCCACATCTAGACAGGTAGGTGAGGAGATAGTCACCATGTCACATCTAGACAGGTAGGAGAGGAGATAGTAACCATGCCACATCTAGACAGGTAGGTGAGGAGATAGTAACCATGCCACATCTACACAGGTAGGAGAGGAGATAGTAACCATGCCACATCTAGACAGGTAGGAGAGGAGATAGTAACCATGCCACATCTAGACAGGTAGGAGAGGAGATAGTAACCATGCCACATCTAGACAGGTAGGAGAGGAGATAGTAACCATGCCACATCTAGACAGGTAGGAGAGGAGATAGTAACCATGCCACATCTAGACACTTAGGTGAGGAGATAGTAACCATGCCACATCTAGAGGTAGGTGAGGAGATAGTCATCATCTCAAATCTAGACAGGTAGGTGAGGAGATAGCCACTATCTCACATCTAGACAGGTAGGTGAGGAGATAGTCATCATCTCAAATCTAGACAGGTAGGAGAGGAGATAGTAACCATGCCACATCTAGACAGGTAGGTGAGGAGATAGCCACTATCTCACATCTAGACAGGTAGGTGAGGAGATAGTCATCATCTCAAATCTAGACAGGTAGGAGAGGAGATAGTAACCATATCACATCTAGACAGGTAGGTGAGGAGATAGTCATCATCTCAAATCTAGACAGTAGGAGAGGAGATAGTCACCATTTCACATCTAGACAGGTAGGTGAGAAGATAGTGGAGATAGTCACCATCTCACATCTAGACAGGTAGGAGAGGAGATAGTAACCATGCCACATCTAGACAGGTAGGTGAGGAGATAGTCATCATCTCAAATCTAGACAGGTAGGAGAGGAGATAGTAACCATGCCACATCTAGACAGGTAGGTGAGGAGATAGTAACCATGCCACATCTAGACAGGTAGGTGAGGAGATAGTAACCATGCCACATCTAGACAGGTAGGAGAGGAGATAGTAACCATGCCACATCTAGACAGGTAGGAGAGGAGATAGTAACCATGCCACATCTAGACAGGTAGGAGAGGAGATAGTAACCATGCCACATCTAGACAGGTAGGAGAGGAGATAGTAACCATGCCACATCTAGACAGGTAGGAGAGGAGATAGTAACCATGCCACATCTAGACAGGTAGGTGAGGAGATAGTAACCATGCCACATCTAGACAGGTAGGAGAGGAGATAGTAACCATGCCACATCTAGACAGGTAGGAGAGGAGATAGTAACCATGCCACATCTAGACAGGTAGGTGAGGAGATAGTAACCATGCCACATCTAGACAGGTAGGAGAGGAGATAGTAACCATGCCACATCTAGACAGGTAGGAGAGGAGATAGTAACCATGCCACATCTAGACAGGTAGGAGAGGAGATAGTAACCATGCCACATCTAGACAGGTAGGAGAGGAGATAGTAACCATGCCACATCTAGACAGGTAGGTGAGGAGATAGTAACCATGCCACATCTAGACAGGTAGGAGAGGAGATAGTAACCATGCCACATCTAGACAGGTAGGAGAGGAGATAGTAACCATGCCACATCTAGACAGGTAGGAGAGGAGATAGTAACCATGCCACATCTAGACAGGTAGGAGAGGAGATAGTAACCATGCCACATCTAGACAGGTAGGAGAGGAGATAGTAACCATGCCACATCTAGACAGGTAGGAGAGGAGATAGTAACCATGCCACATCTAGACAGGTAGGAGAGGAGATAGTAACCATGCCACATCTAGACAGGTAGGAGAGGAGATAGTAACCATGCCACATCTAGACAGGTAGGAGAGGAGATAGTAACCATGCCACATCTAGACAGGTAGGTGAGGAGATAGTAACCATGCCACATCTAGACAGGTAGGTGAGGAGATAGTAACCATGCCACATCTAGACAGGTAGGTGAGGAGATAGTAACCATGCCACATCTAGACAGGTAGGAGAGGAGATAGTAACCATGCCACATCTAGACAGGTAGGTGAGGAGATAGTAACCATGCCACATCTAGACAGGTAGGAGAGGAGATAGTAACCATGCCACATCTAGACAGGTAGGTGAGGAGATAGTCACCATCTCACATCTAGACAGGTAGGTGAGGAGATAGTAACCATGCCACATCTAGACAGGTAGGTGAGGAGATAGTAACCATGCCACATCTAGACAGGTAGGAGAGGAGATAGTAACCATGCCACATCTAGACAGGTAGGAGAGGAGATAGTAACCATGCCACATCTAGACAGGTAGGTGAGGAGATAGTAACCATGCCACATCTAGACAGGTAGGTGAGGAGATAGTAACCATGCCACATCTAGACAGGTAGGAGAGGAGATAGTAACCATGCCACATCTAGACAGGTAGGAGAGGAGATAGTAACCATGCCACATCTAGACAGGTAGGTGAGGAGATAGTAACCATGCCACATCTAGACAGGTAGGAGAGGAGATAGTAACCATGCCACATCTAGACAGGTAGGAGAGGAGATAGTAACCATGCCACATCTAGACAGGTAGGTGAGGAGATAGTAACCATGCCACATCTAGACAGGTAGGAGAGGAGATAGTAACCATGCCACATCTAGACAGGTAGGAGAGGAGATAGTAACCATGCCACATCTAGACAGGTAGGAGAGGAGATAGTAACCATGCCACATCTAGACAGGTAGGAGAGGAGATAGTAACCATGCCACATCTAGACAGGTAGGAGAGGAGATAGTAACCATGCCACATCTAGACAGGTAGGTGAGGAGATAGTCACCATGTCACATCTAGACAGGTAGGTGAGGAGATAGTAAGCATGTCACATCTAGACAGGTAGGTGAGGAGATAGTAAGCATGTCACATCTAGACAGATAGGAGAGGAGATAGTAACCATGTCACATCTAGACAGGTAGGCCTTAGCCTCAACCCTGCATTGCACCATACATTATTTAATTTAGAAACAAGCTTATAAACATGATATAGTTTGATACTTAAGCAATGGTTTACCAATGCTCCTTCACTGTGTTCTGTGCTGACACTGTGGCTGAAGCTTTCACACCCCATATGAAGCCGATCATGTTTACCACCTATTTGTGGAGTCAAGGATTTATGACTGTCTGCACCGGTCTCTATGATCTTTGGGTAATTTCAAATTTATGAAGTGAAGTTGTCATTACAGTATGTCTAATATTAAGTTTTGATTGATAATGTAAAATTTATATGTCTACCCAAGTCCCATATATATATATATATATATATATATATATATATATATATATATATATATATATATATATATATGGGACTTAGGTAGACAATAATATTCCCCATTATCAAACCTCCTTTAACCATGGTATTCATTAATCATAAAAAAAAATAAACAAAACAAAACAAAATAAAACCCCCATTAATTTAATTGAACACAAATCATCTTTGCCACTCCCCACCCCCCCCAAAAAAAAATCCCCTCTCCTGGTGTTCTTCATTAGAATGATGTATCTGTTGCGGTACATCGCCAAGGAGAACAGGTTATATCTCGGCGACAAAGAACTAAACATCGTCAGTTACTCACTGCTTGCTTCCGTGCTGGAGTATCAGACGGCCGTCATGCGCAGAGACTTTGATGCGGCAGACAAGATCCTCCCAGCCGTGCCCAGAGAATATCGGAATCGTGTGGCACACTTTCTAGAAAAACAGGTCCTACTAGTTTTAAAGATGTACTGTCGAAAAAGCTTAAATGGCAAATTCAATTTGTCGTGGCTCAAGTTAAATAAGCAAACAATAAAAAGTCGGGATTGTTCTAATTTTTACCTTTAGTATCAATCGTATTTTCAAAAGGTGCTTTGCTTTAAATGGCATATCTCTCTCTCTCTCTCTCTCTCTCTCTCTCTCTCTCTCTCTCTCTCTCTCTCTAGGTTTAAAAAGAGACAGGCACACCACTTTATAACTACGGGACTAAAAAAAGAAACAACACAAGTATAGATTAAACATAAAAACGTTTCGCCTTTATTGTGGCTTCATCAGAGTGTGTAGGAAAAAATTGACTTCAACAAGTTAAACAAAACATTGGGGGAGCTGGGCTCAGACGGGACAAATGATTCTCTCTCTCTCTCTCTCTCTCTCTCTCTCTCTCTCTCTCTCTCTCTCTCTCTCTCTCTCTCTCTCTCTCTCTCCCTTCCCCCCCCCTCTCTCTCTTTCTCTCCCTTCCTCCCCCCTTTCTCTCTCTCTCTCTCTCTCTTCATTGAACCTCATTTTCTCTCCTTATTTTCATTTGTCGACATGGTATTTCTATCGGTATTGAATTTTTTTCTCTTGGGATCTACAACTAAGTATCTCTCCATTTATATTTATCTCTTTACACATTTTTTATACATTTTTGTCTCTCTTGTTTTTCAATCTGTGTTTGTCCCTGTCATTCTCTCTCTCTGCCTCTGTTTCAATTTATATATATATATATATATATTTACCTCTCTCTAGCTCTATAATCTCTCTACATGTGTGAAAAAATCTACCTACCTCCTACCTACAGGGCTTCAAGTCCCAAGCTCTGTCTGTTTCCCTTGATATGGACCACAAATTCGACCTGGCCCTACAGCTTGATGATCTCACAACCGCATATGCAGTGGCCAGACAGAAAGCTTCGCCGGTCAAATGGAAGCAGATGTCGGACCTTGCCTTGAAAAGATCAGAGTTTGGGCTGGCTCAAGAGTGCCTTTACGCGTCTCAAGATTATGGTGGCCTCATGCTCCTGGCAACTTCCGCTGGAAATAAAGAGATGTTGGAAAGGATTGAACAGGCAGCAACTGCTGCAGGTCAAACTAATGTATCATTTACAGCAAACTTCGTGCTAGGAAGGTGAGTTGGATGATGCTTGCAAATTTATATAAACAATTGATATGATTTTATTTTACTCTGTCATTTCTTTTTTATTTCCTGGCCTTATTTTCAATACATTCAAATTAAGGTATTTTTGACTGACGTCTTTCCTATCTTAACTTAAGCTCTGATAGAGGACAGCGTCAGTTATAAATATTGTCTTAATAAAGTCAATTTTTTAAAATAAGTTACATGATGTAATGCCTAAGGATTTAGTAGGAGAGTTTTGCATTCTGAAAAAAAAAGTTTCTGTAAAAAAATAAATTTGATCAATCAAGTTGGATTTCCATTGTCATGGCTGGGATATGGTGGTATAAATATAAGATAACCTTTGATATTCTTGAAAAGGTATATAATGTCTGTTTCTACTAGAACTTGATATTAATTAAAATGGCCTCTTCCATTTGGTGAGCAGGAACTCATGAGAATATCTTTATTGTGAAAACAGTTGATGAAATTTGCATAATCACTTTTACACCATTTTTCTAACATTAACTAGAATCTTGATATATAAATTAAAAGTTAAAGTTTACACCATAACTTCCATTATTTCTTAAAATTCAGAGTGTGAAACCGTTTAATATTTCCACAAACAGATGAAATTCTTTAGCTTTTTTATGTTCTCATTTATCAATTTTGAAAAAAAAAAGTATAAAGAAAAAACTTCATTACAACAATAGGAGCAAAACGCAAAATGAAATGAGAAAAAATTAACTTTTATCAGCCTCTAGATTATAAAGTTTGAAGGTTTCAAGTATAAAAAAAAACAGCAAATGAATGATTTAAATGGTTTGCTACGATATTTTCAAACATCTCATCCTCACTCAGGTGTAACAAGTGTCTTGAGATCCTCCTCTACACCAATCGTCTGCCCGAGGCCGCCTTCTTTGCAAGAACTTACATTCCATCTCAAGTACCCAGGTCTGTCAAAACTTTTCCTGGTGTTTTAAGTCCCTCTTTTATTTTGATTTTTTGAAATAATTGTGAGGAGAGGGGGGGAGTAGTGGTGGGAGATCTAATAGCTTACCCTTTCATTGATATACTGTCAATATATTCGCTTTTGCTAGAATAATAACTTAGTTTCACTTTCATATTGAGCAAGCAAAAAGCCAGTTTTTCAGTAAAGATGTTAGAAATGGTGTGTGTGGTATGTAAATGTTTTGGCAACCCGAACCATAATCAAAATAAAGGGATTTTTTTACACCTTTTTTCTCCAGAGTTGTGTCTTTGTGGAAGGATCGTCTCTCAGCCATGCATCCCCGACTGGGGGCTGCCATCGCCAGCCCGGTGCAGACAATAAACTTGTTTCCTGAGATGTCTCACTCCCTCAAAGTAGAGTGCTTCCTGTCCAGGCAGGAGCAGGAGTTGACTTCGAACACACCAGCAAGCCAATATAAATCTTTCCAGGTTGAAAATATTTTTTTTTTTATCTTTTTTTTTTCTTCGCCTTTCTCTTAGTTCTTTCAATATTGCTGTAATCATATTCATTATAAATTCCCTTATATATACATTCAAACAAGCTAAAAAAAACGTATATTTAATGGGTTTTTTGAATTAGAGAAACATCTTTATTTATATATGTATATATATTTATTCAGCATTTGCGTTGACTTGATTCCAGTACCACTATTGAACTCAATTTATGTGTTTACCTGTTTTTATTTGTGTGAGACCAGAGTAACATAAACCGCAACCCACTGGAAGAGATGCTGATTGCAGAGGCTTCTGGAGTGTTTTACTATGACTCGAGACCTCCCATCAAGAATGAAAATGATGGTGATAGTGACAGGGAAGAGGATAATGTAGATAAGGTAAAAAAAATCTTGCTTAAAAAACTCCAAAACACTTTCTAGTTCTTTAGAACACATTGCTGTTTGTTTCATTTTCCTTCTACTGCATCTCGTAGAAATAATGCACTTTGAAATCTAAATGTAGCATAGATGTACAACAATTGTTTAAAAAAAATCATGGAGATCATAAGTATCTTTACATCCTCTTTTTTTCTTTGGTTCTATTGATATTGTTTTAAAAGGTACTGAGAAATGACCTTACAGATTGTGGTAATTGAAAGACTAATGATTTAAATAATCAAATTTAAAAGTGAAACTTATCCTAGCAGCTTTAATCTTTCGCCCACTTTTTTTTTTTGGGGGGGGGGGGGGTGAGGGGGGTGAGAGATAAGGATTATTTAATCCTCAGAATCAATAAAATGTTGCCGTGTTTTTCTGTAATGCTTTTTTATGCAGTACATTATCTGATTGGTATCAAATGCCTTATTATGAGTCAGTCTACAGCTGGTTAGAAATCAACCCTAGGCACAATGACACGAGTTCTATATTCTGGCTTTTCTCCTCTCATCACTGAGCTGAAGAAGTGGAACACGACGATGGTATTGGGGGAGGTAAGGAGGAGGCATCAGGTTTTTCATATCATATGGGGGGAAACTTACTCAACTTCTTTTCTAATACAACGTGACACAATCAAGGAAAAGTCTTGAGTGTGAATACAACCACTCTGTCAAAATGATAGATCTATGCTTTTCTTCCATGAACTCTCAATAACAGATCCAAGCTCAAGATAGACCAGTGGGGCCATCAGATAAAATCAAAAGTCAGAACATGCAGAAGGACTTATTGATGAGCGACCAAATAAGACAAGACAGCTTACGAGAAAACCCTACTTGGTCCCATGGTTTAGAAGCTGACAACAGTCACTGCCAGGGCCAGATATCTACACTCGAGACTGATATAACACAAGAATCACCGTCTAGAGTTGCGGCCCCTGCTCCTTTTCCTGCTGACAAGTCAAACGAAACATCTCGTGAGCTTTTCAACGAGAGGGCATTGTCTCTTGAGGAGGAACTCGCAAAAGATCTCGAAGGTGTTGACCTTGACGATTTTGATATGGATGTAAGCATTGGCATTGATTCTAGGATGTAGAGATAATGAGGTCAAGGCTATATCACGTAGTGAGTTTTACTCTTAACACGTGCTACCTGAAAAGAATAAGACTGTCAAAAATAATGATTTCTTCTTCTGTTTTACATCTGGTTTGGATGGGACAATAAATAACAGATTGTTCAGAATGAGGAACTGTGTATCATAAGAAAAAAATAAAATAACATTGTAAGTTTCTGCATACTTGGCTTGATATGAAACAGCTTATCAGTGAACTGGTGACAAAGTACAAAAATTGAATTAATTACACCAAGTGTTGCTCACTCTCAAAGTTTTGTATGAATTGGTATTTTCTAAATAAGCCTTCAATTGTGGTGCTTGCAATTTATTGTAAGATCAGGATGAATCATATGGAATGAGTAGGATCTAGGACTATTACATTGTATATTCTTAGCTATGCCCTGTTTGACAAATAAAGATAATTAATAGATCTGATATATAAGTTGAGTCAAACGATTATGTAAAAACATAACCCATCACACACATGCCAGAAATCTCAAATCAGTCGATTGCCTTTCAATAGTTACCAATGGCACTTAAAGTAGTCTTTCTTGTTGGTGTTAGTCTAATATACTTCTTTGTCATTTTTTAAAACTTTCTTTCCTTTTGGTTACATAACTGTTTCTGATCCCAGGAATAAAATAATTTCTTATTCTCACACACTGCTCAATACAGAAATATGGAACCCAAGTTTTTTCAGTGTTTGTAATCAGAAATATGACGCTCTCTGTTTCTTGTTGCTTTTGCAAGCCGATTCACACCAATCAATGATAATTATGTTCTGATGTTTACCCAATACAAAACTTATAGAGATTGTAGCAACCTTGACATTGTTTTTGCAAGCCGATTCACACCAATCAATGATAATTATGTTCTGATGTTTACCCAATACAAAACTTATAGAGATTGTAGCAACCTTGACATTGTTTTTGCAAGCCGATTCACACCAATCAATGATAATTATGTTCTGATGTTTACCCAATACAAAACTTATAGAGATTGTAGCAACCTTGACATTGTTTTTGCAAGCCGATTCACACCATTCAATGATAATTATGTTCTGATGTTTACCCAATACAAAACTTATAGAGATTGTAGCAACCTTGACATTGTTTTTGTTAAAAAATCAAAACTTAAACAGAGCCAAAAAGTACTCCATAAGAAAGCAATGATAATTTACCACAGTAAAAGGCGAAGTCATTATGGACAAATTAGATATTTTTCAGATAAAGTTTAGTTTTAAAGTCAGATTTCTAACATCCCTTGTTATTATCACAATTGTATGAGAGGAATGGTTACAAATATTATCTATTCTTTGGTGTTCTATGACTTTGACATAATTTTAAGATGAAGTTTTCAACTTTTCAGGGTTTTGAGCTAGACAGTGATGAGTTGCTGGAGGATTGACTGGCTGACCATCTGGTGGACTCCAGTTTTAAAGGAGGAAGTTTGAATGAATCTTTCCTCTTTAAACCTCCTGAAAGTGATGGCACAAAATCCATTATATTCAGAGACCCAGCACACAGATTACACATTGGCGACAATGTATTGTGTATCCGTAATTAAAATAAGAAAGTGAGGAGTAGCAAACGGGACTGAGAGAAATTGGTTTGAATTTGATATATGTGATTATTTTTTTTTTCGTTAAATACCAGACAAAAGGGCTATGTAAGAAAAGTATATAAAAGTTTAAGAGAGAGAGAAGAAGAGGAAGAGAAAGAGATAGATAGATAAAGAGATAGGTAGGTAGAAAGATAGATAGAGAGAGAGTGAGAGAGAGAGAGAGAGAGAGAGAGAGAGAGAGAGAGAGAGAGAGAGAGAGAGAGAGAGAGAGAGAGAGAGAGAGAGAGAGAGAGAGAGAGAGAGAGAGAGAGAGAGAGAGAGAGAGAGAGAGAGAGAGAGAGAGAGAGAGAGAGAGAGAGAGAGAGAGAGAGAGAGAGAGAGAGAGAGATTGATTCATGGAATAAATTGAAGGCGTAATTAAAAAAAGAAGGGATGTGTATGAAATTCTTAAAAAAAATATATATCTTGAAATGAACCAGGTGTAAATTAAGACAAGAAGGGGTGCAAGCAAATGTTCAAATTCCTGTTGTAGAAATCTTACAATGCAAGACAATCCAACGCTTAGAAATATGCTAGCGGCAAAGTTCAAATTTCATGAATGAACATAGTATGAACAATGAATGAAGCACTCATTTCATTGATGAATCTGTAAAATACTTAAAAACCTCACGGACAACTCTGGATAAAAAGGAGTCCATTAGTGTTTTTTTATGGTTAGTGTTTTTTTTTTTTTGTACCCATTAGAGAAATAATTTGTCAGAGCAATATAAAAGACTGGGTAATTTTTTTGCTTCCAAGTGCGCCAGCGCTTCCTATTTATTTCTCCAAAAGAGAAAGAAAACTTTAGTTCCTTATTATCATCCATGAATGTTTTTGTCCTGTCTAAGAGATTGAGATTAAAATACAACACAAGATTAAACCTTTAGACATAATAGACATTGATGTATTTATGAGGATGATGTAAGTTTTTGCTTTAAAAGATTGAGATTCAAAACAATACAAAGATTACACGAACTGTCTTTCATATGGTTTTGATTGTATTTTAGTGGCATCGGACGTAGAAGAGGTATGCTTTTTATTTAACCAAGAAGCACAAAATTGCTGCAGTACTGCTAAGTTTATTCAGAGCTTGTAGTGGAATAAATTATACGTGGGATACCACTTAAACCATTCAGTCACTCACTTCATCAAGCAAGTGATTCAAAACCATATTATACGAGATGAATTACTTTAGGATTTCGTTACCAATGTGTAACAGAAACAACAGTAAGTCACTCATCCATCAAACAAACAAACAAACGAACAAACGAACCATATGGGCCGAATTCTAAAGGGTGTCGTCACTTCATTGTAGCATAATAGACGGTACATTCAGTCATTCATTCACTATATAAAACGAGCGTTTTGCAACCATAATGACCGATTTTTAAAGGTTTCATAAAAAAAATGATATAAAAGATAAATTCAATTACTGATTTATTTCGACCAGCGATTTGAAAACATATGTGCCGAACTTCGAAGAATCTCGTAAATAAAACGTAACGTGATAAAAGGTGCATTTACTCTTTAGGGTGAATTCTGGCGTGTTTTGTTACTCTATAGGGTGAATTCTGGCGTGTTTTGTTACTCTATAGGGTGAATTCTGGCGTGTTTTGTTACTCTATAGGGTGAATTCTGGCGTGTTTTGTTACTCTATAGGGTGAATTCTGGCGTGTTTTGTTACTCTATAGGGTGAATTCTGGCGTGTTTTGTTACTCTATAGGGTGAATTCTGGCGTGTTTTGTTACTCTATAGGGTGAATTCTGGCGGGTTTTATTACTCTGTAGGGTGAATTCTGGTGTGTTTTGTTACTGGAGCTGAACAGGACAATACTGTCCTTGTATCGCGAGGAGACAACTCACTGTTTAGTTTAGTTTGTTTTATTTCCTTTTTTTAAAATTAATTGTCTTATAGAACCCGCCATCAATAAGATTATCATTGCTCTTTTCTTTATATCAAACAAGTTTCTTCAAATCTTGGATGAGAAGGTTCTTTGGTGATGTACTTGTAAGTCTCGCCATCAAGTTCTGCTGGGTGTAAGACACATTGTAGTTCTGAACACACCTTCGTTCCCTCTGATTATGTTTGCTAATTCAAGCTGTTTTTATGCCCTCCTTTTTTCTTTTTTTTACAAATATGTCAGATTCCCCATCCCAATCCCCTTCCCCCTCCAGCACAATCTCTCCTCCCATAAACTTAAAGACGGTATTTCAGTTGTTGTAGTTCATGTTCACTTCATAGATAGAAAATTGAGCCAAAAATAGTTTGAATGTGTGAAGTGGATTTGCGAAAACAATAAGCCAATTAATGGCAGAAAACTTTGCCTTGACATAAGTTGATACAGTTTGTAAATCTTTAGAACCCCCACCTATCGTTTTGAAAAAGGTCTTTGAAAAGTCTGAAAAGAAAGCAATCTTTTCTTTCTAGGGAATTAGATCTGCCCTTTGTTGAGTTTTTAGGGGAAAATTTGGAGGTTAAAGATAAGATTTTCAATAAGGAGTGGAGTATAAGCAACAAAGAATAGAGGGGGAATGTGGGAAGGAGAAAAAGAGGGGAAAAGAAAGAGAAGAGCGGTCGAAGAAAAAGTGATAGAGAGAAAGAGAAGGTGAAGAATAAGAGAGATATAGAACAAAAGGATTTGAGAAAGAATTTTCTTAAAGTCCTGTGAAACAGTCAAATGTATGGTGGAAAAATCTTAAACCATGTAAAAAATTAGTGAATAATTGAAACAATCTGAAGCAGTCTATGCAAGACAGTATCGACCAAGAACACACACTCAGCAGCAGGAAATGAGAAAAATCCTGTGGATCCCAATGACAAGCAAGATATCCTCTGTCTAATTTGACTTGCAAAATAAAATTGATGAAAGTAAAGTACATTTTACTTCAGAGAACGTAATACTTTACACATCATAACCCAGATATTTTAGGATAATAAATTGTGTATGTTTTGAATACTAAACGGGTATTGTCTATACTCTGATAAAGTGTTTTTTTTTAACCACGAATTGGTTGCAATAACACGCATTAGGCAGTTTCAGTTGAATTTCTTCTCCATAGATAATTTTGTTTTCTCATCTCTTTGTTACATGAGATGTAAAGAGCCTGTCGACTACTTGGTTTTCTCGGTGTCGCATTGGGTGATGAGGATTATATATAAAATATTTAATTTTCAATCTAGAGATCTTGCCACAATTTGAACACAGTAAGCTTTTTGTGTAATTTTTTTCCTCCCTGTAGGCATACACGATGTAAAATTGAACAATTTTAAAGCTCTTCTCCTGCCACAAAAAATCATAACTCACTCACGACTGTGCATATTTATTTTAAAGTTTAAAAATCTAATTCAAAGAAAAAAAAAATCACATGAAATCAATTTCTACCTTTAGCAAAGAGACTTTACGATTCCTTGATGTTATTCTAGTCTATAATCTGATTGCCCTTTTTTCATGTCAGCTATTTCAAAATCATTAAATTTTAACATTTCGAATAAACAAGCTAAGTGAATAAGGACAAACGTCAAAGTTACTTCACAGTATCGATTTTTTTACTGAGCTCAAGGATCATTCCAGAATATGTTAGATAGTGTACTGGCGCAATAAAGCAGAATGGAACTTGTTCAGTTTAATAATTATGTATACATTTTCTTGCATACAGAGCTCTCTATATCCCGGACAAATGACAAATAAATTAATCATTTTTGACTGCGTATTCAATAATGTAAATCAATGGTCCTGTATCACTGTGTTTTGGTTTGATGTATCCATGTACCAGATACATAAGCCGTTTATGGCTGTTAGAGATATAGGCTTATACATATGGGGTAGGAGCATTTTTTTTGCTACATGATTGTGTTCAACAAAATTGAGAAGGAAGACTGCCCTTTGTCAAGCTTATGACTTTAGCCATTCACACCTGAATGTGTCATTAAGATTACAGTTACTAAAAGGATAAATAACCCAAAATTTAATTAAATATTTTAAAGATGCATTTTTTCCCCGCCAAATCTTCAAAATGCAAAAATTTCTTCATTCTTGTGCATAAAATAAATACTCATTTAAAGTTTTATACATTTTACTTTGTTTGTATTTTTTATTTGTTTATTCCAGAATACAAAAACATTACACTGTTGGAGCTTTGGCGGCTCTTGCACCAACCAACCATAGCACTTTTAGCAGGATCAGGGAAACCAACTCCGTTTCCTGATGTGCAGACACTCTTTAAAATGTGCAGCAGCCACACTGGTTTTGTTGCTGTTACGATGTCAGAAGATTTCATAGATTCTATAAGGTGCCATGAAAAGATCATTTTAATCTTCTTTCCTTTTTTTCCCCTTTTCTTTGTTTTTTTTATCATACTTAAGAGGATTGCTGGAGGTATGAAATGCTCTTATATAATTTGGGAATTCTTTTGTGAACGTTGATGAATAAACTGTTGTTGACTCGTTTCGTGATGAGATTATTCTTAACAGTTTGTTTTTTCGTGTTACACAGTAGCTACAGGAACATATCATCAATTTTTCTTTCTGTGAAGCTTACCTTAAACACCTTTAATAATTCTAAAAAATGACAGCCTTTAAAGTTTATAGAGTTTGGTCAAGAAATAGATTAGATGTTCTTATCATTTTTTTCTTAACGTCTTAATGTGACAAAGCTGCTCATTTTTTTAAATGCCATCTTTAGATTTTTATGTCATAGTTTGCCTTAAATATTTTTAAAGAGTTTATAAAGTAAAGCATCTTCAACTTCATTTTCTTCCCTATAAAAATAGAATGATAACAAACTGAACAAACTCACCGAATCAAATAAAATCAATTTATTCACAAAATCCTTTAAACAAAAAGCTAAAAAAACTTAGCATCAATTGATTAATAACTTTTAAAAAATGCAACCAAGAAAGGCAGTGCAGTTCAGGGTGTGTAAGACCTTGATGGATATTTGAACAAACGAGGTTCAATTGTCTGCCGTGGAGTATTATTTCTTTCCTTTTCTATACGTGGCAATCCCTTTTTAGAAACTTAATTATCTTGAATAATAAGGAAACAAGAATAATTGACTTTCAATAGATTCATTTGACAGTTTCTTCAGTATTTTGCATTATCTCTCTTTGTCCGTCACTGTGATATATAATTATTTTACACTATAGTAATGATAGCAGAGACTTCAACTTCAGAGCGTCGAATCGAAACGTCATCAATGAGATTTGGTATTCGAAGTTCAAGGACACATTGGCTGGGTCATGACGCCTTAATGCCGTACTTCCAATATATTTTTTTAGTTGCGTATTTTCAAATGCAATGGTTTTTAGATACTAATTTATATACTTGATTAAAAAAAATAATAAAACGCAAAAGCACTGAATATTTTCAGTTTCTTTTAAATTATTTTCAAATAAACCTTTGTTTATATTTCAATCTTCAAAGGTCTAAATCTGAATAAAAATGGCTCGACAAGGCTATTAATCCTATGCAAGACATAACTAAAATATTATTTGATAATTTGTGGATAATTAATCATTTATTTTTAAAGATATCTAAATGTGCCATTGTAATCGATGCTAGACCTAGACATCTATATACATTATGTAAGGTCTACGATTATTAAATATATATATATATATATATATATATATATAACGTTTATATATTTTTTCCGCTTTAAAATGAATCGCTGAACTGAATAAAATAATTAGATAGTGTAATCTAGAGGATTATAGAAAGTTCATTTCAGGGCCTGCATACTCTGGGCTGCTCTTAATTTGTTAAAAAAATAAACCTCAGAGAACTGTTTAGCAAAATTATCTCTGACTTTAAATGACCTAAAATCTGAGAGGAGAAGCCCCCCTCCCTCTCAAGAATGTCATAAATTTAGTGTGGTAAGATCTTGAGCGTCGTTCTGTTGCGTTTTTTTTTCGCGCATGTTTTAAAAGAATTGATAACTAAATAGAATGTTAAAAGCTTTATTCTTAATCTTAATTGATTCAATAAAATAATGTAGGTCATTTTTATTTTTTGTACTTTCTTCATCTTTAAATAATTTCTAAATACTGGTTATCCCTAATTTTTTTCATTTGTTTACATCCACTGTTAAGCTTAAAATTTGAATATCTTAGCTTCAACTTGCTAGGTGCCAAAATGAACGTAAACTGTAAACCAAGTTCATTCAACGTTAGAGCTAAAATAATTTGTCCGTTATCTTCTCTTGATCCTTTGTGAACACCGAGGCATTTCAAATAGAAAAAATTCATCCTGGTGGCAGTTTTAAAAGATATCTAGATCTACATTGCCTTAATACCCGGTAACATTTAATGGTAAAACCAGATAAAGCAAAAAGATTACGATTGCCCTATTTCGATGACACTTTCAGCTGGCGGTTTTGATAGCCTTAGGCATAGTTGCCATGAATGAAGATTTTAGTTTGAAACCTATATACAGTGGATAGCTCTTTATTTCGTTGCAGAGCTTTAACTTCATAGCATACCGACTCTTGATTTTATGTACATCCTTGTCTTCCATAGGGTATTATAACCTTAGAACAATTCACACACCAATAAATCTAAGAAAGAAAGGCCAATTAACTGTTTGATTGCAGGCTGAGTATATACGGATATCTGACTAGTACTAGGGATTTACCTCGGCTGCCTTTATTTTTATTATTATTATTATTATTATTATTATTATTATTATTATTATTATTATTATTATTATTATTATTATTATTATTATTATTATTATTATCATTTTTTCTCCTTCAAGCGTGCAAGAGTTTGTAAAAAAAAAATAAAAAAGGATTAACCCAAACCTGCACTTCCACAAATAGTCCGATTTCTCCCTTTGTATTATTGTTTTCTACATAATAAGGACAACAAAGGTCTTGCTCCTAACTTACAGTGCTACATCTAACGTCATTAAAATTCCAAATTTGCACCCAGTCACGTGATGCTGCGCCTGCCTTAAGTGTACAGCAGAGTTTTGTTATGGCTTCAAACCCTTCTGTCGATGGTAAACCCTGTGAGGTCTCTTTTGAACTATAATTTTTCGCTGCCTAAAGTCCAGCAGTAGCGGATGGTCTACATCAAACAATGAGCAGTTCAACAATCACCTCGTACTGGACGGTAAAGGAAAAACAACCAGACAAGACCAGGAAAACATTCTAAACGTCTTGGGATCACTCCGTTTTCTTTATAATTGAAGGGGCCATTGCAACAAGACGGTTAAGTCACATTTCGCTAAAAATAGAGCGTGACCCACTGAACGAAAGATTTCGGCGCGCGCTTTCTATTTATAGCAGTGATGAAACCATTGGATCGCACTATGTGGTGCATTGGCCTTGTAAAGGTCGACATCGCCAATGCAACACCGCGGTTAAGTCCATGTGTGGATCTGACATGTTTGTTGCACGGTAAAGAGTTTGTTCAATATGGCGGCTTGCTTACAGTCAAGACACGAGACGAGATCATTAAACATCCACTAAGGTAAGTTATTGTGATTATTTTCTAATGAATTGATATTTATATTAATAATGATAATATAAGGAATATATGTTTAACAGCTTATACTCTCAATTAACATAGTTACATAGCTACAGTATTTTATTCCTTCATGGACTTGACCTTGTTGTATGCTCCCAAACTATAGTAATATTATAGTAACAAATATCGTCTGAGTATGACAATGTATACATTGATGGAAGTAGAAGGTAAAGTGTGCTTATATAGCACTTATCCTCGAATGATATAACTACAACTGCTTTAAACATTAAATCACGATGGACATAATACGATGCTTATTAGTCTTATTTAAAATTTTGGACAAAAATAAAAACTGTCTAACCGCTTTGTACTCATCTAACACCTAGATTAATATGCGTAAATTGTCTTACTCAAGGACGACCCCTCCCGGCCAAGACTTAGTTTGCTCAACTCGTCACCCATCTATTGCTCATCATTGGCTTATGGAGTTTTGAACTTGAGAATATCTCCTGCTCCTCCTCCTCCTCATCATCATCATAGTTATCATCATCACCACCATCATCGTCATCATCGTCGTCATCACCATCCTCAGCGAAACTGTCATCATCATAATTTTTAGCTTTCTAAATCTCGTTTATCCTCGTCCACAGTCAACAGATATGAACACCGAGGAAGCACTGGGTCTCTTGATGCGCCAGCTTGATGATGACGTTTCTCAGTGTTCTGACTCTCAATCGTCGCTTGTGCAAACAGTAGAACCCCAGCACACACTTGAGGAGGTTATTCAGCTAGCTGCTCTTCGGAACACAAACTCTTCTGATGAAGACCTGTTTGACGATGATCCCAACGACCCGGACGTCAATGTTTCAAACTTAACCCGCTTCTCGTCAGACTCTGATAATGAGGTAGAACAAGTGGGAGATCGTGCCCAAGGTGCGATAGAAAATGCCGAAGTAGACGCGGACAATGATGCTGCAGATCGAGATTTCATTCCTGTCGGTACTGTTGAACGTGTACCAACAACATCAACTGAACCAGGACCATCATCGACTGAACCAGGACAAACAGTCCAACTGGGTGAATCTCGATCAAAAAAACGTTCGTTAAATCCTAACAAATGGGCTCGATATATAAGGAAACTGAAACATGCACGTGGTGAATCGTACGTTGACTCGAGAGGCAAATTACAACCAGAAAAATGTGTAGGTAAAGCATGTAGTTGTCGATGGAAATGTTTCGATAAGTTAGGAAAGGACCACATTTCTACACTGTTCAGAAATTTTCATGAGTTAGGAGACACGAAACAACAGGATTTGTATCTTAATGGCTGCATAAAATCGACAAAGCCCAAAAGAAGGCGAGAAGAATGGCGCTCGAAAGTCAGCTTTTGAGTATTTCGTTAGAGGACTAGATGGAGACGATAAAAAAGTTTGTCAACTTGTATTTCGTTCGATATTTGGTATTGGAAAGACACGGTTTGAAAAAATTAGGACATGTGAACCAATTATCCCATGTGACAAAAGAGGTAAACATGGGAATCAAAAGAAGATGTCTATTGAAACAAGGGAAAAAATACGTGCTCACATTAAATCATTCCCAGCAAGATCATCTCATTACTCAAGAAATCAAAACCCCAACAAGGTGTATCTCAGTGAAGAATTAAATTTTCATCTGATGTGGCTGCTCTATCTCAAACAGTATGAAAATGATCAATATGTGAAGTATACTTCTGGAAAGAAACATGATATGAAACCTGTAGTCAAGTATAAGTATTATAGTAACATTTTTCTCACAGAATTCAACATTGGCTTCGGAAGTCCCCGTTCAGACACATGCCTTAAATGCGATCAACTGCAACAACAGATAGAAAATGTTAAAGGTGATGAAGAACTTGTCAATCAAAAGTCAAATGAAAGAAGGTTGCACCAGTCACAGGTGGATAATGGTTACACTCTACTGAGAAGAAAGTCAAACGAGGCTCTTGGTAAAAACAATTTTGACATGATGACTTTCGATTTCCAACAAAATCTTCCACTATAAAACCTTACATCTAGTGACATGTTTTACTCAAGAATGCTGTGGGTTTATAATTTTGGAGTTCATAACTGCAACAATGGAGATGGATACATGAACATTTGGCATGAAGGTGTGGCTGCGAGGGGATCGTCAGAGGTGTGTTCCTGTTTGTTTAAAATCATTCGAAATAACACTAAAAGATCCCCAAATTTGGTCTTGTTTAGTGATGGGTGTGTTGGACAGAACAAAAATAAAACAGTTATTACATTCCTTCAATACCTGGTTGAAAATAACTTCTACAGAAGGATTGATCATTACTTTTTGTATCGTGGTCTTACATTCCTTCCTAATGACCGTGATTTTGGACTCATAGAAAAGAGAAAAAAACTTACAAAGGCTACTTTAGTAAGTGATTATGTAATCATGATTGAAGGCAGCAGAATGTCCCAACCGTTTGTAGTAAACACCATTCAAACAGAAGACATCCTTGATTTTAAAGCGGTTGCCGAAAGATGTATGACAAAGTCTACACTGAAGTCGAACTCTGGAGAAAAAATCTCTTTGAATGACATTCATTGGTTTTCTTATGGACAAAGTGATGAGACCAATGCCACTTATACGTCAAGTATCACCGTTGATCATGGAGGGGAAGTTTGGTGTAGGTACAGTCACAATGAAATGGAAGCTTGGAAAAAAGTTAAAATATTTAAACGAGGCGTCACTTCTATTTCACCGCCCACAGCAAAATACAGCGGTCCAGTTCCAATAAAAACAGCAAAATACCAGGACCTTATGAAACTGTGTGACAAAGGCTTGCTGAATGAAGAAACGAAACAATTTTATCAAGCTTTGACACATGGCAATGAAACACGTGCAACGGACGCTGATGACGTAGACGATAACACCGTTATGGACTATGACTATTAGTACATGTATGTGTAACAAAGGACATAACCTTGTTGTTGCAGATTGAACAATGGACATAACCTCGATGTTGCAGATTGCTTCATAAGACTAATGTTAATTTCCTGTACTCTGTGTTTTTATTCTTTCATGTGAATCAATGATATGTTTATGTATCACCATTTCTATGATTGGTTGAAACTTAATTTGGAGGCAATTTTTAAAACTTTTATTGGGTTTCAAGGCACATATTCTGGGATAACAAAGAGGTCAAGTCCAATCAGGGACTTAGCCGTGTTGTTGTGTGCACAAATAATATAAATAATACATTTGATCTAATTTAGCGACAAATACTTATTTGATGTACGGGAAAAAGCCATATGATGTTCTTATTCCATTATTAAACGCATTAAAGCCAATTTTCTTTTTGCAATACGAATCCAAAACTCACTATTTGCCATTTTTCTCGAAACTAGTTGAATGTGACTTAAACTTCTTGTTGTAGTGGCCCCTTCAATTTAACCCCGCTCCTCCACACCTCGTTTTAACCAAAAGTGATTTACAGGTTATGCCTATTTGAGCGTTCAGCGAAGGAATTAACTTTAAGCTCATTTTCTGTGCTGAGGACAGTGCAGGAGGTGGAAAAATCCATGGCATAAGACAATTCAAAGACCCACCATACACACAGAGGGGATGCTAGGCATAGCACAAGATACGTGTGCAAGGCATTCTGTGCTGTGTTTTTACATACCACACACACCCTCTGTACCCGGTGTCCCCACATTTGACTGTAGTTTTTTTGTAGACCTTCCAATACGAAGTAATAGAAGAACTTTTTGTTATGTGGAAAACAAAACGTTATCAGTCAAGGTAGGGCTGGGAAGCTGAGGCTCCAGCCTAACTCATTAAGTTCGTGAGTCTCGAACCCATGAGAAGTCTGATGAGCTAACCCTATGACATTAAGTTTTTTCCTACCCAACACCTTGATCCACCCATACCACACACACACCCTCTGTACCCGGAAATTTCATGCGGTTTTTCCCACATATGCAGTGGCTCAGCGCTGGACTTGTGAAATTTGACCCCTGCCCCTCGCAACCCCGGTGTGTATGGTGGCTTGAAGCTTTTAAAAGTGAGAGACTGAGACCCCAAAACTATTCACGGGCGACGACATATTGCGACCCCGCCGTGATATTCCATTGATACATGTGTTGTCTCCCTTAATTATTTTTCTTTGTTACATATTGTCAAACTACTATCCCAAGCAAAGAATTCTAATTTGATGTTGGTTCAGGAAACTCGCTAGTCTAATATTGCAGCGTACAGAGTTCAACCCCTCATAATACACGGACCAGCTTGAGAACTTTTTGTTATTTTCTTTTGGTTTCGTTTTCATTTCAATCCTTCAAGACGTCTGAACTATTATGTGGTACTGATAGAAATTATCAAACGGGTCGTTTTTGCATCACATTAGTTTCCGTAAGAATCTGATTTGGAGGCGGCGGCTCTCCGTCGAGCCCAATGTAGGGTTTGTAAGGTGAGATCTTACCCCACTACCTGATGGTCCCTGGTTAATTTGGGAGATTCTTAAACTTCCGTATTGCCATACCAACATTCTAACTGGTGAGCCATAATGCGCTTGTCTGATAGTGTTGTTTTTTTTCCTTTTTTATTTTTAGTCACGGCAGAATATACACTTGAATCACATTTAAAATTTGTGGACACATTCACGTTATAGAACTCTTGTCAAACCTTTTCGTTGTGTAATTAAGTTTAGGTCTAATGTGAGAGGGAAAAAAATGATCTGATTTAACCAATGTTTTATTTTGCCTCTACCTCAGACATTTGTTCCCAGACTAATTTTTTTCCTCCCAATGCCTAAGGCATCCGCTGTTTTCTACGCCACAGCTGCATAAACAAGTGTCGAGCAACAACAACAAAAATTAAATAACTTGTCATGCCACATTCACAAAACATACAGAAGTCAAAGCAATGAGAATGAACGCGAAGAAAAAAAATAATCAACAGCAAAACAACGACAGGACTCCCTTCAAGTTTTATACGCTAGGGAGTCGCAGATCGGCTCTAAATAGTCATTTTAATCGCTGTATACATTTAAAAAAATCACAGAAAAAAAAGCAACAAACAAACCAAACGGATATCATGATAAACATACAGAGTATAAAGATATAAACTCACGGACAGTGACAAAATTACACACACGCACACACACACACACAATATCGCATTGAAATTAATTGTTGCAAAAAGGACATGGCTAATATTTACAATACGTGCTCTAAAGTCAAACTCAAAGCATGATATTATTGATATTATAAAAATGTTCCTTCTTTTTTAAATTAATTTGTTTCTGATGTGGACAGATGAAGTCAAAGGTTAGACTATAAAATGTTGAGGAGAAAATAAAAACTTAAAAGTGAATCTGCGCCTGCGTTAGCTTTACATCCAGTTCTGTACTAAATCTTATTTATCTTTGTTTTGCTTCTAGCGTCTAAAAAATACAACTACAGCACAGCGCAGAAAAGACAAAGTGCTCCTTTTCTATCGGTTCCTTTCCAGTAAGTTATCGTTCCTGACGTTTACTGCGAAAACTATGGAGTTACTTCGCTTTGTAGAGTTTACTTCTCTTTAGTTAAGTTGTTCCATACAGTTTTATACGGCGCTGCTGCATGTCCAGTTATGTATTCCAACTTAGTACGATTAATACAGGACGTTTAGTCGGTATTTATTTCTATGGATTCACACATAGAATAATTCTAGTAGTTACCGGTGTATCTAGTCCTACAACAGGGTCAAGGGGAAAAACATGGAGTGGGACGAGGTGGCGGTATGTGAAATATCCATAAATTGAGAAGGGAGAGCAACCACATAGAGAGAGGACAATCTGCTTTATAAGGTAAGAAAGACAGAGACATCTACAAATCAAGAATCATGACATTATTGATTTACAAAGAATAAAGAAAGAATCTCAGACCCGGAGCCCAATAGAAGGAGTGTTAAAAGTTATACGGGCTCTAAATAAATATGCAAAGGCAGGAAAAGATAACCCTGATAATTGTTAATTCATTAATGTCTAGACCAAAATAAAGAGACAATTTTAATGAAGCTTTCAAGCAAAGTGTGGAAGATAGCAGGTCAAAACTACTATGACTCATTTGATTTTGTACTGCGAAAGAGAATTATATGTTTGTGTATATCAAAATAGACAGGGTATTATGCATAGGAAAGAGTATTGTATGTACATGTATATCACCATAGACAGGGCATTATCATAGGAAAGAATTGTATGTACATGTATATCACCATAGACAGCATTATGCACAGGAAAGAGTATTGTATGTACATGCATATCACCATAGACAGGGCATTATGCATAGAAAAGAGTATTGTATGTACATGCATATCACCATAGGCAGGGCATTATGCATAGGAAAGAGTATTGTATGTACATGCATATCACCATAGGCAGGGCATTATGCATAGGAAAGAGTATTGTATGTACATGTGTATAAACAGGGCCTTACGACTAGGTAACGAAATCAGAGTAAAGAGATAACATTAGAATGGGCGGAGCGAAAAACACTCGTCGTATGAAAACAATCTTTACAAACCATCAATAAGAAAACAAAAAAGTTAAAACATGTGCATGAGAAAACCTCGACTTCTAATCAAAAGATTGATTGATTTTGCCTTGCGCAATAAGAAAAACAAAACTTGATAGATTGTTATGTCATCAGTAGGACAGCGTATGGAGAAATGATTATTAAGTGGCAAGGAACCAAGATCTCCTTGAGTAGAAAACTAGAGAGGGAGAGGAAGATGAACACAAACTGTTAAAGGAAAAAAATCTTAAAAAACAGAAACTGAGAATACTCAGGGATCGCTTCCGGGTCAGGCTAAAAATAGCGCTCCGTCCAGCTAGAGCGTAAAAACGGGACTAAAACATTCTATGAAATAAAGCAGGAGCGGAAAAAAAGATGTTGGTGAAGAAAATGAAAAAGTTGAGGACGTGCAGGTGAGAAGATTTGATGCAAAATAAAATACACTGAGAATCAGAAGAAATATTGACAGAGGGTTCAAAAAGTAAATTAAAGAGCATCTTGAGAAATACATTAGGTGGTTAAGGACAAATTAAAGCAATCAAAAATAATCATAAAAAAATTTAGAGGAGAACTGAGCTCCAGAAATGTGAGACAAAGCTACTTAAAATGGAAGATTTAATAAAAGTAAGTGTACAGTTGTAGCAAAGTCTATATAAATATGAAAACATCATCATCATAGAACTACCTTGACCAGACTGCTAAAACTTTCCTAAAAATAAAGTATTCAAGAAATTCCCTAAAGTGATGCTGAAAAATATA
>JAWDGP010001802.1:375000-377500 GCA_033675545.1 Elysia crispata
TCATCTCAAAGGTCTCTGAAGTTATGGCTTCACTTTTTCTTGAAGACAGATTGAACTTGTTTCTGTGAGGGCATATAGAAATATCCTGAAACGAGTCAAATTAGGACAGCCTTTTAACCTTCATCTTTACACTAGGTGCAATAAAAACATCCAACCACAATTAAGTAAATTAGGCCATTAATAAAAACATAATAGATTTTACGTGTTCATATAGGAAAGCGTTAAAGCAATTACTGACGGTTCTACAGGAATTGACACATAGACGGTGGGGGAGTTTGGGACCTAGTATATTAAGGTGAAGCACAAACTAGATTTATCTGACAATAATAATCAAAAAAACATAAGTAGCCAAAACTGACCTATTTTTCAAATTCTTTTCAGGGCAAACCATCAGGCAGCTATCGCATCTTTCTGTTAATGTCTGAATTAGTGATCAATTTCCAGAAAGTAAGTAGACTCTGTTAATTAAGCAGTTTTCAATCAATAAGTTTGTGACTGGACTAAAAAAATTGATGATAAAAAATGATCGAAAGGAAAAAAAAACAAAAACAACAGCAAAACCCGCTGAGGATTTGCAATTTTAAACAAATTTGTGTAGAAATGTGAACTAAAATCTTAACAAGCAGCTCCCGTGACTGTCATTAACTACTCTGGAAGGAAATGACATAGGCACACTAACGGTGGTACAGATGAGAATGATCGTGACATAAAACTTGTCTCTTTGAAAAACACCATAGTATACATAATCCTGTTGATAGTGTTTGAGTAAAATCCAGTGAAAGGATCAAACTGTTCCTAGCACAGCTTGGCAGGACCCTGTTGAGCGTCGCTCAGGGAGGGCAGGGTTAGGTGGGTGGGAAGCAAGTTGGAAACCCTTGTCGCAGTGACGTTCGAATTTGTCTGATGTGTAGAGTGAAACAACAGTCAGTAGAGCTGAAAGAATAAAAGGGAGAGATAGTGAGTGAAATAGGTAGATGGAATATGTGGAAAGAGAGAGAGAAAGAGAGAGAGAGAGAGAGAGAGAGAGAGAGAGAGAGAGAGAGAGAGAGAGAGAGAGAGAGAGAGAGAGAGAGAGAGAGAGAGAGAGAGAAAGAGAGAGAGAGAGAGAGAGAGAGAGAGAGAGAGAGAGAGAGAGAGAGAGAGAGAGAGAGAGAGAGAGAGAGAGAGAGAGAGAGAGAGAGAGAGAGAGAGTATAAGAGAGACGGTGGAAGATAGAGAAAGTAAAAAGACCAGTTTCAAATCAATTTATTGTCTTTATCTTTTTCATCTCTTCTAGTTTGCTCTTGTCTCCATTTTGCTCATTCACTTATAATAACAATAGTAATTATAATAATAATAATAATAATAATAATAATAATAATAATAATAATAATGATGATGATGATGATGATGATGATGATGATGATGATGATGATGATGATGATGATGATGATGATGATGATGATGATGATGATGATGATGATGATGATAATAATAATAATAATAATAATAAGAAGAAGAAGAAGAAGAAGAAGAAGAAGAAGAAGAAGAAGAAGAAGAAGAAGAAGAAGAAGAAGAAGAAGAAGAAGAAGAAGAAGAAGAAGAAGAAGAAGAAGAAGAAGAAGAAGAAGAAGAAATAAGTGGAGAGGAAACTATGGACCCTAGATGTAAGTTCTTTTTTTTCTTCTGCTTCACATTCCTTCTCTTCTGTTCCGTTCTTTTCTCAGGTCTATCCCAGATTTCTGAATCCAATTTTTAAACTTCACAACTTACTTCAACACAGCTTTCTTCCTACCTTTTGAAATGTGTGTTGAGCCCCAGAAAAAAAGTCTTGATTCAGCTCTCTCTCTCTCTCTCTCTCTCTCTCTCTCTCTCTCTCTCTCTCTCTCTCTCTCTCTCTCTCTCTTCATGTTTTCACGTTTTCTAAACTTAACTATTAATAATAATAATAAAGTGCATTTATATAGCGCATACCCAAAAGATTAAAATGCTCGATGCGCTTTACAAGAAAAAGAATAAGATAGAAGCAGGCTAGAAGGCCTGAACATACATACATAACATACAGAATGACGTACATAGCATAAAGAATAACATACATATTATATAAAAAATAACATGCATAACATACATTTGCTTAAGAATATGATACAAGTAAAACATCATCTACTGCCGGGAATACGTTGTTAACTACCCGTAAACATCATATAAATATCAATCTACATCTAGACATTCCTCTACATTCAATTTTTTTTTATATTCTATCGATGCTTTGACAGTTAAACATTGTGTGTATTTAGATCACTCTAGATCTAACTTTCTATCAACCCTGTGTGTAGATTCTACTCTCCATACTTAATTCTATCTTATCCTTGACGGTTGAACCAAAAGCTGGCCGGTGGTATGATCTAAGGTCAAGGTCTCTGCAGTATTCACCCTATGAAAGACAGCGCATTGCTTATGTTTACTTTGTGAGTTATTTTAACGAATTGTGTACACTTTTAAAGGGAAAATCAAGAGACGG
>JAWDGP010001802.1:382500-387500 GCA_033675545.1 Elysia crispata
CGCAAATGAAGAAAACAATTAATAACAAATGAAAGATTTACAAAAGTTTTGTTATTTCTTTTTTTTCCGCGTTAAATACTGATTCGAAAAACAATCCCATTAATCTCTAACTGTTATGAATCTTGAAATTTTATCGATCATGTCGCAAGGAAGTTCTTTGGCTTTGAATCGGTGCTAACGAGCCAAAACTAAGAAACAAATCGTATGAAATTCTCGCCCAACTTGTAGAATAAGACCACTTACATGATTCCTTCAAGGAAATTTTTGTAAATAGTTTAAGAGTTATACATTGGCGATCTTTGGACATCAAGCCTAGTCACTGAAGGCAAAATCTTAAAACCTAGTCACTGAAGGCAAAATCTTAAAAATTAGTCACTGAAGGCAAAATCTTCAAAACCTTGTCACTTAAGGCAAAATCCTAGACACTGAAGGCAAAATCTTAAAACCTAGTCACTGAAGGCAAAATCTTAAAACCTAGACACTGAAGGCAAAATCTTAAAACCTAGACACTGAAGGCAAAAATCTTAAAACCTAGACACCGAAGGAAAAATCTTAAACCTAGACACTGAAGGCAAAACCTTAAAACCTAGACACTGAAGGCAAAATCTTAAAACCTAGACACTGAAGGCAAAGTCTTAAAACCTAGACACTGAAGGCAAAGTCTTAAAACCTAGACACTGAAGGCAAAGTCTTAAAACCTAGACACTGAAGGCAAAGTCTTAAAACCTAGACACTGAAGGCAAAATCTTAAAACCTAGACACTGAAGGCAAAATCTTAAAACCTAGTCACTGAAGGCAAAATCTTAAAACCTAGACACTGAAGGCAAAATCTTAAAACCTAGACACTGAAGGCAAAATCTTAAAACCTAGACACTGAAGGCAAAGTCTTAAAACCTAGTCACTGAAGGCAAAGTCTTAAAACCTAGACACTGAAGGCAAAGTCTTAAAACCTAGACACTGAAGGCAAAATCTTAAAACCTAGTCACTGAAGGCAAAGTCTTAAAACCTAGACACTGAAGGCAAAGTCTTAAAATCTAGACACTGAAGGCAAAATCTTAAAACCTAGTCACTGAAGGCAAAATCTTAAAACCTTGTGACTGAAGGAAAAATCTTAAAACCTAGACACTGAAGGCAAAATCTTAAAACCTTGTCACTGAAGGCAAAATCTTAAAACCTAGACACTGAAGGCAAAGTCTTAAAACCTAGACACTGAAGGCAAAATCTTAAAACCTAGACACTGAAGGCAAAATCTTAAAACCTAGACACTGAAGGCAAAACCTTAAAACCTAGACACTGAAGGCAAAGTCTTAAAATCTAGACACTGAAGGCAAAATATTAAAACCTAGACACTGAAGGCAAAATTTTAAAACCTAGTCACTGAAGGCAAAATCTTAAAACCTAGACACTGAAGGCAAAATCTTAAAACCTAGACACTGAAGGCAAAATTACTTTGCTCTCCAGAAAAACAATCTAATGGACAGGATCAAAATCTTTATTTAATTATAAAGATTCCTTTCAACTTCGCAAAAAATGGAAACCAGCGTAAATAATAATTCTAATTCTAAATCAGATTATAAGTAGTTTGATAGAAAGAACAGCAAACTATCTTTCCATGTTCGGGGACTTCTTCTGTCAATGTCAAATAGCGGCTTTTAAAAAGTACATCAATAGTTCTCAGCTAGAAAGATCCGTTTGAGCGTCATTTCTCCTGATCTTCCTTATCTTGTGTGATCTCATCTTCTTCCATTGCCGCAGGTAGAAACCACTGAAATAAGCAGGGAAAAATAGCTAATTAACATGAATCATTTGGAGCTTTTCTCATATGTGATTAGACTTATTACAAGCAAATTCGACGCGTAATGACGTCTTGGCCACGTGTAGATGTAGCGATGTTTATGTCATATTTGGCATTTCGAAAAGCGCTGTTTTGAGATTAGGTATAATCAAGGGTGAGAATAATCTTAACAACAAAACAGTGGTTGACATCTAAAACCCTCCTGAGCGACATTGTGGCAGGTAATAAGTTCTGCATCCAAAGTTCGCCATTAAGAGCAATGAGTGGTGTATGAAGGGGACCGGTACACGATAAAATGGACTAATTTGACATCTATAGAACACAAGTTGCTCTTTGTTCACTGTTAGTTAATTAATAGTAACAGCAAAGTTTTAGGTCATCTTTTAAAATGAATGTAGACGGCTTTGTATCTCAATGATGCATTTGAAATATTGAGTGATATAAAATAATCAACCCCATGCTATTCATAATATAAAACGACAGCGAGTTTAAAAAAAAAAAAGAAAAAAAAAGAACAAAATTTATTGACACGTATTTTGAAAAATTCAATATTCTAGATACTTTTAATGTATGATAAATAAATAGAGCAAATCTTATTTACTAAAGTTATCTTCTAACTGATTTATTATAATATTGCTCTTAACATAAAAAACCCCAGCTCTCAATGTGTATACACTTTAAAATAACTATAACTATATCACATCGGGTCTGCATGGAAACAGCGTGTTCGTTCTTGTTGGTATCAGATAAAAAAAGTTCCATTTCATTGGCTCCTCTCAAACTCGGTCAGGATAGAATGTATCTGACTTAGAAATGATCAATTTCGCAGCGAGAAAGTATTGCATAAACATTTAAGAATATAACACCCAAGTACAATTTTTTAAAAAGGATCGCCTCTTTAAAACAAATAAGTTACGCCACGCATTTTTAGCTCACATTCATGCAACATAAATAGATATTTTTCAAACCATACGGGAAAACTATATGGCAGCACTATAAGACGGAGAGTGGAGGAGAAAGGACGAGCTATATCCACGCTATAACAGAAGATTGGTCGTAAGAACAGATAAACCAGATCTGGAAGAGGCTCGATCTGCGATCCCTCGAGCCACTCACTGGAGGGACCGTGCCGGGCGGTATATCTAACGAGATGCGGTACATGAATAACTCCGCCATATCATATCCCAGCCAACCCCAGGCGGTGATCAGCGATTCAGCGCTGGCCAACCTCGGTGTGCTCTTCAAGTTAGTTCTGAACCCAACCCTTGGCACCTTGGGTACGTGCGCTAACAGCATCAACATCGTGGTGTTCTACAAGATGGGTCTGTCTGACGGCGTGACGCAAAACTTCTTCCTCCTTGCGGTCTCCGACGGCTGTATAGCTTTCGGCTCTCTCATCAGCAGCGCGGCGTATCTCCTGCAGACGACAGTCTACCTTGGGCTTGGTGGCCCTGAGTATCAGGTCCAGGTGGTGTACTGGGCCACCCTACTGGTTGGACCTTTCCTCCAGAACACTTCTCTAGTGACCACAGTGGTCATTGCTGTGGTCCGCTGCTGCTGTGTGGCCATGCCGCTCAAGGTCAAATTCCTGATCACAGCGCAACGCCAGTTGGCAGCCATCTTGGTTTTCTCCAGTGGATCTATAGCGGTCTTGATATACTTCTTCTCTCCCGGCCGCATTGTTCTTGTCCACAACCCGCTGACCAACGGCTCTCTAGCCATGCTTGGAGACTTACGATGGCACGAGTACACTGTGTTTTCAAACATTTTTTTCTATATTGGTTTTATCATAGTCATCATCTGCGTGGTAATTCTAACCTTCAGTTTGAAAAGATCCTCCAGTTTCAGGGAAAAATCAACATCCGGGTCAGCGACTCGCAACTCTGCAGCAGACACGCAAGGCAAAGATGGCCGCCGTGAGACGAGAATAGTAAAGACTGTCGTGTCTGTGGCTGTCGTGTTTATCCTGTGCTACCTGCCGAGCATGGCGTTCACGGTGACCGGCTCCCTGGTGAGAGGCTTCTCAGCGGGCGGGGCCTACCGTAACGCTAACATGCTCGTTCTGATGCTCACAGAAACGTCATTGCTCGTCAACGCTTCTGTGAATGTCTTCATTTATTATTTCAACAATTCTCGATACCGTTCCATTCTAAATACAATGTGGGACAAAGACACAAAATGAAACTAAAGTTATTATTTTGCAATCGAAACTGTTTAAGTTCAATGAAATCTTTGTTAGACATTTCAATTTCCATTTATCCTTAAGTTTTTTCAAAAAGAAGTTTCAAAAAGATAGTAAATATAAAGATTAAATAATGATGCATAAATTACTCATGTCAAATCCTTACCAGTGAGACATTATTATTTAATAAACTCCAAAGTAAACTTCCCGCAAACCATATATTTTTTTTTCCGAAAAAGGGCCGTTTTGCAGATGAAAACAATCATTCAAAAGTAAAAAAATGCTGAATTCATTTGACAGAAAATAAAAATAAGGATAATATCTTTGCTCATATTTTATCATCCCAAAATCTCTGTTCAGATACAAGAAAAAATTGTCTCATAGATAATAAAAAGGCCACAGCAAACTCTTTAGCATGATGAAGTATTCTGGAGCACATCTCGCCGCCACGCTCCAAAACCAACTCCTGGTTAGGAGCGTCTACTATGCCAGTCCATCTGCCACAAGACTAGAGTATGTTTGATGTTTCTTGCTTCCAAGGTAAATAAATTTAGTAGGCAAATAGCAATGCTTCCCGAGTCAGGTTCACTTTTACTACCACCACTACTGTTATCACTGACACTATCACTAAGACCAATACCACCATCACCGCTACTGCTACTACTACTACTACTACTACTACTACTACTACTACTACTACTACTACTACTACTGCTACTACTACTACTACTACTACTACTACTACTACTACTACTACTACTACTACTACTACTACTACTACTACTACTACTAATACTACTACTACTACTACTACTACTACTACTACTACTACTACTTCTACTACTACTACTACTGCTACTACTGCTACTACTTCTACTACTACTACTACTACCACTGCTACTACTACTTCTACTACCACTACTCTACTACTACTACTACTACTACTACTACTACTACTACTACTACTACTACTACTACTACTACTACTACTACTACTACTACTACTACTACTACTACTACTAC
>JAWDGP010001802.1:392500-395000 GCA_033675545.1 Elysia crispata
ATTGTCACACTGGTTGTTTTGTTCAAGGAAAGATTTCAAGGTGTGGCGTACTCCTATCTGAAGGCCATTGCCGCCCTTGATCTACTGAGCCTCATTTTCGTTTTGCCAACGGTCACTCGCTGCTCCGCATGCGCACTGCGCGACTCTTCCTTCGGGCCAATATTTGAGGCCTATCTCCACGTCTTTGTTGGGGATGTGTTCGTGAAGTCCAGCTTTTGGACTGTGCTTATTTTCACTGCTGAACGCTGTGTCACGTCTTGTTTTCCGACGTCTGTACTTTCTCTTCTTGTCTACAGACAGGTATGGAGAGGCCGAGAAGGCGGAGTCCAAAGGAACTTGACCAATCAAAGACATTCCGTTGCGGCGAGTGTAACTCTAGTGCTGGCAGTAGCGGCGATAGAGAACTTACCGACCTTCTGGAACTACAGAATCGAAAACCATGACGTCATTAGGAGAGATATCGTCAAACGGCACGCCTTCTTCCGGTTCTATATATGGTTCGACGCCATTTTCTCGTGTCTCATACCTTCCCTGGCGTTGATTATCTTGAACGCGACCCTAATCAAATTTCTTACAAGAAGAAGCAGGAGACCGCCGGTCCCAGCAGCCTTCACGGTAGCTGGTCCGGGTCCTTCCACAGAGGTCAGTCCTCGTCAGGTGGCAGTTAACCCACAGGCCTCGGTGGGTCCTGTTTCCCGTCGGTACCGACGAGAACAGACACGAATTTTGGTCACACTGGTTGGCATCATTCTTCTGATGCTGGCTACCATCCTGCCGATATTCGTCCTCAACTTGGTCGGGCAGTACGCTCCGTTCACTTCCCGAGAGTTCCTCAACTCCAGACTGACCATCTCCATCCTGCTAGCCGTGAATTGTTCTGGAAACTTTGTACTGTACTGCATGCTCAATCCACGCTTCTGGAGTTTGTTTAAAACTATTTTCAGGATTGGTCGTTGCAGTTGCAGTTGTAGTTGTTGCTGCTGCTCCACTCATCAACCGGCGACACGCATCATAGTGACACGGGTTGGTCCTGCCCACTGTCACCACCGCCAGTTACAGAGGCTGCAACCCACGGCTTTACCGCAAGGTGACCTTGAGGGCACCACACGTACAGTCGGTGGCAGTACGCACTTGGATAGTGCTGCTATCACGTGTCCTACTTCTCTCCCAATAACAACTTTCATCATGCCAGTTAAAGATAACAACAAACTAACGCCAGAAGGGGTGACATCTAGAACTCCCAAGAGTGAAAGCCCTAAACCTAACAACAAACTAACGCCAGAAGGGGTGACATCTAGAACTCCCAAGAGTGAAAGCCCTAAACCTAACACCAAACAATCATCAGTAGACCAAACTGTTAACAGGCCTTTTTATGAATCAGCGAACAAGGTCACCAGCGAATCTCGCAACTCTGTCACAGAGGACAAGCCGTCTATTTTTGATAGAGATTCAGACATTATGGACCAGAGAAGAGCTGAAAACTGTGAAGTCCAACCGAGTTTGTAGAAACCAGGTGCTGCGTATTGATCTCCAGGAGAAGAAGAACAGTAACAGACATCGTCCATCTTCAAACATGGGTCCTCCAAGATAGCTAATCAGACGTCTTAAATATATTGTATTCTAGTTCTATACACTGTTTGATGTTATGTACTAAGGTTGTGAAGGTAACACATGTATTCTAGTTCTATACACTGTTTGATGTTATGTACTAAGGTTGTGAAGGTAACACCTGTATTCTAGTTCTATACACTGTTGGATGTTATGTACTAAGGTTGTGAAGGTAACACATGTATTCTAGTTCTTTTCACTGTTGGATGTTATGTACTAAGGTTGTGAAGGTAACACATGTATTCTAGTTCTATTCACTGTTTGATGTTATGTACTAAGGTTGTGAAGGTAACACATGTATTCTAGTTCTATACTCTGTATGATGTTATGCACTAAGTTTGTGAAGGTGAAACATATATTCTAATTCTAGAATCTGTATGATGTTATGAACTAGGTTTGTGAAGGAAAAACGTGTACTCTAGTTCTATACACTGAATGATGTTATGCACTAAGTTTGTGAAGGTGAAACATATATTCTAATTCTAGAATCTGTATGATGTTATGAACTAGGTTTGTGAAGGAAAAACGTGTACTCTAGTTCTATACACTGAATGATGTTATGCACTAAGTTTGTGAAGGTGAAACATATATTCTAATTCTAGAATCTGTATGATGTTATGAACTAGGTTTGTGAAGGAAAAACGTGTATTCTAGTTCTATACACTGAATGATGTTATGTACCAAGTTTGTGAAGGAAACACGTGTGTTCTAGTTCTATATACTGTTTGATGTTATGCACTTGGTTTGTGAAGGTAACAAATGTATTGTGGCTCTATACACTGTTTTATGTTATATACTAGGTTTGTGAAGGAATACGTGTATTCTTTTTCTATACTCTGTATGATGTTATGTACTAGGTTTGTGAAGGTAACACATGTATTCTTTTTCTATA
>JAWDGP010001802.1:405000-409170 GCA_033675545.1 Elysia crispata
AGAGTTAAAGTTTCCAAAACTAAGCCCTTCTCTACGCTTCAGATAGACCTCAGTCTTTTGATCGTCTTAAAAAATATAGACCACCAGTGATTAACAAGAGATGGTATTCTGTACAACCCCCGGCCCCACTCCCTCACCATATACAAAAATTGTTAAGAAAGAAAACAAAAGTGTTTTTCTGAGAAGAATATTTGACACCATTTTATCAGCGCACAGTCTATAGTGTTGCCTCTTTTCAGAAGTGGAAATCAATCCCTCACCAAAACTGTTCTACAACATTGAACGAGCAGCGCGATCTGGTTAGCACATAGAGCAAAAACTATGCCGCAACTGATCGGTTTTCAAAAAGATATTCTAAATTACGAGCAAATTATATTTTCTAAGTATAATTATTGCGATTTTCTTTCCTTTAAACTAAATTAGAGTTTGCAGATATTACTTTTTTTTCTTTCCAGTTAGATTGCGTCGAATGTTGTTAAAGTTAAAGAAACTTAAAATAGTTGTTAACATTTATTACATCTACATGAAATGTAAATTTAAGCTGCTGTTAACATTAGCTTACAACATATACAGAAAATTTGTAAACTTTAACTACTTTTAACATTAATTACATCTACAGGACTTTTGTACATTTGTTTTTACCAGGTATAGAGCGATCTATGCTTCCAGCACAGACAAAAAAAATGTGACTTTGCTTATCAAAACTGTGACTCGCGACTTGAAAAAAGTGCGCTGCTACCTGGATGATCTGCCTTACTCTGAGTGTGTTTTAGCTATTTATAGTAAGAAAACTTTTTATTACAATTTAACATTTTCGCAAACATCCTTACATAATTCAAACAGTATAGTGGATTAACCCTATACTGACTATATTATACAGTGAGCCAAACTTGAGGCACCAACCTAAATAAGCAAAACATTGGAATTTGAGAACTGGGCACCCCTCTAAGGCATACATGTGTATCGACAAGGATGTAAAAAGCTTCATAATATTCTGCTTGCAATGGGTAATGACAGGTAGAAAACACAGTCTTAAACTCAAAAAGAAATATAAGCTTATGTTCTACTAAATCTGCAATTAATGGAAATTGGAGATAGGTCGTTTTGACTCAATATAAACCAAAATCATTTACTTTCTGGACTTTTATGGCCTGGTCATGGGGAATTAGCAGGACATACGCTTGTATTGATGATTGTACCATTTTGGCCCAAACGGTGGATATTCTAATACGCTGCGTGATAGCATTATGTGAAGGGGATAGAAATACAACTTAAGATATGTGTGACATATGCAATATGGATCAATTGGAATTATTTCTTGTCTTAAACATTATTTTAACATTAAATATAAAATAATCATTCCTCGCTTTTCTCGGTTTATCAAGAGTAGATTTCTCTCTCTCTCTCTATATATATATATATATAATTTTCTTTTCCATGTTATGTGCATGGTAGCATTAGAACGCTTTTTATCATGCAAGCAATTAACTTATTTAGTTTAATCACGTCGATTTACACAGAGCATGCGTTCGCTGTATTTTTGACTATGAACTATTCAAAATATTTGAAAACTCTTGCTGTAGAGAAAGCGACGGATTGTTTAAAACCAGAAACTTCAGATAGCCTAGTGAACGCTAGCGATATAACATGTCTTGAAAGAAATTGCAAGCGGTAAAAGCGCTGATTGGATTTAAAAACGTGAAGCGATACGGGATCAGTAGGAATTATTTCTTGTCTTAAACTCAACATTATTTTAATATTCGGAAATAATCATTCCTCGTCTTTCTCCATTTATCAAGAGTAGATTTCTTTATATATAATTTTCTATTGCATGCTATATGCATGGTAATATTAGAAAACGTTTTATGCATGCAAATATCTCACGCCTTAGTTTATTGGCGTTGATTTTAGACCGTGCACATGAAATAGGAATTTTTTTTATAATTATGGACTATAAACAGTAAAGAAACTGTAAACGACGGATTGTTTAAAATCAGAAAACTCCAGATTGCTCTTGAAAAAAATCGCAAGGAAAGAAAGGAGTAATGTTTAATCTGAGCAAAGGCTGTTTTGAATAAGAAAAGTGAACGGACGTCTAGTTTCGTGTAAAAAAATTAAGATGCCATTCTTTTTTCGAGTGCATGGAAATACTTAGTTGATGCTGACAAAGCCTCCAGAAGTGTACATTTATTTTTATCTCTTCGTCCAAGTTTCACCAGCGAAGCCAATATGTAGCGGTCCAGAATTTGTTGAAGATGGAAGAGCCGCCATTGTCACATGTTCGTCAGGATCCTGTTTACCCAACAGCCAGATGTGAAGTTATGATATCGGTAAGGACGATAACCTGTGATTTCCGTGCACTACGCATTATTTGTTAAACTTTTAAAAAATTGTTTTGATTTTTATCAAATCCAAAAGCAAAAAAGGTGAGTATTACCCATTCCTGACACATAGACAGATTTTGAAATTATTTATATTGAATAAATAACTATACTTTGCTACCTATTTTCCCTTCCTTTTAGGATAATTCTTTTGTGATTATAGTGGAGATTTTTAAGTCTTCTTTATCTTACCAGTGCCATTCCTACATTGAGAGACTGAGAGGTTAAAAACCCTATAAATTATTTGGAGAATTATTGCTCAAAAAATGAGCATTTTTTTCCTTGTGCATCCCAAGCTGACAATGATATAAATATTACGCCCTTGATCAGAATAAAGCAAATGAGACCAACCCAACCTTTTATTTTCTTTTTATGAATTAATTTTTGTTTTGATCCAGTTTGATCAAGCCAATAGAATTACCAGAATGTATCTAACAAAAGCAAAAACAAACAAAACCAAAAACACTTTTAGTTGTGTAAGCATACTCGAATAGTCTAGTTTAAGATCAAATGCAATTACTAATAATCTTAAGATGGTTGAGGCAAAGTAAATTTGTATCATAAGACAGATAGAAAGATAGATAGATAGATAGAGATAGATAGATAGAGAGAGAGAAAGAAAGAGAGGAGCAGGAGGTTTAATCATAGGATCATTTTTTTAACAATTGTTCTGTTACAATCATCAAGGTGTGAAACTTCTCATGTACAATCTAATTACCGTATCATTATTTTTTATTTCAGTACGAGACAGTCCGCAGGAATGTGAGGGAACAGGATCGTATGTCTATCGTGCAAAATTTGACTGATTCAGAGCAATACCCAGGTAACAAGAAGCTCACATGCAGGTTCAAGTGCAACTCTTACGGACATTGTTGAAGGTCTCTACCAACTTGATGCCCAGGTCTACGTCCCAGTGCCTGGACAGAAAACAAAACATCACTAAGGCACACACATCTCTGAACTAAGTAAGAGCAAGCATTGATGAAAGATAATTGTAGGAATGTTACGTTAGTTTTCAATAATTATATTAAAAGCCAATGAAAATATATCTTTTTCATAATCTAAGCTTTACTTTAGGTCTCAAGGTAACTTTGAGTGTTAATATGCCGACGAAATGTCATTGAGAAAGCATTTGATAGTACCATTACCAATAACAAAATGATCATCAACCTCGGTACTTTGGGGGTGAGATCAAATCTCAGACTTTAGGCCAGAAACTAGGAGTCTACTGAGAGCACTTAACAAAATCTTTTGCTTTTAATGCTTTCCTTGTAAACTTTATATCTAACTCCTCTAGAAATTTAATCGGTGTATGGATATAAGCCTTGAATATTAAGAGGAGAAACTTTTGAAAGCCACAGCGAAAATTTGGAAAAGATTGCTTTAAAATATAAAATTAAAAAAAAATATTATATAGAATGACAATTGCAGCAAAGGCTTGGTGTGAGCACAGCTGCAGTACGTTGTAGTGGATTTCAACAGGGTGAAGAATTTAGTTTGTTTAAGATTAACCTTATTTTCAATAATCGCTTCATCTTTAATGTAAACGAAAGAATGCGGTTGGAAAAATCTTCACCTCCATAAAAGTTTTACTTCTTCCGTATATCATCATCACTCAGAAGCGATAACTCTGAAAACCCGGATCGAGGAAGTCGCCAAATCAGTAACCCCCAAACCACAGGAGCTCAAAGTGAACATCTCTGTCATCTAACCCACCACCCAACAGCTTCTCGCTGGCTGTGAGCCATGACGAGTCACAAACACCCGTTATCGTGCCGAGCCACCTCTT
>JAWDGP010001804.1:0-10000 GCA_033675545.1 Elysia crispata
GAGAGAGCATGGCTCATACCAAATCGTCGCTTCGGTCACTTTATTGCTTTCATTCCAGATTTTGCAATAATCGCTATGTCCTTATTATGGGTCCTTGAGTGACTGGTGAGCAAGAAAACAACTCATTACCATTATGCCCCAGATACAGACTCTGATGACAGCCATAAATCTTTGCAAAACTCATTAATGACAAGGTAACCTCCACAGACAGACAAAACAGCGCATGTTACTGCTTGTTGGAGGAGATTAGCGTAACGTGAGTATTGCCTCATGTTTAGACGCCTTTGATATTGATGTGAGTCACTGTATAATAATGTTTCATAACCCATGAATTTGAATACAGGTACAAATAGATGAGTCGGCAAACAATATCAATATTAAATGCTTACGTCAATCTATCACCCAATAAGTTAGTAACAGCTAAGGCTGTGCATTTTTCAGCATTGGGCATTGTTTTTCATTTGAAGGGTTACATTCAATTTTGAAATATAATATTCAAGTAAAAAACGATGATTCAGCGCATGTTAGGGGGGAAAAATGTGATTTTTCCCACCTATGTATAATAGTCTGCGATTTTGAAATATACGAAAAAACTTTACCTCTCTAGGGATTTTTGCACAATAGCATAATATATAAAGTAGGTTAACTGGATATGTTGATTAGAAACAAAATCATTGCAGTATATATATATATATATATATATATATATATATATATATATATATATATAGATAGATAGATAGATAGATAGATATATGTATTTTTATGCTTTGCTTTTTTCTACTACAAAACGCATCATATATTGCAAAAGTTTAAACATCGCCATGAAATGTAGTATGGTTTTGTTTTCAGCCAGGTTTCATTTAGGAAAAAGAAAACATTAACAGAAAAAAATAAAGAGGAAAAATAAAACAGAACAAAATTTAACAAAACAAAACAACAACAAAAATCGACAATATGTTTTGTTGGACAAAGAAATAAAATTTAAAAAAACCCAAAAAGCCCCGTAGTGTTCTGGGTATGTGTTACAAACACTTTGAGAGAAAAATGTTTCCAAATTCGTTTTTTTTCTTTACAAAGCAGGTGAAGATGGCTGTTCTCTTTGTTACTCCTAGCACCCAAAATGGCTCCAATTCTCGAAGCACGCCATGGCTACCAATCTTCGGGTCCTGAGGGTAAAGCTGCTATTTCTCTCCCTTCTCTCTCTCTCTCTCTCTCTCTCTCTCTCTCTCTCTCTCTCTCTCTCTCTCTCTCTCTTTATCTATCTATCTATCTCTCTCTCACTCTCTCTCTCTTTATCTATCTATCAATCTCTCTCTCTCACTCTCTCTCTCTTTATCTATCTCTCTCACTCTCTCTCTCTCTCCATCTCTCTCTCTCTGTCCCTCTGTCTGTCTCTCTGTCTATCTATGTGTCTGTCTGTCAGTCTGTCTCTATATCTATCTATTTATCTATCTATTTATCTATCTATCTATCTATCTATTTATCTATCTATCTATTCATCTATTTATCTATCTATCTATCTATCTATCTATCTATCTATCTATCTATCTATCTATCTATCTATCTACATTCATTCCCGATTTTTTTACAATGCTAAGAGAACCACAGCTGACCAATCAAAATGCTGCGAGGTAGTAACTCCCATCTCGGTATCATTATCATAAGTCATGGACATCCGCGCCGAGACAGACGAGTAAAAGTCTTCATGATCTTAAGACAAAGTCACAGGACAAAGGGCCTAAACGTTTCAGATTTATGGAAACTAAACACAGTTTTTATCTCTTTATCCTCGGCTTTCTAAAACCTTTATCTTCTTTGTTCCGACCAACTATTCAAACAATAGTAGAATATTAACGGTTACATTGGAAATACAATATTGTTATAGTGATACAAAATATTCAATATTCTTACTTTCACGCTGCCTTATCCAGATATTTGAATGAATAAAGATCTCTGAATTTTTACATGCGGATCCTCTTTAATTACATAAGATATTACATAAGATTACATATTTGGGCAAGACTAATCCTTTTTGGGCTCTTGCATGATGTGTTCAAACTATAGACATTGCATGATTTTAAAATGCTATTTTACAGGGGATATATTTTTATGATTTATTTCCCAGAAATTATATTTTTAAGATTAAATAATAAAAAAAAGAGAATACAAAAGCCTATGTAAAAAGTACATCCGAACAAGTTTTAATCATGATTCCACCGTCGTCTTAATTATTATTATTATTATTATTATTATTATTATTATTATTATTATTATTATTATTATTATTATTATTATTATTATTATTATTATTATTATTATTATTATTATTATTATTATTATTATTATTATTATTATTATTATTATTATTATTATTATTATTATTATTATTATTATTATTATTATTATTATTATTATCATTATTATTATTATTATTATTATTATTATTATTGTGATTATTATTATTATTTTTATTATGATTATTATTATTATTATTATTATTATCATTATTATGATTATTATTATAATTATTATTATCATTATTATTATCATTATTATTATCATTATTATTATTATTATTATTATTATTATTATTATTATTATTATTATTATTATTATTATTATTATTATTATTATTATTATTATTATTATTATTATTATTATTATTATTATTATTATCATTATTATTATTATTATTATTGTTATTCTTCTTCTTCTTCTTCTTCTTCTTCTTCTTCTTCTTCTTCTTCTTCTTCTTATTATTATTATTATTATTATTTTTGTAGCTAATAACATACAATAATATCCTAGTAACTACTCTCATCAGTTATTGATATTGTAACCCTTTATCTAGTATCATTATTTTCATCATCGCGCTTATCATCAGGGATCTCATTATATAATCTGAGATCACATTACACAGCTCCCTCACCAGATTCCCTCTCCTTTATTAAGCTACAAATTCCTTTCTTCGGCAGCGTCAACTATAAAATTTGTTATACCTGGGGGTTGTTTTTTTTTTTTTTTGTTTCTTTTCTTCTCGTTCCAATTCTCTGAACTTCCCCTCAAAGCTTTCTCATTTAAGCATTGTAGCAGATCAGAGACAACCGGTTCGGAGTGCTGGGTGAGATTCGTTTTAAGATTCGAGTAATTATTTAGTGAGGTCTGAGGATTCGAATCGGGTAGTAGAAATCCGTGATCCGACAAGCTGTACTATTTTTGTTGAGTATTTTCGTATAACTGGTTTCGGACTTGTTTTCTAATCTGAAAGCAGCGATCTTCATTCACTTTGATTTTGTCATTACAACCTGATTTAGCTTCTACTAACGGATTTACGTCTGCCATCGAATGCCGCGCCTCAAAGGTAACCTCAGATCAAATATGAAAAATCCCAACACCAAAAGTAAAAAAAAAAGTTCTGTAAATTCTCTGCCATCTTTTACAACTTCTGCACAAATTCCCCATGTCACACTTTTTGACAGAATTGAAACTAACTTCGTTTTTACTACCAGTCTTTTTTTTGGTCATTTTTAATGTTTTCTGTTTTTCACCACACTCAATGAATGGTACTAGGAGATAATTATTGAAAGACGGTGACAGGGTCCCTTTGACAAGAGGGTAATCGTTCTGAATAAACAATAGTCTTCAAGTATCTAAGTACAATATTTCCTCTAACATTCTGCGATTTCAGAGTAAGAGATACGTATCGAGATAATACTACGATGCTGTATTTTTTTGTTTGTTTTGGGATTCGCCGAATTTCGATTTCCACCCGGTACTTGCGGTCGGTCACTAGTAATCTGTCACACACAAGGGAAATAATTACGGATAAACCGTTGGGAAATGGCGGCACGCACTGTCTCAAGGTGTAAAAAAAAAAGAAAAAAAAAAAGAATCAATGTCTGGATGGTGACACGTTAGAGGCGGGCTAAAAAATTCATCAGAAGACAACTAGTTGGCCCAGACTATTGAATTGCAGAGCTCACCAAAGTCTTCAACTTTGCCCCCCCATTGAGAAGATGAGGGCAATGGGCTGTCAGTAATTTCTGAGAGCATTCTGACGCAGCAATCGAACCAGACTGGTGGAAATAGGATTAGTAGCAATAGCAGATCGGAGCTACTTTCTTTTAACCAGGCTGGAGACACGATAAAGCCTTGCTTCATCTTTCAATTGTTTTTTTTTTTTTGTAAGGTGGGCAGATAAAGAGAAAAAGAACGAGCGATAGAGAGAGAGAGAGGAAAAGGGAGAAAGATAGATAGATAGATAGATAGAGAGAGAGAGAGGGGGAGAGAGAGAGAGTGAGAGAGAGAGAAAGAGAGAGAGAGAGAGAGAGAGAGAGAGAGAGAGAGAGAGTGAGAGAGAGAAGGAAGGAGGGATGGGTGGGGGAGGGGGGGCAGAGGCATAATTAAAAATTATATAAATACATATGTAAATTATTCGTAAGCTGTCCGCAGAAAGTAAATTTCGAATGGAATCGTGAAAAAATAATATCTTTTATTTCAAAAGAAAAGGCACTTCTTCGATCAAGTTTCAATTGAAGACGACTTCGTTCAAAAGCGAATGCTAAGTCTGAGCACCTCAGGGTAACGTGTAGTTCTGCCCTATCTGCCGGGTGGTAGCGCGGACCTTCTACTGGAGATCACCGCCTGGATTTCGAAGAGGCCAGAATACCAATCTTCTGGATAGTTACATGCTGCTTTATTCTGCCTACACAATTAATGGCCCGCCTCCACTGTAGCTTTGAGTTAACTGCTCTAAGACTTAGGATGTTCTGTAAATGATCGAATATCTAGAGAGTAAAAAAGGAATTCACCAAGAAACCAGTTACAAAATATGTACTGTCATTTGAGTAAAACAAAGAGTTAAACAACTAAGGGAAGCCTTTTGATTATTAATTTTTTAGGGCTATTTCGGAAATCCCCAGAAAGTTAACATTAAGCTCCCCCCCGAAAAAAAAAAAAAATACAAAACAAAACAAAACAAAAAAATATCCAAAAACCTATAAAAATCTCTCTCACTCTCTCTCTCTCTCTCTCTCTCTCTCTCTCTCACATACACTCTCTCTCACTCTCTCACACACTCTCTCTCTCTCTCTCTCTTTCCCCCCTACCCCCAATTCCCTCGTACCAATACTTCTGATGACCTTTGCCTATCCCAGACGACTGAATCTGTATTTAACCGCCTCAACGACATAAGGTGATAGAGTATTCCGCTTAAAAAGAGCCTCGCGTTGACCAGCGGACAGTTTTTTTTATGAAAAGACAAGAGATCAAATCAGTTTGACATCGGTCACCGACTGGCGTGCTGCTCACATTAGGAAGTATTGCCCTGGGGCTTGTCCAGAACACCGAGTAGCCAGAGAGGCTTGGTTAGAATAACGTCTAGCGCCCTCTTCACATATGTTAGGTCTAGTTTCGCATTGGCAAGTGGGGGAAATCGAATTGTCTGCTCAGGGTCTAGATGTCGGTCTATCTACGATTCGATTTCCATCGGGTCTCAATCTAGCCTGATTGTTCAATATGAAGATTAAGGAAGATTGAGCGTGGAGAACGATTGTTCAATATCAAGATTAAGGAAGATTGAGCGTGGAGAACGATTGTTCAATATCAAGATTAAGGAAGATTGAGCGTGAAGAACGATTGTTCAATATGAAGATTAAGGAAGATTGAGTGTGGAGAACGATTGTTCAATATGAAGATTAAGGAAGATTGAGTGTGGAGAACGATTGTTCAATATGAAGATTAAGGAAGATTGAGCGTGGAGAACGATTGTTCAATATGAAGATTAAGGATGATTGAGCGTGGAGAACGATTGTTCAATATGAAAATTAAGGATGATTGAGCGTGGAGAACGATTGTTCAATATGAAGGTTAAGGAAGATTGAGCGTGGAGAACGATTGTTCAATATCAAGATTAAGGAAGATTGAGTGTGGAGAACGTTTACTAGATTCTAAAGTTACACTTTTGTAACAATAATAGACACCTGTTACCTTGACTTGAAGGCTTCTGTTGTTAAGCTTAAGTCATTTTTTTAAATTCCTATTCGCAACGGCATAACACATAAAGTTTTTTTTTCGTTTGTGTTTCAGTACATTTTAATTCCGCAGCATACTTTGCATAAAATGACTTGACGCAAAATAGTTAAAAATTAGTAATTTTGTTCAAAAACATTTCTTTTTAAAAGTATCCTAAATGTGTACGTAGATAAACAGAAAATAATTGGTCCATCATAAGAAAACGTTTTAAAACCAAACATTATATAAAATTAGCGGGGTTTTTTTTTTAAATAAATCCTCATGAAATTCTCATACCAATAATAAAAATGTGTGAGGACAGACATTTTTTTCCGTCAGACTTTTTTATACGCTGACTTCTGGATTTTTATATTTTTAAGAGAGGTTGAAAAGTAAGCGGATTGTTATTCAATATCACTTTTTTATCATAGATTTAATGAAATATTTATAATAAGAATCACCCAGAAGGTGTAAAAAATGTGTCATTCAATCAATACATGTACTTTCCGATTTATGGCGGAATTAATTGCTGATATAAAAACTTACACATTTAAATTTTTTAAACGTTTTTTTTTTATGTCGACTCGTTTTAGGTCAAAGATGATGTGTGCATATGGCTTGTTTCGATTTTGTTCGATGACTTAATATATCTTTTTTTTTTAACTCAGAAGTAAAATAAGTCTACTGATATTCATACTAGATAAAAATTGGAAAACTATTGCAAAGCGACAATTAAAAAATGTTGACAACAGTAATCCTTAAAGTCCACTTAAAAGGAAAAGATTGATTTTTCAAACTTTAAGTTACATCTACCTGCCTACAGGACGTTGTTGCTCGTGAATCTTATAATTCTGGCTGGTTTGTAAACTTCAATAAAGTCCTCGTGATAAGGTGCCACATGTCCATAAAGATATTACAAAACAAGACAGCTATTTCAAATCTACTCTTTTCTGTATTTGCAACCAATGTCTAGCAGATGAATCTATCCATTTAGTTTTTCTGACCACTTCTCCAATCCTTGAGGCTTTGTTTTGATTTATCTGTTGTCTTTCATCAAGGTTAGAGGAACCCGAACTTAAGAGGATTTGTATTAACCCACAAGACTAGTTCTAGAAGATACACCAGGAAAATTTGCTGTATGACAGTAAATGAACCGTCTGATTTTTTCCATGTTCAGGTGGTTAAGCCAGGTAGAAAACCGTTTTAATACATTGTTCCATGTCTAGGGAAAAATCAAAATAAAATCTAAGGTTTCTCCTAACTTCATTTGTTTGAATGGCGAGGCACTCCCCAGCAAAGTTTCAGTTTTCTTTCCTGAAGACCTCTTCTAAGAGGATTTTGCTTTGCTTTTTTTTCAATTCAATATCCTTGATGCACATCAAAGATTTCATTTTTACGAGGCCTTCTCAATTTAAGATTTGTAATGAATTCCATACACTTAAAATTGAACAGTAAGAATAATGGTATTATTAGCCTAAAAATCAGAATAAAAACTATGATAAATTATTATACTGTCAGGCGCAATTTATTTTTGAAGAAAATAGGTGCAAGGGTCAGCCTATATGGCACTCCTAGATTTACAAGTACTGATTGTACAAGTCACAGTTTGTACGACTGGACCTTGACATTAGAGCAATCATCCATGATGGACTTCTGTGATTTCAGGGCATTATAGCGTAGGCCGAGATACAACTCTTGACTTCCAGAATGCGCATATTGTTTTTTCATCGACCAAGTAAGGAAAACTGATTATGAAATGATACAAATTCTTTTGGAATCGAAGAAACAGTTAGAAGGAATATACTTAATAAAGCTTCTTGTTTAATTTGTTGTCATGATAACTTTATTGTAAAATACAAAATTCTTACGAAAAATTATTAAAATATATTTTTTTTAATTAGGATCCACGTTTTCATGGGTACATGGTTAGTTTTGTTAAAATCCGTGTGGCACTGGACCGCGATGTCTAGATCTGGCGGTGATGGCGACTGATACTTCCGCTGTGATCAAGCTGAAATACGTTTATAAAAATACAAACTAAATCAAATTAAAAAAAAAACACAACAAATCAAACAAGCATCAACACCAAAATGCTCACTTAAACGATATTTATCAACAAAATTAGTTGTGAACTGTGAATTGGCACGGATGTGATTCTAAGCAGATTCAATTTGTCAAGGGCTAGAACTCATCATTTCGCGCATTATTGCACTTTCCTAAACTAGTACAATTTAAGTGTCCTCTCTCATTCACAAGTTATGTAGGTAGAGAACTTAATAACATTCTCCCATAAATCTCCTACAGGTTATACAGGAAATGTTGGCTGATGTAACCAAAGGTTTGATAAATAAATGAATAAATAAATAAAACTCTGAACAGTATGATTGAAAGCATATATGACAACAAGCAGGTACATCAAGTCACGTAATTTTGTTTATTGATAGTAAAAATTTCGCAATTCTTCGTCACGACGAAATATTTTATAACGATAGATAGCTATAACGTGCCATAGAAATATCGCATTACAACCACTGCTCCCCCCTCCCCCCCCTCCCCCCCCCCCCCGCACACACACACTGATCAAGGCACGGTTTAAATCTTTGATAAAACCAGCTCGTGTCATAATAATTTGTCTTGCCAAAATTTTGGAAATTTAAATAAAAAAGTGATATTTGAAGCCATCACGTAATTTTATAATGTTTTCCTTTGCCCTTTTTTCTAAAGGGGTAAAAGTTCATGGCGATGATGTGAACACCACTTTTAAATAACTGTCACTCTGTTTTCCGCTGTGTCAGAAATGTAAGAGAAACTTAGAAGTAAAAAGATAAATAGATAGAAAGATAAATAGATAGATAGATAGATAGATAGATAGAGAGAGAGAGAGATAGTGAGATAGATAAATAGATAGATAGATAGATAGATAGATAGAAAGATAGAGAGAGATAGAGAGATAGATATATAGATAGATAGACAGATAGAAAGGCAGATAGATAGAAAGATAAATAGACAAATAGATAGATAGATAGATAGATAGATGGATAGATAGATAAATAGATAGATAGAAATAAATAAATAGGTAGAAAGAGATAGATAGATAGATAGATAGATGGATAGATAGATAAATACACAAATAAATTGATAAATAGATAGATAGATAGATAGATAGATAGATAGATAGATAGATAGACAAATAGGTAGATAGATAGATCGATAGATCGATGCATACATACATACACAGACAGATGGATAGATGAATAGATAGATAGATAGATAATAAGACACAAATAGATACACAAAAAGATAGATGTGTTAATGTGTAGAACAACAACAAAAAAAAAAGGGAGAAAAAAAAAAACTAAACAACAAACAACAACCACAACAAGAACAAGAAAACAGAAATAAAAAGAAGAAGATCTCCTGAGTCCATCTAAAATTAATGACGGCATCTCTGGGACATAAAACAGATCCGGCAGAACTGTTCCTCCTTCAGCTTTATTCTACAGAGCAAAGTAGGTCGCCGCCATAAACCCTTTCCCGTAAACACACGCTGTCACCATAATGAGGTTTATCTCTAGATCAGCGCACAGCATTACCGCACAGAAGTATGGTTTATCACGCAATGACTAGACATCATCCTGAAAATATTAGTAAAATAATGTCCACAGATAAACTTATTTTTCTATAGATACTACTACTACTACTACTACTACTACTACTACTACTACTACTACTACTACTACTACTACTACTACTACTACTACTACTACTACTACTACTACTACTACTACCACTACTACTACTACTACTACTACTACTACTACTACTACTACTACTACTACTACTACTACTACTACTCTACTACTACCACCACTACTACTACGACTACTACTACTACTACTACTACTACTACTTCTACTACTACTACTACTTCTACTACTACTACTTCTACTACTACTACTACTACTACTACTACTGCTACAACTCC
>JAWDGP010001804.1:15000-24677 GCA_033675545.1 Elysia crispata
GAAAAACACTGCTTTGGTTAAAAATAGTATTACCACTCTCATCTTTAGGGCAATTTACAACTTCGTGGAACATTTGACATGCCTATATAGTCTGGAGATGCTTGGTTAGATGGTCATCATTTTTCGACAAACTCGATCACTAATGATTATAAATGGATTATTATTATTATTATTATTATTATTATTATTATTATTATTATTATTATTATTATTATTATTATTATTATTATTATTATTACTATTACAATTATTATTATTATTATCTTTTTCCAATCGTCATATCTAACGACTTTAATCGCAGCATTTGACAATACTAGGACTATTAGCGAGCCTCACTATGAAGTCCCCATGTAAATTTACCTCACCTGAAATCTCTAGATCTAACTCCGATGGTGGGTCCCAGGCATGTGGAGGTCACACTGACCCAGACGTGATTACTAATCCTGTTTGCAAGATTTCAGATCTCTTGAATAGTTTGTTTTCTCTTCTTGTCTGTCTCTTGCTCTGCCTCTTTTTCCGTTTCTTTGTGTCCACCTGCAACGTCTGTGTCTGTCTATCTTTGTCTCTAGACGCCGCTACTTCCTCGCACTTTGGTTGTCCTCCTCCGCTTTCTCACTATCTCTCCTTTCCTCCATTCCCTCAAATCCTTTCCTACTCCCTAATTCTCTCTATTTCTCGACCCTTACCAACCACTCGCATTCCTTCCTTTCTTTCCGTTATTCCCTCTACCACCCGACGTCACATTCCCCGACTTTTTTCTTTATCTGCCCATTTCGTTCTATCCCCACCTACAGCCTATCTGACTGACAAGTCAAGCCGTTTAGAGTGACCCAAACTGACCGCTCAAACATTCTTGCATCTCATGTCCTTCCGCCCCATCCTTCTGTCACGACACGAGGATGGACAGCGTCTTGCCTAACGAGTTGATCCTCTTGATCCTAGACACTGGAATCAAGAATCATTGCGTACCAAATTTACTTCGTACCATCATTTTCTTTCATTTGTTATCTCTAAACTAGGATGCTCAAAAGTTTACAATATTGCACCTACTGTGTCCGGGCGACGTTCGTTAAAAGTCTCTGTGGAGAAGAAAGATGCTAAAAAGTCTATGGCCGATCCAACCTGTTGATATGAACATACCTGTAAAAATGTATATCCTACTTATCACTTTTTCAAATTATATTGCGCACTTGGTTTTGAATCATTTGTTTCGTTGTTTGCATACATTGCGTCTACTTGTAGGCAAATAATCATACCCGCCATGGATATCGGAACAATACCTGCAGGGCAAAACCACAGTAGTTTTGTAAAATCAAAATCTATTTTTAGATCTTTTTAAACTATCATGTAGGTTTATATAAATGGCAGCTAAAGTTCCCACAAAACAGTCCGCACCTGTGGCCTGGTGATAAGCGCTTAACGGAATCAAAGAATAAATTTGAAAATTACAAAATCAGTTGATTTTCCATAATTAAGAAAGTGAATGAAGGACTTTTCTTTAATTATTTCATACTAATAGTTTTATACTAATTTCTTAAATTAATTGATTAAAAAAATCGAGAACAAATTTTCATTCTAATTAACATGAAAAATATTTTGTTTAATACAGCGTGATAACCAAAGAGATCTTTTTGGATTTTACAAAATTAGTTCACTACTCTATATATTTCATGTTGATGTCTTAGTGAAAAGAAGACTTGTCTCTTGAGAACACCAATGTTTTAACCGAATATTTCAACCGTTTTTTATCAACATTTCATCTATAAATTTGGCTATTATGTTAAAAATGTATTATTTAATATTGAATGAAACCAGCAACACTTTTTGCCGGTAGAGAAGGTTTGACCCACAACAGACAAGGGTAAAATTAATTTCCGCAAACCTTTATCATCGAAGATATTGTAGTAACGAATTGTTGTGTGGGTTGACTATACCAAATAAACCCAGCCATTTTCTTCTCCTTTATAAGTCTGTCTCGAGAATCCATGATTTTCACCGGAAACTAATACACAAAGAATTAGATCATATTCTAATACCGAGGAAAAAAATTAACAGTTAAAAGAAAAAGAAAAAGAAAACACAAAAAAGACAAAAAAAACAAAAAACAAAAACAAAAACAAGAAAAAAAACCCCAAACAAAAACAGAATGTGTACATTGTAAGCATAATGTTCACATGAAAATGTTTTGACGGCAAGTTTAACGGTAGATGAAAGATTGATGGTTTCTGTAAAAAAAACTTTCAGGTTCCACCAATCAACTGGACGTGAGGACACAATAGTTGGCCCTCGGACTATCCGACTGCCGGTACTGGAAATTAAGAATTCAAGTCTTTCAGCATATCAAACAAGCCCCCGTCGGGTATTTCGGAAAGGAGAAGATAAGGATGTGGACGTCGGACTCGAAGAATGTTGCTGCGTGTATCAGCACTCTAGATCTGTAGCTACCGGTGCTTCTTTGTTCTCACTGAGAAAATACAGAAAAGAAAAAGAGAGAGAAAGAGAGAGAGAGAAGAGAGAGATAAAGAGAGAGAGAAGAGAGAGAGAAGAAAGAGAGAGAAGAGAAGAGAAGGAAGAGAGAGAGAGAGAAGAGAGAGAAGAAAAAGAAAGAGAGACATACAAAGACTGGGAGAAATCAAATCGATAAAAATATATATTAACAGAAAAAATACGAATATAGGTAGATAATTAATAAAAAAGATGGATTGGTAAATAGGAAAATGAATAGATACTTAAACAAAGAGGAGATAGATCAATCACACTGAATTTAGCAGACAGAAAGACTCCAATAAGTCAGACTAACCTCCGGTCATACATACAAAGTGAGAAACGGACAAAAACAAAATCTCAGTCTGGGGCATGAGGGGACGACAAAGAGATAGACCGCAACTAAATAAACAAATTTCTCACCAGCCCATTTGACAAAGATCAGCCCAAACTAATCAGCTTAGCCAGCAAAAACAATCTTACAGCTACTTATCCCTTCCTTCATCTCACCCCCCCCCAGAAAAAAACCCCCAAAAAACGAAGTCCAGAATGATTGGCTCGAGTCATATCGACCTGCGGTGCAAGTGTGACATAGAAAGAAAGGAAGAAATGCTAGAAAGAGATATGAAGAATAAAGAATAGAGGAAGAAAATGATCGAAAGAAAGAGAGTAGGAGAGATATACATGACATGACAGGTAATATAATTGAAGAGTAAGGAGTCAGAAAAAAAGAGGCAAAAAAAGTGTAAAATATAGATGCAAAAAAGATGGAAAGGCGAATATAAATAAAAGTAGAGAAGACCAGAATAAGACAAGCAGAAAATAAGAAAAAAAACAGAAGGAAAAAATGGAACTGCGTCTCTATTTTTTGTAAATTTTTTTTTTCTGTTCCTCAGTATTCAATTCATATTTCTCATATCAATTAGTTCAATGCCCAAACTAACGCCGATTTCCAATCTCAACTTCTAGTCTCTAATTTTGAACACTCTTTAATGTTTCCATGTAGCCAACAATTCTTCTTCTACTACTGCCTTGCTGACCCCAAACCGCATGGAAGTGGCATCCACTGACATCACGTCTGTTGAGAGCTCAAGGGTTGATTCAAGTTTTGAACCACGTGATCGATAAAAATAGCAAATAATGTAATCACTAGCACTACAGACAAACCTTTGCGTTAAGCTTCAAAAGATTTTTTTAAAGAATGTTTCTCTACAGTTTTAGAACGTCAGGCAAGTTAAACCCCCCTCCCCCAAAAAAAAAAAACAAAACAAAAACCCAACAACAATAACAATAAACAATCTACCCCCCTCTTTTTGTGAACCTAGAGATAAACACACACATTATGATAAACAAAACTCTGCATTCATCAACAAGTGACTCTTTTTTATTTAAAATTTTCGTATAGTTTGAGACGGTAGAATATCACACCCACCCCCCCCCCCCTTCAAAAAGAAAAAATGAAAGAAAAATAATAATAAAAAAGAAAAAAACAAAAAATTATAAATAAAAATTCTATTATGCTGACCTTTTTTTAATAGTAATAAAAGTTTTCTTTATTTTTATTTTTAAATGCTCTCTTCTGTTTTTCCCATGCTCTTTCTCACTCTAGGTGGCTTAGTCTAGAAATCAGTCTTTGGTAGTGTATGGTTTTCATATCCGTTAATTTTTTTATCTTTCAAATGAAAAAAAAAATTAATATCATCGCACCCAGAGCTTTTGATTGTATTAAACAGTCATGTGAGCTTCATTTCAATCGTCTAATAATAATGATAATAATAAAAAAAAAATATTCCATTTCGAGTCTCCAAGGGACCAACCTCATGCCTACTTTCTACCTAAGGAAGCGACTTCAGTAAGTGCCACATAAAGGCCGAATTGGTACATGCTGTCTTATAACCTAAGTGGCTTCATGTGTCTTATAACCTAGGTGGCTTCATATGTCCTATAACCTAGGTGGCTTCATGTGTCTTATAACCTAGGTGGCTTCATGTGTCTTATAACCTAGGTGACTTCATGTGTTTTATAATCTAGGTGGCTTTATGTGTCTTATAACCTAGGTGACTTCATGTGTCTTATAACTTAGGTGGCTTCATATGTCTTATAATCTAGGTGGCTTCATGTGTCTTATAACCTAGATGGCTTCATGTGTCTTAGATTAAATCTTGTCTTATGGAAGAAAAAAAGGTAAGAGAGTGGGCAAAGATAATTATTATCATTATTTTTTTGCTTTGTTGTTTTTTCTGTTGCTGTTGTTGTAGTAGTTCTTTTTGTCGTCGTTGTCGTCTTTGTTGTTGTTTCTGTTGTTGTTGCTGTTGTAGTTGTTCTGCTTATTTTTCTTCTTCTTCTTCTTTTTCTTCTTCTTCTTATTGTTGTTGTTATTATTATTGTTGCTGCTGTCTATCGTTGATGTTGGTGTTATCATTATCATCATCATCATCATCATTATTAACTTTTTTATCTGGCTGCGCATATATAAATTCTTCATAAAGATCAATTGCTCTGAGAGATGATTATTTTGTTTGCGGACTTGTGTTCGCTTTTATGATGATTATACTGCTCCCAATAAGTTATGGAAAGCATTGATAGCATTCTATACTTCAGTCTGACTTCGAGAAGCACATAATTGAAATGAGTAAAAGAGGAACGAGTGGAAAGAGAGAGAGAGAGAGAGAGAGAGAGAGAGAGAGAGAGAGAGAGAGGGAGGGAGAGAGAGTGAGAGGGAGGGAGTTAGAACGAGAGAGAGAGCGAGAGAGTTAGAGAGAGAGCGAGAGAGAGAGAGAGAGAGAGAGAGAGAGAGAGAGAGAGAGAGAGAGAGAGAGAGAGAGAGAGAGAGAGAGAGAGAGAGAGAGAGAGAGAGAGAGAGAGAGAGAGAGAGAAAGAGCATCGACTACCTGGGTCAATCGTTGTCCCAAAAGTTAATTATTTACGTAATTTTTCTTCCCCTCAGGACACTCTTCATGATCTAAAGAAATTACCGGCGACAATCAACCAATTTTATGAGATTTAGCTCCGCCACGTCCTTTCCCCGCACCAAAACAATTTCCATCTAATAGTCTTCTAAGGGAGGCATGCCACCAAAGTTAACTAACGCAGAGATTAGCAGGACTAAATTATGGCTTGGGCTCACCACGGCTTTGGAGTCTGAAGAATTTCCAGAGGTGGGACAATCACAAGACAACCAAATGAGGTTCCGACCTCAAGAATTGGCGCTATGGACGTCTTTGGTGAGCATCGCCTCCATGTTGGTCTGTTTAGTCTATGACCCTCAAGGATACGTGGGTGGCTCCAGAATTAGCCTTGGGGCAAATAAAGGGATTAGGGTTGAACGTCATTAACGAAGGCTGACCTAAATTGGTTTGAACAGATTTTACAAAGGAAGAAAGCTTTGGTGGTCAAGACCTACATTTACGAAATTTGTGAAAAAAAAATAATTTCTTTAGCAGGCTGAAATCATTGCCCGCAAAGATTCCAGTGGCATTTTACAAAAGTGTTCTAAATTTCTCGTGGCCTTACCTATGAAACACTGTTTTACGGGCAACACGCATGAAAATTGACTACAATATTTGTGCCTTGTTTTATGAAATTACATAAAAGTGTAAGAAAGGATAGATGTAGAAACTACAAGATCACGAATCAGACCAAAGTACTGACAGAGCTTATTCCATCCTATGAAAATTGTAAATCTCTTCAAACAAAACTACTCGCAATAAGTTTGTTGTTAGGGTTAATATCCCGTCCACAACGCAGTTGATTTTACGCCCATTTTTGCATACCATATCAAACTTAAACATTCGTCAGGCAGAGCGAAACTAAAAAGTTGCCCAAAATTCTCCTGCCGAAAGTGTGGGGCTTCAGAGACAGTCCGTGCGGATAGCAGGACGGACCCGCTGGTCCCAGCAGCCACCAGATCTCCTGCTTGATTTAGGAGATATGCGACGAGGAGTGATGCTAAAACTGATTATTCTCTCTCACTTGTGAAGCAAAACAAATCGACACGCCTTTTTGTACAAAAAGTTGGAATACACTAATGGTCCAGTTTAAACAACCAAATCATTATGACTACCTTATAAATATACATCTAAAGCGAGTGCATAGTCATAGTGATTTGAAACTTGGCGTTTTTGTTTTCTCACAACTAAAAGTTTTTTTTTATTTTTTCCTAGAAAGATGTTATCTTTAAACCCAGTTCTATATTTATACATCCGTTCATCGAGTTTTATTAGGCAATAATCACTTTTAAAAAGTCATGACGCCCTAGTAACTTGATGTAAACAACGTGCCAAACCAACGTGACAGTGTACAATGCCATCACTAGCGTTCACACCGTGGTGTACACAGTACATTCTAGAACCAAATTCAGTACAGATAACGAGATGAATAAAAATAAATAAACAAATACAGGCTAAATCTAACATTTGGAGAAAAATAGTGTCAAGAGCAATCATGAAAGCTAAATTGAAAAAAAACCCACTTTCTTTCTAGTGTAGTCTAAATCTAAATCTAGCTTTATACACAATATATATCTTCATTTAGATTACACTAATGCAACCATTATTTTCTACATTTTTTAGACATCAAAATGACAAGAACCATTGGTTGTGGGTTGGGAGCATCCACGCTGATGCTGCCCTCTTGGCACGTTCGAACCCCATACCGTCGGTAGGTATTTTTAGGACCTCATCTTTTCAATACCACCATGCCCTACGGCGGCTTAAGTTTGCCCAAGATCATTGCGTTGTGAACGAGCAATATCAAACACACAAATCTACTTCTTCAGGTTTTTTTTTCTGCTTCAACCTTTTATTTCTTTGGAGGGACTCTTTAAAATTGTAAGTTTATACTATGAGCCCTACTTATAAAATGTTTCGTTTTCTCGATATGCGATACGCGCATGAAGTCCATTCTTAAAAAAAAAACAACCCAAAAGCACCAACCAAACAAACAAAAACTCTGCTCTAATCCTGTAGACTTGTAAGCGTATCTTAAAAAGCAAGCATTTCGAGCTTTCCAAGTTTACCTTTCTCAGTATGATATTCATGCATCAGCCGCTTTAGAGGGATGGGGGGATAGGGGCTGATCTCAGAATGCTAATCAGCTTGACCTGGATTCTTGCACTTCGAAGGCCACTGAAAAATCTGATCACCAAACTCTGTGTTAAGCGAAAGTTCCCAAGGCCAGTGAGTCTGGCCTGTATAAAGGTTCATGCGAATGCTTTGCAAGTCATCTGTCGATTCTCTCAATATTCAGACGTAATCTGAGATGAGGTACTACATTAGATTTTTCAACCTCCTTTTCTCCCTCTAATTCCATTAGTGTTCTAATTGATGACTTTCTCCCTTACTGTTACAGAACAACAAAACAGCTACAACAAGAATTTTAACCAACACTTACAGTACTGTTATTACTACTTCTCTGCTGTACTGTACTGCTGCTACTACTGCTGCTGCAACTACTACTAACTACCAATTACTCACTAACTACTACTACTACTACTACTACTACTACTACTACTACTACCGCTTTTTACTACTACTACTACTACTATTACACTACCACTACCACTACTACCACTACTAACTACTCACTACTACACCTACTACTACTACTACTACTACTACTACTACTACTACTACTACTACTGCTGCTGCTGCTGCTGCTGCTGATGATACAACAACAACTACTACTACTACTACTACTACTACTACTACTACTACTACTACTACTACTACTACTTCTACTACTACACTACTACTACTACTACTACTACTACTACTACTACTACTACTAACTACTACTACTACTACTACTACCATATACAAGCTGCTGCTGCCTGCTGCTAATAATACTACTACTACAACTACTACTACTGCTACTACTACTACTGCTACTACTACTACTACTACTACTACTACTACTACTACTACTACCACTACTACTACTTCTACTACTACTACTACTACTACTACTACTACTACTACGCTACTACTACTACTACTACTACTACTACTACTACTACTACTTCTTACTGTTGCCACTACAATTGCTATTAATGCTAAGCTGCAGCAACAAATACCTTAACTTTTCCTGATATGAAGATCATACATCTTATTTTGATCTACTTTTTTGAAACTCGAAGAGAAATTCTCACCAATCCTTGAGGAATTATATATTTAACGTTTCACTCATTTACATGTTAATTTCTCCTTTTTGAACTTATGTAAGTGTAAGCCAAGTTTAGAAACCCTAGTTGGACAATTTCTCTTTAACTTAAACAAATTACCAAACAAAAATAAGCAAACACTATCCGCAAAAAATCAATACCAAGAATAATAAACTTATACAGATAGCAGTTAACTTAGGTTCTACATGGTTTCCCCCGTGCACGCCGCGCTCTGTAATATTTCTGTAGCTGCTCTATTCAAATGAATGTTGAATGCCTTTTCATTGTTTTTTTTTCTCTGTGAAGTTATTAAAACTGTTGAACCGAATGCGTTCTGAGATATGTTTTGACACGCTCGGGTTAGCCCACAGCGGTAAGCAAGATAACATAATGTCACTGTGTCAAACGAAGTCTACATTACATGTTTCAATGTCCTTATTGAAGAGAGCTTAGGTGTCAATCTATTTCAGATTCTGTGTGCGGCTTAACTTTACAACATTTAGCTTCCTTGAAGGTACAGATTGTCTTAAGTGTGTGCACGGAGCAGCCTCGTTTAGGAAGAAGGCATTTTGGTGAAGTTCATAAAACTACATAATAACGAAACCCTATGTTTCAAATCTGGAAGTTAAGTTTTATCGATATGTGTGGGAGAAAAACCTTCCTTCAGTATAACCTGGTGTCACTTTCAAAGAATAAGTATAATTTGATTTTTAAATCCTTAAAGTCGACGTGATTTTTGATAAAGAATTTAGGTAATAAAGAGATGAAGCCTATCTTTTAGTCTTACAAATATTATTTTATTGGATAACAAATCTTATATGTTGAGTGCATGTTCGTTAAATATGAAATCTAAGGTAAACTGCAAAATATTCATCATTTGCAACCATATGTATCAAAGTTGTTATACCAGTTTTCTTGTTCTTTTTTAAAGACAGACACATAGAGAATAATGAAACGAAGCAGCTTGGGTGATAGAAATATGGTTTGTCTTAGTAGCAGGAGGTACACAAGAAGTAACAGTGGTAGCAGTATT
>JAWDGP010001806.1:0-10000 GCA_033675545.1 Elysia crispata
ACGCTTTGTTTTGTTTTTCGTTCAACTTTCCTCACGGTTTTAGACACAAAAATGAAAACACACTTTGGTGATAATAAGACTAGACTCAACCTCCGACCACTTATTTTGGGGGCTTTAAGATTATTTTTCAGCCCAACTGAATTCCTCCTGACATGGTTAAAAAAAAAAGAGCTAGTTTCTTAGACATGTATTAGATTTTGGTAGATTTAAACACCTAGAAAATCTTATGTTAAGTTAGGAATTTTTAAAACACCCGTAAGACTCAGCAATTTTTCAGTAAAAAAGCATTGGAACCCATGGCTGCACTCCTCCAATGTCTCAGGAGAGAAAAGTAGCATTTGAAGCCTTCTTAAAGTGATTTTGCAGTGCAGTTTCTTAAGTTTATTTTATGATAGATTTTCAAGGTCGATATTAGTATCGATTTCACAGTTTTGGAAGTCTTTGAAATAAAAACCAATGGATCAATCAAAACAAAATTTTTGTACCCAAGTCTGATGATTATTTACATTTTAATAAATGTGCTAAATTATAAATAGAACCGTAGTTTAGACATAACGTTATGGCTCAAGTACTGCAGTGACGTATACAGATATACTTGCTATTTGTAATGGGTCATATGTCGAAACAGATCAGTGTATGACTGTTCTCATTCTCAATATTGTTAAACCAGTTCATGACAGCATTTGTGTTTTTCCCTCGGTTAATGTTTGTCGACTTGACGTCGTGAACAATTTTCCTCAATCTGCTCACAGCCGTTTATCTTGCTCTGATTTTGGAACTTTAGTTTGAACCCTGTAATCTGATACCCATGCTTTACTGCCTCTATGCTCAGTGGAGCGAGATAACTGCTCCTGACTGGCCCGTTGGCCCTGTAGTTGTATTTAAGTGATTTTCATTGTTAATCCTAAACTTTCACCTGGATTTTTTCCATGTGTAAACATTGCACACCATCCATGTTTGGTGTTAAACTGTTCATGGACATCTGATCTTTACAACGCTGATAATTTCATCAGTTCATAAGTTAAGCTTGCTTATTTTTTACATGGATTTTAGAGAGGTAGCAAAAAAAAAAAGGCATATTTTGTCGCATTCTTTAATTAACTCTTAATTAAACCCATATGTAACTTTTCCAGTCTCCAGAAATGGTTTCGATGGAACATACATACTTTTATTGTGATAGCGCTAGAAAATCTTCTTCGGTTTTTGCTTAGTTTCCTCACAAGGAAGGTTTAAACATATGAACACTTAAAGCCAATCTTTTTTTACTTTCTGTATATTGACACTCTTAATATGATATATTTCTCTTCATAATGTAGTAATGTTGTATAGTGCAAAGAATTATTTTATTATTGTGTGCTTCCTAAACATACATGTGTTTTGAAACTTGAAACGAATAAATAATAAATTCAATTTTTAAAAATTTACTTTTAAAAAAGAATACTTTTAGCTGCGGAATGGATCAAACTAATCATATAAAATCTGTTTATAAAGATTATATTACGGAGTTTTGCCATGTTTGAGGGATGAGAACACAAATTTTCGAAGACAAGAGACTTAATGCAACAACTCAGCAGTGTGCACATCATATGAAAACATCACAATGACATATCTAAAGACGAAGCCATATGTACCCCTTTGATATACAACACTTGCTACTCAAAGTTACAACATTTTGTACGAAATGCTGTAACTGAAAGATCACTTCAGTCTGCATTGTTATGCACAGCAAAAAACAGTCATATTTGGTGTGAGTTTAATACCTTGCAGACTTTCTTCTTAGCGTCCTCTGTCTACCTATACCTTTCCTTTGGGAAAGGAAAAGGGATGTGAAATGCTACAAATACAAGGTAAAAAGTATCAATAAAAATGCAAAGTCATAAACCTGGAAGAGACAGAGCCATTAACAGAACATACACAAACAGACGATTTGTTTTTGTCTTTTGATGACGCTCCAGAAACACTATGATCGTTCACAGTACAGGCAGCCACTGCCTAAATACATACAACCTGCTGTCAGTGAAGCTGTTTGCTCAAGAGAAGTGAACAAAACAAAAGAAATAACAAGAAAAAGAATGCGTAATAGATGTTGCTGAAAATGTGCAGTTAACATTTAATCAAAAGCTAACTTCGTCCTCTTAAAATACACATGTACACAAAAGACATATCACACAGCAAACCCATTGACAAAACAACTACAGCTGATTTTTCAAAGGTTGATAGATAGAGTATATGGCATTTAATAGAAAAAAATATCAGAGTTACGAAAATCTTCCTCATTTACATTTTTAAGAGTGGGTAGACAGATGGGGTTTTGAAATGGGTCTGCATGGAGAACAAGGAGTAGAGCTTGTGCATTCTTCACTCTAGTCCAAGCTTCAGCAGACCAGGTACAAAAACTGTCCAAGCGGAAAGACCAAGTGACAATCTACATGTCTGTTTGAGTATTCAGTACGTTTATGTCTGTCTGAGAGGTTGAAAAAAAGACATTTACTTAGGATGGAAAGTTATTTTGGGGCCTGTATAAAACAGTCTTAGCTTTAGTTTAATGTAAGTGCTTGGTGGAAAGTTTCTGAGCTACTCAAGATTGCATTAACATTTTGCCTTGAATGGCATGGGTGGAGAGATGAGAACAATCATCTGTTTTCTGAATGTTATCTGATTTCCCCTTCTAGGGGTTTCTTGCTGTTTGTCCCTATAATTTAGTGTTCTTAAGTTTCCCCAGTTTAAAAGATTTATGAGGGTAGACCCTGCTTAGCTATTGTATGATGTTATCTTGTGTTAAATCAGTCACCTAAGTCTAGAGGCAAAGTTAATTTTGCCAAGCCTAGGTTGCTACACATACCAGCTCTTTTCTCCTTTCCTGAACATAAACCGAGATACCTTTTAACATATTTTGAAACTACAATATTTGAGCTAAACATAGATACCTAGATGTTGATTGTAAAAACTTCCGATGGTCTTTAATTAATTAATTTGTTAAATAAGAACCAGTTTCATGGGGACTGACTAGTGCCCTAGTTTATTGTTGATTTCTATAATTGTAAAAAAACCTAAGAACTTAAGAATAAAATCGTTGTATAGAGCTTGAAATAACCTTTTCAATGATGTAAGTTTCATTAATGTAACACTCATATGGAAAGTTAAGCTATGTCACAAAGCGCTACTGTATATTCACTTGTATAGAATCACGCGTAGATTCCTTGTGAATATAACAAGTGTCTGGTCGTAAATCATAGACCATAGTATTCTAGCCACTAAACTAATCTGGTAGACGGATCAAAATTAAGGTATAACTTTACATGTAGTAGACGTGGAGGCGCTGCATGATACCACTGTGGGGTAAAGTCTCAAGTGGTGATATGTCTGGAGCTTCTCAGGCATGTCGATGTTTGGCGGCTAACTAGTAGTTAGTTTGCGATAGAATCTATAAAGGCGTCAAGAATCCTCATATGGATGTCATATAGGGAAGATTCCCATCTCCCAGGGTAAGCTGATATAGACAATTCATCTAACTTTTGTCTGACACCGACAGTGTGGGAAAATGGTCAACATGGGTTTGGGAAAAGTACGCGTCTTATACTAGCGTTCTAGTACAATTCTTCAGTCCGAGTTGAAGCAGTGAAGGAGACAAGTCGCACTATGCTTGTGCTCTCTTCCCTTCATCATTAATTTCGTTTCGAGTCGTGAAGTTCCCCATTGCGGACTCTGGGTGAAGTCCGACTTCTAATTGTGGCTCTGAATTATTTGGTGATTGATAATTTTACATATTCTTAAGTTTCTCCTTCGTGCATTGAGAGTAGTATTGATTCGCATTTTATAATATTCGAATTCTTCGAACGTGCTAGTTCGTTAACTGGTAAAGCCACGAGGCTCCAAGTTCATTTAATAAATCTGTTTATCTTAAGCTCTTGAGTGGCTAATTTTAAAGTACCGGCATTCCTAATTCGTAATATAAACCATGTGAAATGTTTTACAAGCATCTTAATGTTAATACTATGTGTCTTGCTTACTTTAATATTTTCAACTCTATTTTATTTGAATAGAGCCGGTCGGCGCAGGGCCTAAGTCCTGAAAGGCAAAACAAAAAGATTTAACAAAGTGACCTTGGCTGGTAGTAGTACGGGGACCTGGTTCCTGGTCTTCATTGCCGTTGAAGCAAAGTTTCAAGCAGATTGCTGTTTTAATATGAGAGAAAGCCTGTTCTCAGAACATTAAAATAAAGTTTAAAGCTATCGCAAGAGCGTAATCTATGAAACAGGTTTTATAAACCACACTGCAGTGGTGTTTCTATTTCTATGCTAATAAACAATAAAGTATAAAAGCCGCACTGGACACTCTGACCTGTGCATTTTCTGAAACTCAACTTTCTGGATTATACTGTAGCTGATGCGGAAGCCTGAGTCTCAAGTCTCATCCTAGAAACAAGAACATTACAACTAAAGTCAATCAAGAACACTTTAATTAAGAATTGTTCAAGAGGACATTAATGATATATGTTCAAGACTGTACAGAACCATATGGATTTTCATCTCGCTTTCTGTCCTTCTCTCTAAGTAGTAAGGTAAGGGCGCCCATCTTTTAGAACTATCCTGTCTGATTTCTGTCTTCGTTATTACCCTTATTATTTTAGTTAAGTAATCAGTTATTGTCAAATGATTGTAACAACTTCCACAGATTAGTGGTAACTTCTTTTAATGTTAAAATCATCACATCTTACTTTATATATGATTATTGTAAAGATTAACGAGCATCAGACTTGAAGCTTTATTGTATTCTTCTTATATTGTCGTTGTAACTTACTTTCCAAAGCAAACATCACACGCCTTGCTCTGGCACACAAACACCTACCAATATCAATAATCAATAAATATTCTTATATTACATTATTCATCTAACAAAACTTGTCGTCGAGTGCATCCTAATGCGTGTTGTCAGATGTCCTTTTAATATCTCAAACTTCAATTTGTAGTACCTGGCCTACTCTTGAACTTTGGGAAGTCACATTGTCACATGTGGTTTGCACGTATGGGCTGCAACGGTGTGGCAATTCGTGACAAGCTACTAGTCCAATATGACTAAAATTGTAAAAAAAATATATTGTAGCCCTAAAAGAAAATTCACAGTGCAGACTTGGTTGGTCGCACTTCAGTGCACAAGACCAGGCCAGACCTGGGGGTATCAGTTACAGGTCTAGCTTGAAACTAAAAGTTCATGGATAGACGGCTGTGTGCTGGTTTTGCCGAGCTCAGGCTTGCAGGGGTTTATGGCTCTGCAGCTTGGTTCGTTATTAAAATTTGGTTTGTGGTCCCTGAGAGCTCAGAACGCTTCTCTCTTCGCTGTAATGTTTATTCTGCCACTGAGTTACAGTCGCTCCGCAATGTTTTTGTCGACTCTGCTGTCTCGGTAGACTTCTGGTATTCTTCCTGTAATGCTTTCATTTATGAGGGTCTCGTAGTGTTCGCTATTGAGATAGTCCTCCGCTTGAAACACCAGCGTTTTATGAAGAGAATTTAAGGTAAGATCTTCTATATCTATGAAAAGCTCCCACAGTTGAGCACTCTTATCAATTATTCCAACTTATCTCCAAACTACATATATACACACACATATATGTATATATAATTATATTATACATGTCATGATTTAGAACGGTACAATAAATAATTAAGAAATAAAGCCTTGCTATGACTTTTGTGTTTCTCACCTCAGGTGGCTTAATTATGTGTGTGTGTGTGTGTGCACGCGCGTGTATATATATATATATATATATATATATATATATATATATATATATATACAGAGAGAGAGAGACAGAGAGAGTTTAGTTATATATTATTCAAATGTAAATTTCAAAATAAAAAAAATTCTTGTATTGAATCAAGATTATATAAGTGTGTATTGCAGCCTACTGATTGATGCATAATTATTCCTAAGCTCGCCCATGCACTTCCTACATGATGGGATTTGTTCATGCGCTGGGGCACAGATTGTTAGCATGCCGCTAAACAATGCACCCCTCCATTATCGGTAGACCGTTCAATGCCATGCAAGCCATTATCTATTTGTAAATTTGTTGCTCTATTCAAAAATACTAAGAGTGCGGATTTAATATACATTAAGAATTTAAATTATGTACTTTAGGAGAATTTAGATCCCATACTGAATATAGACAAGAAATTTGCGAAAAGTGCTATTGTTGTCTCATCAAAGTTGGGGGCATTTTGTTGTCATAATGAAAGATTCGACTTCTGTCAAAACATAAATATAAGCGCGTTTATTTATTTTATAAATAAAAATAGAATTCTAATCTAGATTTAAGTCTAGACCTGGATCTGTTTTCGGATTTTATATAAATGTACGTTTATGATATATGGTAAGCGTTACTGTATACTCCTTGTGTGGATATACACACTCTCTGGTGGAACTTAGTCACCTTAGACTAGGCTTAGTGATGGCCGGACTTAAATCTTGAACCTCGTTCTGGCAGAAATCTCGGGCCAAGTTAAGTAGTCTTCAATCTTAGCCTAATAAGGTACCATCAGTTAAGAACGGTCTTCTCATATCTTGGGCTCAAGTTTAGTCTTTAAAATCACAAGTAGTTAAGATTTCAACACCCCCATTTAAAAAAGGACCTTTGTTTGGGAAATCATGTATTTCTGTATTGTTTAAATGGTTGTTCATATTAAGCTATGATTTCCCACAAGTTGTGCTCAAAGCTGCATTATCTTGTGGGAATTTCCAGCCGTGTAATTATTTAGATCTAAATATATGCTACATGATAGTGAAGTTTTCAAAGAGTCCAGATTTGGAGTTGATAACATTTGCTGTGGTGCCGTTGAGTACCGTAATTGCTTTTCGGCCACGTTGTTGAATTATGTGCCTGAAAGTCAATGCTTAAAGATAGTTAGTGCGATGATTTCCTATACATTATTTTACATTGAGGGCTTTGGGTGGTTTTGCCATTTTACCATTTCACGCTGTATATATTAATTTTGAGAGAGAGAGAGAGAGAGAGAGAGAGAGATATAGAGAGAGAGAGTAAAGAACCAGTTACTTATAACTACCATACCGGTATCTAAAAGTAGTACAGACAGTCCAAAAGAAGAACCGCAAGATGCACACTCTACAGTTGATTAATGTACAATTGCTGAGTCACAAACCATCAAATGGGGGAATAATGATACAGACAATAAATCATAGCAGGTAGTCGGGCAAAAAAATCCAAATGAAATAATAAAATGTGCTTTGATGTGGATCGATCCCGGAACCGCTGACCACTGGCATGCTGAAAGTGGCGATCTTTGGACTAATCGGTCGTAGGATTCGAGTTGAAAAAGGTAATCGTTCTATAGGATCAAAGTTGAGGATGGTAGTCAGGGGTAATCAGGCCTTAGGAAGTGAAAGAAGTTATCAGACTATAGGATCTCAGTTGCGGATACCAGTTAAAGAGTGGTCAGGCTGTAAGACACAAGTTGGATCAGAAATGAATATATATATATATATATATATATATATATATATATATATATGATGCTCTAAAACCACAAAATGTGGATTACTGTCAAACAGGTAACAGGAGAGGGGGGGAGGTGGGGGGGGGGGGGGGGGGGAAAACTGGGTGTTGGAGATGTCAGCCAAGGAGGTAATCAAGCTGAGGAACCCGAATTCTTGTTTTAGACCTGGATCGAAATAAGCTTGAATTGAAAAGAAATTAATTTTTGGGATGGGGAGAGATAGCTTGGGAGCTGGGAGACATCTAGATCTACAGGTACATATATTAGATCCGGCCACAAAGTAAATCACGAGTATGGATGAAGGGTAAAATGTAACAAACAAATATCGTTAAAGGATTTTTTTTGACATACATCATGTTAGAAGATTATAGACATAAAAGTAAAGGCAAAAGAAAGTAAAGAAAAGGCCACTGACGCTAATTTAGATACTAGGGTTAAAGAAAAAAAATTACACCATATTGCCTGTACTGCAATATTCAATGCGGGAACTAGCCATTGAACTCGGCGTAGTGCATGTATCATTTTGTGGGGAAATTTCAAAGCCCTGATCAAGGTCCAATAAGCTTGGCTCCGCCCGGTACTGGCCACGACTCTCTGCATTCGAGAGGGCTGTGTACTGGCTCCGCCTCTTTTGTCACTTGCACATGCGCAAACCCTACCTGTATGCGCATTGTGAGGCCGGCAGCACAATCTATCTCTTGAATGCTCTAAGTCGTGGGTGTTTGCGAAGAGAAAGAGAGAGGGTCTCTCTCTCTCTCTCTCTCTCTCTCTCTCTCTCTCTCTCTCTCTCTCTCTCTCTCTCTCTCTCTCTCTCACACAGTCTTTTTCCCCCACACTATTGAGTTGTGAAGGATGTCTGTACAAGATGTCACAACAGTGGTAACAAGTTTCATTGAACTGCATTGAAACAATAACAAGTCTAGATCTAGGATGCTAGAGGAAACCGAGGAAACAGAATACTGTTCGTGAAATACGGAGTTTAATTAAAAGCATTTGCTCAGTGGAAAAAACATTTTAAAACAATGCTGGAATTGTTCCGTTAATAACAGTTGGCAACAACCGAAACTTGTTTAATTGCATCGAGTCTTGAGATAAATCTAATGCAGAATGAAATTTGACCTATCAGAAGTATATGGATATAAATAATTTATCGAACAGGACTCATAATCTTTTTAAAACTAAAAATGAATTACAAACAGGAATAGACCTATATCTGGTTTTATTCGATGTGGACTTCGTGCATTTTCTTTTCAAACTAATCTTTTCCTGTGAATCAGAGGCCCAAAGGTAAGGTTTAGATTGTCTGTAAATTGTTGATTGGAGGAAATGAGAAAATGTGATGTGTTAATGTAGTGATATTGATGTGTTCTTTTTTTTATTATTTTTTTTTTAGTTTAACTAGGATAATGTGCGGAATTTCAGCAAAAACATTTAAACAAAACAAAACATATTTTAGTTTTCCGTGCAAATATCAAGCATCACACTTTAGTTGAATGTACTTCAAGAGATAGTCCATTTTATTTTTTTTTAAATAAAATGAGGACAAATTCTCATTTTGCGCTGTAAATTTTGGTATTGCTGAGAACAGTTTTGAGGAAGTGATACTTTTTTAAGCATTTTCATGTTAAATTTTTTTTCTTCTATCACTATTATTTTTTTTTTTTTAATATAATTATATAATAATGGGCTATCGAGAATCGAGTCATTTCGAGTTTCTAAAGTGGAAAAGAGAGGTAGCTCTAATTATATTGAGAAAAGCGGAAAGATGTTTGGGAGGGGGGAGGGGGGGGGAGAGAGAGAGAGAGAGAGAGAGAGAGAGAGAGAGAGAGAGAGAGAGAGAGAGAGAGAGAGAGAGAGAGAGAGAGAGAGTGACATAGACAGAGACAATGGGAATTGATAAAAAAATAAATGCAATGAGTAAACCACGAAAAAAGTCATGAACAGGTCAGGCTCTATGCCATAAACTTAACAATACAAGCGACGTGATAAAATTATTGGTTTTTGTGTTATCTCATATTTGTTTTGCTTTTTATTGAACCGACCATTCATGAGCCCCATGCTCAATAAACACAGTAGTTAAAACTATTTAACGTAGATCTATATCTAATTTTCCGATAGGTAGGAGATAAAAGTATATAGCATTTGGCATATGGATTGCACTTTCCCAGTTTGTTTGGTTCTTGTTTTGTTTTGTTTGTTTGTTTTTTCTTGTTTTTTGTTTTTGTTTTGCTTTAAGTGAAAAAAGTTCTTTAGAGTTTCGAATAATCATGGATTTAGAAATATTGAGGACACCTAGTTGTGCACTGGCTATATCAAACACAATAAATACCCAAAAGTATCTATGGAATCGATCCTTTAGAATGTGATGAGTTTAAGAGCACATGCTATTATGTTTCTCTCTATTTTTCTTTTGTTTTGCTTTTCTTGTCTTTAATACATAATTGCTTTCGTTTGTTGCTGCGCCAGCTTATGTAGGCGATATCACT
>JAWDGP010001806.1:12500-22500 GCA_033675545.1 Elysia crispata
ATAATAATGATAATAATGATAATAATTATAATAATATTAATATTAATAATAATAATAATAATAATAATAATAATAATAATAATAGAGAATAAGAAAATCAATGCATTCATGTAAACTGATCCTTATTTCTGTATTTCCGAAGAATGTATAAAACTTGTATGAGCACATTTTTCATCCCCACCTGCTTAGCTTGGGTTTTTTCATAGATGTAGCTGTTTCAGTTTTGCGTGCATGCGTATGGAAAATGGTTCTACACCAACTTTATCATCCCTGTGATGGTAGCGTCACATGCTCTACCACTCTTGAGTTACCATCCACTCCCTGGTTATAACTCTGGCGCCTTATACCAGTCCAACTCTCAAGCAAAAATAAAATAATTAAAACGCGTGAGAAAAATACACGATACTACACCAATATGATCTTTGAAATAAAAACTACAAAGCAGAAACCTTCTTTTTTTTCAATTTGAAAACAATGGGGAGGTCTAGAACGGTATAGTAATTAGCGCGTTAGACTCGTGATCCTAATGGCTATGAGTTCAATCCCAATCCATGACAGCCCACATACTGATTATCCTTAGCAAAGCCATAATCTACATTCCCGGTATAACGCTTTGCTCAAATGGGTACCCGAATATAAAGTGGGTCATAACACTTATGGAATGCAAATTGTTCACGCCCTCGTAGGTAGCATCCGTGTTATGGGTTGGTTCTCTCAAACTCTTATAATATTAAATTCTATTTTTTTAACAAACCGTCGTGTCTAATCTAAATAACCTGCAGATTTTATACTCTTTTCACTTTCCATTGAGAGCTGTTCCACAGTCAGTGCCTTCAAAACTACTATCAAATTATTTATTTTATTCTCTCTTACCCAGATATCGATGTTGGAGGATTATATAAGTTTAGATCACGTCTTAAATTCAGGTCACAACTTGCACGACACGAGACACAAGCATGCAAAATCTCTCATTCAAAACTACTATCAAATTATTTATTTTATTCTCTCTTGCCCAGATATCTGTGCTGGAGGATTATATAAGTTTAGATCACATCTTAAATTCGAATCACACGTTCGACACGAGACACAAGCATGCAGAATCTCTCATTCAAAACTACTATCAAATTATTTATTTTATTCTCTCTCTTACCCAGATATCTGTGCTGGAGGATTATATAAGTTTAGATCACGTCTTAAATTCAGGCCACAACTTGCACGACACACAGGAGACACAAGCATGCAAAAATCTCTCATTAAACCTTGAGAATGGAGACGCTTCGTTCGGAGTCTTGCACGTACTCCGAAAACGGTTCGACTAGAATTACGATCAGTAGCCTGAAGAGCTTCTGCCGGAAATGGATCGGCTTCGGGTCATGCATCGGTGCTGTCTGCGCACAACATCGACTACTGGGTGAAGGTTTTTGGCGGGATGTTGCAAGTCTGTGGACAAACAGATCCTGACGAATATCAGGTGAGAGGAGTTGGACAGAGGGCGCGGGGGTGGGGAATTTATTACATGAGGTTAAGGTCATGTGACAGACACCCTCAGTATCGCGTAAGATCTGCACTGAGAGTGCTGAGACGGACAAAAATTCTTTTCAAAATTTCCCCTACTCGTACAGATTTTGAAAGCTGTATCACACCTGTTTGGAGACAATGATTTTGTCAAATAATGGGGAGGGGGGAACTTACATTCACAAACTTCAAAAGAAAGGGAAAAAATTTGGATAAAAATAAAAGAGTTTATTGGTTATAACTTTTTTCAACATTATGTGGCATCAAACCAAATAGTAATTTATTCAGCCCAGTTTTGACCAGCAAAAACTTTAGTTATCAACTCATTGTGTTACAAATTTTTCTCCTCAGCGCGGTCTTCAAACAGGGCATGAGTGCTATCATGGGACCTACAGGCTCCGGGAAATCCTCGTTAGTATCGCCTAAATATATTTCGTAGTGAACTTGACTTATGACTTATTCTCAATGTATTTCGTAGTGAACTTGACTTATGACTTATTCTCAATGTATTTCGTAGTGAACTTTTTTGACTTATGACTTATTCTTAATGTGTTTCGCTGTGAACCTGACTTATGACTTATGCCTCTTGATTCCTGTGGGAACATAAGCGCTGGAACAACACTCCTCCACCATACCCAGTTTAAGCCAGGTTTTCCTTTGCTCGTCCCATTTCATTTTCGGCCGCCTCAAACTCGTCTTCAATGCTCCTTCGCCAAGTCGTCTTTGGTCATAAACTATTTTTCGCTGTTTGCCTACAAACGTTTCAGCTCAGGGCCTGTGCTTTTCTCCGTAAAGAAACGTTATTTCTTTTTCCTTTTACTCGCTACACTTAAAAATTGAAAAGCGTTCAAGAATGACGAGTGTTCTCAAGAACCATATGTAGCATCATTCTGACATAGCAAAGGTTTTGTATCATTCCGACATAGCAAAGGTTTCGAACTTCCAACCTCCTGATCTAGACGCCGAGTCCCTATTAATCCGTCAAAGTAGGTTTTATAATATGAGAAAATTACTAGTTATGCTCTTACCCAAATCTATATTTCAAAATCCTTTTTAAACGCCTATTATACGGCTGTGTGAATTATAACAACAAATACCAGAAGGTGGACTGCCTTGCAAGAATTCATAGCTGCGGATTTATTTAAATTTTGTCATAAAGAATCAAGACCTCTAGATATATTTGTGGTTTTTTTTTTAACTAGCAAACTATTTTCATGATAAATTTCAGTTTTCCGATTTACCAAACACTAAGTCCAATTGCTTATACCCATTCACCCTTTTAAGAATAAAATAAGTAGCTACAAGTAAAACAAAAATCAGTATTATTAAATGGCGTAACTAGTTTTCCAACTGGATCCCCTTAAATCGCTCTTTGATATAAAAGAACGAGATGCTTCTTTCAATCCGGTTTGTTGACGAATTGAAGAAGGAAATTTGATACTGTGTGACAAAATTTGTCGATTCACATATTATTGTACCTTGAACTGACAAGAGAATAAAACATAAAACAAGTGAAGGTCGTAATGCACTAATCTTTTAAGACAAAACACAGTAAACAGTTCCCGTTTATCACATGACAAGACTTAATTCAAAGTAGGGATTTGTACGCAATTTTACCAACCCTAATAAAATTTTCATGCAAAAGTTAATGGAGCTTAAATTTTCCTTATTTTTTTTTTGTAATTTGAAATGATTCGTATCAAGACCTCTTTCTAGATTCGTTCTCACCGCAAGTAACAGATATTAAAGACTGGCAAACACTTTTATCTGCCTCCGTTTTGACTCTCTCTCTCTCTCTCTCTCTCTCTCTCTCTCTCTCTCTCTCTCTTTCTCTTTCTGTCTCTCTCTCTCTATCTCTCTCTCTTTCTGTCTCTCTCTCTCTTTCTCTTTCTGTCTCTGTCTCTCTCTTTCTCTTTCTCTCTCTCTTTCTCTTTCTTTCTCTCTCTCTCTCTCTCTCTCTCTCTCTCTCTCTCTTTCTCTTTCTGATTCCCTCTCTCTTTTCAATCTGTTTATCTGTTTATCTAATTATTCTGTCCTTTTCTCTCCTCTGAAGGTCAATTTTCATCCCAATACGGCTGTCCGCCTAAAACAAACTTGATTGACAGCCCACCTGTTAGCGCGATGAGATTTTCTAGATATGATAATAGTGATATGCAAACTATATTATTATTACCGATACTTTCTGAATATTTCTATAAACTGTTTTTTAGAGGAATTCTATTATACGTCTTCAAGTGTATGTACCTCAATGTATATTATCCTCTATGACAATAATAAATTTATATCTTAATACACGGCAGAAATCTGACCGGCTTTGAAGCTTAGGAACTTCACATCAAAAGTCATTGACCACAGAAATGATTTATAAAATTAGTTATCTAGACTTAAAGAACCAATTTGATTAATGCCCACCCATCATTCAAAAGTGTTTGTAAGACAATTTTTCTTTTCTAAAATGCAACTTAGGTCTCCATGATTTCCCTCACTCAACGCCTCTCTCTCTCTCTCTCTCTCTCTCTCTCTCTCTCTCACACACACACACACACACTCTGAATGTCTGCCTGTCTGTCTGTCTCCCTTTCTCTCTTTCTCTCTCTTCCCTACACCCTTTTCCCAATTCCCAGCTCCCATCCCTTCCCTTCTTCACACACATACACACCCGCGTTTTACCACTGAAATAGGAATAGTAAAGTATGCGTGTTGAAATTACCACTAGCATCTTGGTAGTTAATCTACTCTTTCACCAATGCCTCACAATAGCAGGCAAACCAACCGAGAGAGACTATGAAGTAAACAATAATATTAGATCTAGGAAGAGTGTGTCAAAAGAAATCTTTACGATCTTGTGCTTGTTCCGCGGAGTTCAAGCGCATCCGAGGTCACCTGATTCAGTTTACGCTTGAATGACTGCATTTCTCCAACATCGATAAAAAACATTTTCATACATTGTGACTGAGAATTATTTCATTTTTCTTGTTTTTTTTCCCCTTCTCTTAGTAACTTGTCTATTATGGTTTAATCTATAAATGAGAGGCAAAAATAGACGGTTTAATTAAAGCAATAGTGGTAGCAGTAGTAGTTGCGTCAGTAGAGGAAGAAGAAGAAATAGCAGCAGCAGCAGCAGCAGTAGTAGTAGTAGTAGTAGTAGTAGTAGTAGTAGTAGTAGTAGTAGTAGTAGTAGTAGTAGTAGTAGTAGTAGTAGTAGTAGTAGTAGTAGTAGTAGTAGTAGTAGTAGTAGTAGTAGTAGTAGTAGTAGTAGTAGTAGTAGTAGTAGTAGTAGTAGTAGTAGTAGTAGTAGTAGTAGTAGTAGTAACAGTAGTAGTAGTAGTAGTAGTAGTAGTAGTAGTAGTAGTAGTAGTAGTAGTAGTAGTAGTAGTAGTAGTAGTAGTAGTAGTAGTAGTAGTAGTAGTAGTAGTAGTAGTAGTAGTAGTAGTAGTAGTAGTAGTAGTAGTAGTAGTAGTAGTAGTAGTAGTAGTAGTAGTAGTAGTAGTAGTAGTAATAGTAGTAGTAGTAGTAGTAGTAGTAGTTGTAGTAGCAGCAGCAGTAGTAGTAGTAGTAGTAGTAGTAGTAGTAGTAGTAGTAGTAGTAGTAGTTGTAGTAGTAGTAGTTCCAGTAGTGGTAGTAGTAGTAGTAGTAGTAGTAGTAGTAGTAGTAGTAGTAGTAGTAGTAGCAGCAGCAGTAGACGCGGCAGCAGCAGCATCAGCAGCAGCAGAAGAAGTAGTATTAGAAGTAGTAGTAGTAGTAGTAGTAGTAGTAGTAGTAGTAGTAGTAGAAGTAGTAGTAGTAGTAGTAGTAGTAGTAGTAGTAGTAGTAGTAGTAGTAGTAGTAGTAGTAGTAGTAGCAGCAGCAGCAGCAGCAGTAGTAGAAGCAGCAGCAGCCATAATGATAATTTTAGAGGTCATAGTGGTCTCCGTGGTGGTTACCAACATTGAGAAGCCAGTCCATTTTTAGATTGAAATGGCTTGTTTTTAATTGTATAATAACGCAGATATGATAAACTGAATGAGTCTATGTTAGGCTAGCAGTATCAGTAAAAATCTTATTCTGAAGAAAATGAAGGGGTTTCAGGGTGCATACTGTAAGAGAGCCAAAGGCGTGCACCAAGTGCTTGGACATCAGAGAAAGGAAAAATAACAAAACCTTTAAAAGAATACTTAACTATCAAGAAGGCACTTCCGTTCGTTTTGTTGTTATTTCTGAAAATTTGTAATTTAAAATGTTGACACCTTATCAATTTGTTATTTTACTGATATTCAATTATTTGATAAACAAAAGCGAAAGTTTCACAGGAAGACCAAAGCTATTCGCGATTGATACAGACTGCCGTACAGTGGTCATTTGATTTTCCAGCTTTGTCGGTCCAAATTTAATAGGGACAAAATGTCATGATGCCACCTCCCTCTAACAACGCTAAGTAGTTGTTCTAAACATTCGCTCAGCAGCCAAATTGTCCCAAGTAAAGTGTAAAGATTTATCGACTCGGGGAGGCTTTGGTCTTAAACGCTATCACAAATTTGTTTAGTAAAACCCGTTGCTTGATATCAAATTTGCCAAATTTAATAAAACTTGGTTCCTAAATTTCCGTGGGACATTTTAGAACCATAGTTCTTGTCAAATTTTTGCTCTTTATGAAAAAAGCTTTTGGGAAATGACTAAAATGACGCCAAACCCATTTTAAGTTAGTTTGAAGGTTGATTAATCTATTTATAGCATTAGGGGGTCAACGGGATTTCGCTTGTCTGTCTGGATTTTCCTTTAATTTTATAATTGCACGTGAAATAAATAGTGGTGTTAAATTGTACTGTTTTTAGGCTTACATGATAATCTTAAAGCAACTTAGTCCACTTTATATCGTCCCGATATTGAGCCTAGGAGAATTGTACTAATAGAAACCAGCTAATTCTGTATTTTTCATATCTATTTTAAGATCCTTTTAATAGCTTGCTAGAGAGCTATGAATGCCCGCAAAAAGTGCCTTGGTTATGGAGATGCTTTTTAGGGAATTTACAGTTGGGAATTCAGCTGAACCTTGATGATAATGAATGTTTGCAAAAATCTATAATTATATTTAGGTTTTCCATAATTAACAAACATTTTTTTTTTGCACAGAAGCTTTCACCACAACGTTTCAATATATTAGCACGACCTCTTCATGTTTAACTCTCAAATTAATATTTTATCACTTAAAATAATATTCTATCCTGCATGTTTGAAAGTTGAGCTTCTGTTAATAATCCCCTCCCCATCCTTCCACATCCGTTTTCCTTATTTTTAGCCTCATCATCAGCATCATCATCATCATCATCATCATCATCATCAGAGTAATACTATTCATAATAATCACCCCGTTTCACCAAAATCAATTTAATCATAACTTTCAATGTAATTAAACTTTTTTTGATCAACTTTATCATTGCAATCATTACATACGTCACCAATTAATCCTCGACTTCATTAAAGTTACATTACGCTTATCAGTTCTATAATAATTATGATCATTTTAATCCCCACCTGTTAATAATCTTCAATATCTTCAATATTGAATATTTTTATCAACATCAGTTCTATCGGTTAAACCTTTTCCTCAAGACACTGTTCACTATGGACTGGGAATGGTTTTTTTTTTTTTTTTTTTTTTTTTTTAATTTCTACTCTTGCTATTCTTCACTGGGAACTAAATATGCTTTGGGACTTTTCGTGTTTTTCAAGGCATTGTAAGGCTAGGGTTGGGGACACATTTCAAAGAAAAATAAATTTGTACGCTTGAGCTGCGCTGAGTTCAACCATGCGAAATGTTTTCAGGATCAACATATCAAGACAGTGATATAGCAGCAGGGGGCGCCATGTTCTTTTGGCTTTATTCTTCACCACTCTTAAGTACATTTATATGATTTTTATGAGGTATACACAAAGTATAGAGTAGTTCAACATAACTAGATCAGAATAGACTCAGTTCAACAAGCATATTTAGCAGATAGATAATACTCAATTTGTCCTGTATAAAACTGAAATACGCTTTGTTCTGTTTTGTTTTTTTCATTTCAGGCGTTTTAGTCAATATTTTTCTTATCCTTTTTTTTTCTTTTTCTCCCATCTTCCCGTATTCGTATTGGTCGAGACCCTTGTGCTTTAGATGTCTAAATCATGGCACAAGTTCGCCGAAGATTTGCTTGCAGAATCCAAGCGTTTGAAACGGAAAATGTTTATTTTAGCACATGCTTATAAAAAGGTTTTGAACAGGTATAAAGAGGAGTTTATTTTGCGGCTTGCTCCTTATCAGTTCTTACCATAGCTTCAGGCTAAATTGTGTTACACTTTGTAATCTTCAAACTCTACACAGGCCTATCTTAAGCTCTTCCATCAACAGCTAAAGTTCATGTCCATCATAGGTTACCGGTACAAGTTCTAAAGAGTCAGATGTTGAGAGTTCGAATAAAAAAAAAAACTAAAAATAAATTGATTCCTCTTCTTAAATTTAGAGAAAAAGCGAAAAATTCTTTACCTCATCTGAGGATTCGATTAATTTTTATCATCTTTTTTAGCATTAGGAGACTAAAAAGTATTCCATGGTTCAAAAAACTAACACATTCAAATGTGATCATGGGCGAAAGGCCAAAAAAATGTTATATTTTCTTTTTTTTTTTTTAGATTTATCTTTTTCTTCTTCTTCTTCTGATTATTATTATTATTATTATTATTATTATTATTATTATTATTATTATTATTATTATTATTATTATTATTATTATTATTATTATTATTATTATTATTTTTTTATTATTATTATTATTATTATTATTATTATTATTATTATTATTATTATTATTATTATTATTATTATTATTATTATTATATTTATTATTATTGCTGCTGTTTCTTGTTTTGCTGTTGGTTTTGTTTTTGCATCTTATTTGATCCTGGAACTTAAGCTGTAAGTAGTGTTTCAAGGGTTGTGATCTAGTTTTTATAGTTTTATTTTATTATTCTTTCGTGTAAAATCAAACGTTATTTATAACAAAATCAACAAGTTTTCTACTATTTGAGATCTCGCGTTGCTGGTGGCTGTAGGAATAAAGCGGCCGCCCTAAGGTTTTTGAGGACTTAATTCTTTACCTCATCTGAGGATTCGATTAACTTTCATCATCTTTTTTAGCATTAGGAGACTAAAAAGTATTGCATGGTTCAAAAAACTAACACATTCAAATGTGATCATGGGCGAAAGGCCATAAAAATGTTATATTTTCTTTTTTTTATAACAAAATCAACAAATTTTCTACTATTTGAGATCTCGCGTTGCTGGTGGCTGGTGGCTGTAGGAATAAAGCGGCCGCCCTAAGGTTTTTGAGGACCTAACTTCGCGTAATTTAGATACTTTGTTGTGCTTGAAAGTTTGAGTCGAAGAATGAAATTCTAATGGCTGTCTGGCGTTATTTTACATGAGTTTAAGTAGTGATTTTAAAAAATGAAAAAAATATTTGAAGTACCCGGCAGCCGCTCAAAAAAAGTTAAACTCGCTTAAATAATATTGTGCCATTCACCCTAAACTATATAATGTGGAAAATCCTCTGAGAGAGTAAGAAGGCAGAACTTAATACGACTCGACTGACATGACACAGTGTTCAGCCACGCACTTATTTATGCATAAAGTGTTCAGATAGTAATTCAGATTGTAACGCCCCAGCGGATCTCAAGTGAATAGAATAGAAAAAGCTTTATCTCCCAACGTGTCAAGATGTCTGTTTTTGGTGAAAAAAAAACAAAATAGAACAAAAACAAAAAAAATAACAACACATTTTTTCAACATAAGCAGCCGATGAACTGTTTTCTCGATGAGACAGTTTTTTTTTTTTTTTTTTTTTTTGAAAACGTGCTTTGTTAGTCTAAAAGAGATTTCACGATAATAAATTATATTTAATTTTGTTAAAAATGTCCCTGAAATGTCTTATATTTTGTGTACATTAGAAGCACGTGGCAGAGCTGTGTGGAAATGATCTATGCAGATCTTGATAGCTGAAGAAACTTTCCGTCGGCAGTAAGAGTTCAAACGTCGCATGTCGATTGATAATAGAAGAGTTTAGAAACTTAATATTTTTAGCACTGCATTTTTGCAGAATCCTGCACTTAAACCCCAAATCAATAATTAAAATTAATAAGACCATGATTTTACCGTTTATTGATAGAAGGCCTGTTTTGTCAAACAATTACTTTTTTTTTTTTAATTTTTCATTCTAGAAATAAATGTACTGCTAATGTATGTTTGTGTATACTTTCTCCAGTTTCCTAGATGTCCTAGCTGGCCGAAAAGATCCTGCCGGGGTCAGGGGTCATCTCCTACTGGACGGCAAACCAGTTCCGGAGAACTTCAAGTGCATGGTGGGATACGTCGTTCAGGTATGTTTGGGTCATCAAGACCGGGTGAAAGCAACCATTGTGAGGGTTTGTTTGGGTCATTGGGAAGGTTTGTTTGGGTCATTGGGAAGGTTTG
>JAWDGP010001806.1:27500-35352 GCA_033675545.1 Elysia crispata
TCACCGTTTATGGTAGACTGGGCTTGTAAAACTTCTCAGGCACTCAATCAGTCCCATCTCAGTGCTGCTTTCTTTCTCTATAGTGTTCGGTAAAGATTTTGGCATAGTTTAGAACTTCTGCTCCTAGCCTTACCCTGCATAAGATTGTAGGAAGAGCAAGTGGAGAGGGGAATGAGGGGTGGTGTGAAGGATTTAGTTGGAGGAATTTATTTTGCACAAGAGACAAGAGGCGATCAGATATTGTCTTGGACATCATTCAATTGCATCTTCTGTTAGGAGCATGGATATTTTGATTTAATACGTTTCTGAACAGAAAAATCTTCAAACTCAATACAGAACAGCAGACACAAGTTCGAACATTGAGACCATTATTCGGTAATAAGAAAAATAGAGATTAGGAAATAAGATGAGTTTATTAACAATGGTACAATTATCTATAAGTGAAAAAGAAAAAAAATTCTGTTATTGTTTTTCCAGGCGAACCCGTTAGCCAACACATTATACTGGTCGAGGCATTCAAAAAATCGCATTGGTATCAAAGGTATGTAATAAGGCATTTATACTTCGAAGTTATTTAGGTAAAAATACGGGAAGCTTTGTGGCAAGGAAATTAATAGAGGGAGAGGTTTTACCGTACGACAGATATGAGGGAAGAGAGAGGGTTGGCCATACGGGGTGATAATGAGAAATGAGAAGATCTTCCACCATGGGAGAAGAGTATGGAAAGATTTCACCTTTCAAAGGGCTTAAGAGTAATTAAAAATTTGATCACACGAAACGGTGAGAGTAGGAAGATATTCTAACAAAAATATATAAGCGGGTCACCATACGATAGACATAAGTGTAATAGGAAATTTGAGTGCAGCTTAAAGAAAATTTGGACAGAATTTATCAACCTTTGTGTGTTAGAATAGGGGTAAGTTCCATCATCCAAAGATTATGAGTGTCCTTATTTGTACACGTTTTTTATTTTCATTTATAATCTATTTTCCTTTAATTAGATTACCTTTGGACAAACAAATTAGTCTGTTAGTTTTAATATTACCGCCACGACATTTTAATGGCATGGACGATGATAATGTCCTGAAAAAAAAAATTATAAAAAATGCTTTGATTTTTTTTTCTGTTTTAGTTAAATTAGTAGCTGAGCACAAGCTAAAGCCAAACCCAAGATGTGACTCCGGACACGGTTGTGTCTTATCTTACGAACCCTACAGCTTGCTTCTGGTTATCATGCGGAGACTTGCTAAACATTAACAAAAGAGGGTTTTTAAATTTTAAGTTCCATAAAAAACTCTCTTTCTCCTCCCTTCACCCTGCCAACTCCGCTCATTCCTCTCTCTCTCTCTCTCTCTCTCTCTCTCTCTCTCTCTCTCTCTCTCTCTCTCTCTCTCTCTCTCTCTCTCTCTCTCTCTCTCTCTCTCTCTCTCTCTCTCTCTCTCTCTCTCTCTCTCTCTCTCTCTCTCTCTCTCTCTCTGCTCCTCCCATCCCCAACCTTAATTTTTGGTATTCAAACGTTGCAGTCTACAAAACGAAGCTAAAGCGATTTTCAGTGAGTTTGAATCAAAGGGCGGAATCAAGGGAGATAAGCACGAAAAGATAGACTATGCCGCGTCATTCGGTCGCCAGGTGAGAATTGTTTCCCTTGAAGATTAAACAACTTCACTTTATGGAAATGATGATGGTGATAATAATAATAATAATAATAATAATAATAATAATAATAATAATAATAATAATAATAATAATAATAATAAAACAATAACAATGATAATGATAGTAAAAACAACAACAACAGCAACAACAATAATTATAATAAGAAGAATAGTAATAATCATAATCATAATAATAATAACAACAATAATAATAATAATAATAATAATAATAATAATAATAATCAACAATTCTACCATAGATGCTATTTTGGTCAATCGCTTGACATTAAATATGCCATGTCTTTAAAAGCTGAGTCAAAACTGTTATTTTTGCGGTTTGAATTTGTTACTTCATGGGCTTGCCAAAAAATGAGACAAAAAGAGGCATGGAATAAATCAATTACCATCCTAAAGATTATACTATTAATTAAGTTACTAAGTGAATACACTCTATTACGCGGAAGCTACAAAAATCTTGAGGCTCTACTATTATTGTAAACTGTTCTAAGTAAAACTCTCATAATTAAGCCAATATATAAGTAGCTGTGGTTACAATTAACTCAATTAGAAAAAGAGCGCTATAAAAATCCCAATCTCTTTAAATATCACTAAAAACAATCATATTATCATGTGGGCACAAATAGGCCTAGATGGACATCCTAGAATTCCTGCAAAGCAATGATGTAAAAACAAAGTGAGTGAACTCCCTTGGGCAAATTATGTTTTTACCAACTTACGCTAATAATTAGCGTTTAAAAAGAATAATTAAATAACTGAGCTTCATAGCTGTAGTAATGAGATAACTTTGATAAATTCTTGCAGGCGGTTCGTCTAAAACACTTCTGATTAAATCTATGCCTTTACTCAGAGTTACAGTAAAAATGTAGTTTGCTCGTCTCCTCAGTTCGTAGTTCTTGCATGGAGATCGATAAGGAATCTGGTTCGAAACCCAGAAACAGCTGGCGTAACAGTGAGTGTAAATCCTTTTTTTATTATTTTTTGAGCTCCTCTTTGGTTTATCTAAAAAATCTGTCATTTATTCTGAAATTGAAAACAATTGAGTTGCTTTGCGCTGTTGAAGTTAGTTATAATACTGATTTACACTAATAGACATTTTTTGAAGAAATCCAAGTAAGCTATAACTCGTTATCAAAATATAATCCCAAAACTTTTCAAAGTTTCCTAAGTTACCGCTTAAAAACTTTTACACTATGCTATATAAAGGTTCCCAATTCCCCCCGCCCCCTTCCCCACCTATGACCAACTGGACAATACCAGAGGTTTTGCCTCCCTCCCCTCACACAGTCACACAAAGGTACGGATATCCGAAGGGATTGCCCGCGCTCTTTGTGGTGCTAACATGCCAGCATGAGGCATTCGGAGAGAGACAAAAACGTGAATGACATCATTTTCTTAAACACGTTTTGCGAGCTGAGAAAGCTTTAGTTTCCTTCATATGGTTATTCTCGATCAGCCAATAATATTCTTGTCACGTGAACAACAACACCTGGGATACTCCTAAAAATGTTTACTGGGTCAACGAATAAGTCTTTCTAAGTTAACAACCCCTAGGGTGGTTTCTAAGAATTTTTACTAGGTTAGCTAATAATGCTTGGCTGGTGATAAGTCTCTGAGTTATTTATACTGGGTCAGCCAACAATCCTTGGCTTGTGAGCAGTCCCTGAGTCATTTGTAGAATTTTATACTGGGTCAGCCAACAATCCTAGGCTTGCGATTGGTCCTTAATTAATCCTTGTTTTTTTTCTTGGTCAGGCAACATTTGACAAGTGAAAAACCCTTGTTTTCCTCTCTTTTCTCTTACATTTTTCTAAAAAGAATCAGCCAATTAACACTTGCTGCCTCAGATATTTTCTAGAGTAATTGTTTTACTAATATGTTTTAGCATTAATAGTGGGAAGTTTTCTTAAAGGTAAATAGTTCTTTCGAGAAAATTTTTTAAAAATCTATTAACTTGACTTTTTGCTCCATGCACAAATAATTCAATGCTCGAATTTATTCGTTCTTTAAAGCGATATTTCAAACTCTATTGTGACCAGATGCGAACAAGTAGATTGGAACTATTATTAATACGAGCCTTGACTGGGACTATTTGTGTTAATGTTTCCCAGATCGGATTCTCCTTGATCTTCGCTTTAATCATCTGCGCCGTGTTCTGGCAGCTCGGAGAATCTACTGAGAGAGATGTTTCTGATAGGTGAGTAGAGGACTTTCTATCTATCTCTCCCATCTTGTTACTTTTTCGTTGTTTTAGAATTTCATCTCACTCTTTCTGTCTCTCTCTCTCTCTCTCTCTCTCTCTCTCTCTCTCTCTCTCTCTCTATCTCTCTCTGTCTCTCTCTCTTTCTCTCTGTCTGTCTCTGTCTCTCTCTCTCTGTCTCTCTGTCTGTCTCTGTCTCTCTCTCTCTCTCTCTCTCTCTCTCTCTCTCCTGTTTTACGTTCATTTAACTGTTTAGACAACTATTTCTATTTCACGTGCTTTCTCTCTCTCTTTCTCTTTCTTTCTCTCGCTTTCCGTTAATTTTGTTCTCTTTTCACGTTATATCGAACTGCATTATTTAAAGTGGACACCAATCAATCTCTTCATTCAAACTCCTTTGTCTTAAACATTTTTCCTCCTCCTACTCCTTTATTTTATGTCTTTCTTCTTGCTCTTCTCGCCTTTTTTTATTTATTTCCTCCTTTTTTTTTTTGTATATTGATTTATTCCATGTTCTTAACTCATAGTCGTAAATAAATCAAAAATTAACTTTCAGATCCTAGTCCTCATCATTCCTTTCTTTCGGAAAAAGCTATATGACATTTCCAAAATTTTAATATCCGGAACACTGTGAATAAAAAAATAAATAATTATTTTACTTAACTTACATACAATTCTGTCTTCTTGTCAATTTTTTTTTTCTGAGCTGACAAGATGGAACCGTCTGTGTTGTCCATCTTAAAATTCACAAACTCGTTTCTTTTCACCCCAGAGAAGGTGTTCTCTTCTTTCTCATCATGGAACCAGATGTTTTTCAATATGGCGGCCGTGGAAGTTTTATCACAAAGAAAGAAAACTTTTCATGTAAGCATAATCTTTTCAAGATCTCACAGGAAAAGTTACCCTAAAAGTATTTTTCTCGTGCCAATATTTCTTTTCAATACATAAAATTATTTAGAGCGATAACAATTTTTTTATTATGAAATATTCAAAGCTTAACTGCAACATTCTTTTTATTTCGGTGCTTTAATATGATGATAAAATGCTGTTTTGAAAAAAAAGAAAAGCGTCTTTTGTAAAGTGCAAGGGGTAGTGTCCTGTGAAGTACCTAGATAACCAAGTTTAACCCTTTCTGAAATTTGCCCGTAATCCAGGTTAAGCGCTAACTGATTTGCCATAGGACGAGGATGCTGAGCCAGTAACAGTTGCGAGAGCGTGTGCTTCTTGGCGCACTAACAGGTCCTTTTTTGTCAGTCATGTGAAAATGAAATTTCTGCAGCCGATACGCTGTTTTTACGCTCTAACATTTTCTTCAGATACATATAAAAAAAGCCTATGCATTTTTCTGAAACTCTCACTGTTTCTTAATCTTTGTGCTCGTGATATTTTTTTTTAACTTTTGTTTCATTTAGGGCATATAATAAGAGTAAGAGTTAATGACGCATATAAAATCGTGTCGGGAGAATAAAAACAAGACAATTTTAAATCGACAAAGCTATCACAAGCTCCCCTATTTTGCTAGCATATTTCAAGCTTTTGCACCATGACCAAATCCGATCCCTATGAGTTTTGGCTTTGCGCCAATCATGATCCACAAAGCAAAGCTCTTGAACTGATCAGGATGGCCCATCAAGTCTATTTCATGAGCGTCTCTCATCTAATACAAACGTATAACGGAAATCCAACAAACATCAAAGGAACAAGTTCACTACTCATATCCCTATTTTCACAGGGTTTACCCATTCCCCTTTTTTTGAAAGGGGAGGGTGGAGAAATTCAGTAGGCAAACAACAGCCAAAAGTACCGTACCATTGTTCTATCTTCATTATTCAAGAATTTTACTGATAATATATTTAGAAACAAAATAGAATTGTCTTCAAGCAATTATAAAATACTCTTGGATTTTTTACGTCATCGATAAAAAGCCCAAAAATTCTCACGTATTGATACGTGGGTTCCAAACTACAGCTGTAACAAACCAAGGTGCTACCTCAATGCTAGGAAGGCTGTATGCAATGGGCGCTTACACATGGCCGATACCACTTCGCACCTCACCACACAGTGCATGAAATACAAAGACTCTTGAGATTGAATTTGAAGTGGACTGTAGCATCATTGGTTTCAAATCTCCAAATGAACACCATGTATCGGTTGTCATGTTCAATTCTCTTTTTGGCCCCTCCCTCGAGTGGGTTTATTACGTTTATTTCTTGAGAAGATACCACGTGCCCATACATTTGAGGCCCAACTGAGCGTATGGCGTCGCATAAATGGAAATAAGCCAATGAGGATCGTGGGTCTGAAGGAGCTTGTATCTTATTTCACTGATGCTCTGATTCGTCTGTTTAGATTGTTGTTTCAACTGACGGGTCAAGTGCGACGGCCCTGACTCATCCTGTAGGAAAAGTAGTGTGGATTTCAAAATGGATAATGTTTACTTATTCATAACTTTGCTTACAGAAAAGCTAGGAACTTCAAATAAACTGCAAAATTTTTGCCTATTATCACAATAGCACATGAATTCAATCATTTCGGTCTCTCCCATCTTTTTCGGCAAGCAGAGCAGGGAATATTTTTGATGGAAGAGAGTCATAGCTAATGCCGATGATCAACAAATCATAGTTGATATTTTACCTTTAATTCATAACTCCGCTCTCCGTGAAGCTAGAAACATCAAATAAAGTGCAAAATTATCGAATTTTATTGAAAAATTATATCAGATTAATACTGACGGTTTCATTATAGGCTGCCAAGTGATTTTCTCTCAAAAAGAGAGACATAAATCATAGTATTAATCTGAAACTGCAAACCAGTGGCCAAAAAAATGCACAAGCATAGTTTACATATTCATAACTTTCTTATCCCTGAAGTTAGAAACTTAAAAAAAAACTGCAAAATTATCAGCTAATTTTGCAGATTCACAAAAAGTCAAAAGATACAGCCTCGCAGTAGATGGCTTAATTAAGAATTTTGAAAAATAAAATACATGTATACGCGATGTTACAGTTCTAGAACATTCGCCTTTCCCGCGGGTAATTAAGTGAGTGGTAGATATATACAACTGCTGCCCTGTGAACACGTTCCCAAAACGTTGTATATGAACCACTGTCGCTTTTTTTAATGTGTGTGCAGGAGCTAGGAGTCCGATCCACCCTCAATGAGGTAAGAGGTAGAAGTCGCAATGTTTATCTTTAGCCTTGCCTAAAGGGTTCTTGATTTATTAAAGTACTGCTGTTCTATACTATTCAAAATCCTGTATGAAACAACATTTTTTTTCCAATAAAAGAGTATCTAAACCATCTTCCCCAGGCATGAAAACATGAGTGGGTTCTACCAAGTGTTTAGTTATTTCATCGTCAAACTCATCTTTGACATCATCCCTCTTCGTTTGGTTCCGGCCATCTTGATGTCCTGTACTGTCTATTACGCTGTTGGTGAGTGCGTTTAGGTTTTTTAACTAAGAGGAAAAAGTAGAACAGCCCTAATAGAGAGAGATATAGAGTAATGTCACTGATGGTTCTAAACCACCTGCTGCTGCTGCTGCTGCTACTAAACTACAAGTAGTAGTTTGTAACTAGTAGTAGTAGTAGTAGTAGTAGTAGTAGTAGTAGTAGTAGTAGTAGTAGTAGTAGCAGTAGTAGTAGTAGTAGTAGTAGTAGTAATAGTAGTAGTAGTAGTAATAGTAGTAGTAGTTTTCTGGAAGTCTTCTACATTTTTATACCCTCTACTTTACTTTTTATTCTTTTTGAGTTCCTTTTATATATCATCTACTACTAGCAATTATCTCACACTTAAACTTGTTTAAATCATTTCGGCAGATTTGCGTCCGGGGACAGAGAACTTTTTCCTGTTCACTCTGTCTATCTTCATGACGAGCGCAGCCTCAGCGTGTGTGTGTTTCTTGCTGAGTTCCATGATCAGAGTGTTTACAGTAGCACTGCTCACTCTAGCGCTGGTCTACGTTCTCATGATGGTGAGG
>JAWDGP010001807.1:0-77500 GCA_033675545.1 Elysia crispata
GGGCCAACCCTACAGCTGTGTCCGCGATAGCAGCCTGTTTGTCCATGGTGTAAAGTTCAACGATAGATTTTTTGTAAACAAACGAAAAGTTCGAGAAATAAAGTGCAGTACAGGCTTTTTTCGAGCGGTTTATATCTTTAGCACTGTAAGCCACATGAAACGCAAAGGGAATCCCCCCTCCAAAAAAAAGATTAAAAAAAGATAAAAAAAACAAAAACAAAAACCAAATAAAACAAAACAAAGCAAAACAAAATAAAACGAAAAACTAAAACCACTGTCTTTATGCAAAGACATGGCAGGGTTAGAGGAGTGATACTCTGTAACAATCTACGTAACATGTTCCTGAGGTGTGAAAAGATAACATCTCCAGTTTGTAGTCGGGCAGTGGGCGATGTCCATGTTTTAAGCGTATTCCCTGTTAAAACTATTGGAGGGACACGAGCCTGGATAATTTCATCTTTATGATACTCTATTAAACTAAGAGAATGATAGATTTCCACACTATAGTCTACACATTTCTTATCTCGACCGTCCGGCACTGTATATCGTTTCATTTCTGAGAAACTCTTTTTTTTTTTTTTTTGATTGCTTCAGTAGCAAAGTAGAAGAACTTGCCGTGGGTCCAAAATCTGGCTGCCGTTCCCACTTGAATTGTAATATAAAACAATACTTGAAACGTTCCTAAAATGATGTAATTTCCAACTGGTATTTAGTTTAGATTGGTGCTCATTCTTCAAACGCCGTCATACGTTGAATTTGAGCTTCCGCGTGCGAAATCTGTAACTTGAAGACTTGAACGTAACGTCTGATTGTTGACACAAATCTATCTTGAGTGGCTGGTTGAATTAATAATTATGATTATACATATTCTGTAGCAGAAATTGAAATAAATAAATCGAGTATTGGTTGAAATATCAAACCACTGACTTTATGACGCAAAGAACACTAACTCTTCTCTTCTTTCTTGTGCGTGTGTGTGTGTGTGTTTTTCGAAATTCCAACTCATATTATAGGTTCTACAACTTACATTTTAATCTTTTTTACGACATACCCGATGCGCACTTCTCTGCTTGACGGGGTTAAAAGTCCGAAATGCTATACAGAAGTTGACACCGCAATTAATTGATTAATTGATTTTCGGAAGATTTCAGGCAATAAAATACGCAGTTTAACGCCTCGACTCAGATCAATACCAAATCTTTTGTCGCTATTTCGACGTCTACGATAATATTGCTTTGAAAGTATTATTATATGTTATTATTTATATATTTTATTTTTTTTGGGAGGGGGGGGGGAGGACTCGGGGGTGCTCAACTACCCTAAGCAACCCTCCCCTCCTAAATCCTGCCCCGTGAGTGTTATGTAAGCTTAAAAATAGAGCTGCAATATATTTACAATGCAAACTCTTCGTTTTGGTGGATTGTCAGGCATATTCGTTGTTATAAGAATCCATTTTCGATCTTTCGATCTATCCCGCTACCATTTATATTATCATTGAAAAATCTTAAATTTGGTATAAAGTTGTAAATTGCCCTAAAGATTGGATTGGTAATACTATATTGTTCACCAAAATTGTGTTTTTAGAAAATTAAGGGCAAAAATTCAATTTTTTAAAAGAAAAAGGTCAACGTGCGAACAACTTCTTATAAGCTAGACATATATGGCAGGAATGAATCTGAAAGTACGCACACAATAAAGTTGGCGGCAGATTCAAAATTTTCTGGGATAGATCTTTATGTTATAAGAGTAAGATTAAAGTAAAAATTCTAAAAACTTGCTTGGACATAAGTCCTAGATCTCGGGGCTAGATATTTACAGGAGTTAGACTCAAATAATAGGTTCGAACTAGATCTAGAAAGATCTAGATTTTTACCTCTAGGCTTTGAATTTCAAAAGGATTTAACATCTAGATTTTATATATAGATTTTGTGTTTAGACTTGTAGAGATAATATCTAGATTATATTATAAAGTGGATAGGTATGGATCATGTAAATTAAAGGATAGATATCAAGACCATCAATAAGCCTCTTTAATTTAAATACACACACGCACCCCAGCCTCAGCAAATCGACACCAGGGTCCCCTACGTAGAGCGAGGTTTTCAGCTTGTTTTAAGAAATCATGGAGTGTTAGTACATCGCATTGGATCTGGACCTCTTTTGGTACAGATGTAAAATTGTAAAATTGACAACACCATTTCCTTTCTAGCTTCATGATATCCAAGAATGTCGTGCCAATCTGTGCAGGGCTTTTGAACAGAATGATGAGCTGAAGTAGAGCTTTAGATCGAGAATAAGAAACATTTGTGTAAAATCCATATCTACTTACAGATTCTTTAAGTATTATTTTTTTAATCATTTTGTCATTTAAGACGCGAGAAGTTGCCGAAAGACAGCGCGCCTTTGGGCACCTTTTCAGGAGATTCCTGCACTTTTTTTTAAATAAGCGTTTTAGATAAACCGCAATGAGATTAGGAAAGTTCAGAATCGGCTCATTTCCCATATTACCAACAGTGAAGGGAATCAAGGATATATTGGAATCAGGCAAAAGTTGAAGAGATTAGACGATGGGCGCGGTTTAGGAAAACCCTGGCAAAGATAACTTAGGTTTTGTTTTATCTATTATTTGCCTGCTTCAACGAAACAACCTAGAGGGAACGTTGTATTTGCTAAATTTTCTGATTTCTTGACATTTATCACTGCGGGTAAATCGTCCATTTTCAACGAAGAGAATTCCAGCGAGAATTTTCTGGCTTACGCAAACATATTAGAGAGAAAATAACTACGGAGATGGTGAGACCACAAATGGGTTTATTTTTCAAAACGATAAAGAATTAGATTATTATCCGAGGATGGTGGGGAGAGAGAGAGAGAGATAAAGAAAGAAAGGTATAGAAAGAGAGACGTACAACAGAGAGGTAAATATAGATGTAAAGAAGACAAGAAAAGTTAACTTACCCAAGTTGAAAGATTCTTACACAACAACTAATTTTTTTTAAATACTGGACCCAGATGGTCACAGTCGAAGACAAAAAGTAATACTGTACTCTCAATTGACGTTTTTGCCTTAATATACCTTCATAATTTTTTCCAAATAAAAAAAAAAAAACGAAAGAAGGTGCCAAAGATTGTTTTTTTCACTTTTTTTTAGCAGCATATTATTTTATCTTTACTTCACAAATAAAACCCTTCTCAAATTCAACATTTTAGATTGGTATAATAGTTTTGTAGTGAAATGTAAAGGTCTTGAAAATTAATAACTTGCCTGTAACACCTCTCTAATTCTGTACAAAAGACTACGAAACCTATTAATCGCATCAATTAGACACTCATAATTATATGAAAGGTTTGGCTGTTTTTTTTCTGACCCATATTAAAATTATACGTTAGACGTGTTTGTTGATGAAACAAGCAAATCCTAAAATTAAAAAAAAAAAGAGAGAGATGCAAATGAATTTGAAATAATGAAGTGTATTTGTATTTTCAGCCTGTAGTCCAAACAATTGCAACTTAAAAAACATATGGTATCATGGAACTTCTAATTGAAGTAGCGGTATAAAAATACAGTTTTTTAGGAAGAATAGGTGCGTAATAAATAAATAAAGCACATTCTAAACACGCTTTCGTGATTTTTAATTTTTATATGTCATCTCTGTATTTGAATATTGGAGATCTTATGCTATTACGTTCAGCCACACCCTGAAAAGAAGATCAACAGACCTATCGGGGACAATGACCTTTTGCCTATTGGAAAATTAAGTCAATGAATTGAGCAAATTTCGTTTTAAGTGTTTGAAGAGGAGATTTGCGTGACTTTTTGTTGATTTTGCGGATATTGGAAGAACGCACGATCTCGGGGGCCTGCGAAGTACCTCACGGCTAGAAGCAACGGTTTTTATAAAGATTCAATAGATCTAGACGGTTTTTTTCGTTCTTTGCATTTAGAATCGTATTGATACAAGCACATTTGTTTTGAAATCACGATTTGGAGAAAGAAATAATACCCTCTTAAAGAGATGAAAGAGGAGGAAAGTCAAACAAGTAAAAACACTTGGTAAAAGATTGAGCGGAAAGCTACACCAGTTGCTATCTTTCTTTTCAAATAAATTATGGTTCAAATGGCTCTATTTATTTCCATTACGTGCTTTAAACCCTACACGCGAAAGGATACTAAGCAAATAACTTGGAATAATAGTTTTTGTCGTAACAAAGTATAAAAACCAGGCCGAAAACATGAGGAGTCTGGCATGTCATAGTCGTGCCGGTATATTCGTGACAGTTTAAGCGAGAAAGAAAAAAAAATCATTTTCCGAAAAAAAGTTGCTCCAGATTTGCAAGTCAGAGGTAATGCAAAAAAGAAACTTATCCACAAAAAATGTATTTTTGTAGGTTTTTAGCAATTTATTAATTGATCTAGAGCACACAGAACGCTCTGTTCAAGTGTTAAAAGTGATTTTGGAAATAGAAATTATTCTTCATGCATTTTTCCTGACTTTCTGGTTTTATAGCAAAGCGGTGAAAATGAAAAGTCAAAGAAAATACTAGTAGATAGGTGTTAAAAACTTTCACTGAAAATAAAACATTTGGATCCTGTACTATACACAGAAAACATCTAACCAGTAGGTCCAGCACACCAAAAAAAAAAAATAAAATAAAAACAACTGCTGCTGCTACTACTACTGCTACTGCTACCGCTACTGCTACTGCCTACTGCTACTGCCTACTGCTACTGCTACTGCCTACTGCTACTGCCTACTGCTACTGCCTACTGCTACTGCCTACTGCTACTGCCTACTGCTACTGCTACTGCCTACTGCTACTGCCTACTGCTATTGCCTACTGCTACTGCCTACTGCCTACTGCTATTGCATACTGCTACTGCTATTGCCTACTGTTACTGCTACTGCCTACTGCTATTGCCTACTGCTATTGCCTACTGCCTACTGCCACTGCCACTGCCACTGCCACTGCTACTGCCTACTGCTACTGCTACTGCCACTGCCACTGCCACTGCTACTGCTACTGCCTACTGCTACTGCTACTGCTACTGCTACTGCTATTGCCTACTGCTACTGCTACTGCTACTGCTACTGCTACTGTATACTGCCTACTGTATACTGCCTACTGTATACTGCCTACTGTTACTGCTATTACTGCTACCACCTTTCTTTGCTAAAAATATTTTGAAATCAAGGCTAGTACATAACGGTGTGCACTAAATCCAGTTAGGCATAAAAAATTTTTTTTTTTTTTTGTTATTATTCATTTTTTATTAGATGTTAAAAATGTGTTAGTTGTTATTAATATCTTGCTGGATATAAAAGGGATCTTTGTTTTTATTATCAATATCTCACAAGACGTAAAATGTGATTTTGATGTCATAATTCATATTTAACTAGATGTAAAATATTTTTTTAATTGCTTTTTTTGACGTATGCATCGCGATCAAGATCATGACAGATACCTTCATTTTACTCTGTGTTACTAAAATTCTATGCCGAAAAACTGAAGCCGTTTTCTTAAAATACATGAACTAGAAAATTTAAAGTGTAACTTCTTACACGTATAAAAAGTGCAACAACAAAACAAAACAAAAATCATGATCAGAAGTTTAAATATCTATATATTTCAAACTTCTTGTTCATTTCATTGCAATCGAAAGAATAAAATAACGTTTAGTGTGACATAATTAAACTAAAGCTTATCATTACCACGAGAGTCACTATGATTGTTTATAGGCTTCTATCTTCAACTTTGGTTGCTGTTCTGTAAGAATTTACACGTACTTCTTCTTCTGCGTTCAATCTTTTCTGACTGTGCTGAATCGATAGACCGATCAGTTCAACGAAATTGGTCGTTTTTAGAAGGTCGTCGCCAGACACCCAAAGCTTCTGGCTGACTGGAGCTTCTGTAGGCCAAACTTGAAGTCTGGCTTCCTCAAAGCGGGGGGCAGGTGTGTAGGATGTGGAATGGGATCTGTTCTATGCGCAGATTATGCCATTCCCATCTTCTTCAGATGTCTCTTGAGGTCTATATCTTTTTAAAAAGCTGAGATGTTTTTTATCCCTAGATAAACTTTACTAGCCTCATAACATTCATTAATAGCGAGGAGTGTTTGACGAATCTTCACAGAGATATTTATCTTTGAAGTTTATAAAACGTTGGCATCTACCCTCAGTTCTCGTGAAATTTGTCACTGTCAAAATCCGCGCCGCAGTTTTTGTTTTGTTTTGTTTTGTTTTATTTTTGTTACACTAAGGCAGAGCGCTAGATCAGTGGTTCTTACCCTTATTGGAGGTACCGAACCTCAGCAGTTTCTTAAGTGGATTCACCGAACCCCTCTTTAGTGAAAAACAAAATACGATTTTTTTCAAACTCAAGACATAGATATGTTTTCTACTGGCTCTGCCGAACACCTGAGATGGACCAACCGAACCCCATGGGTTCGATCGATTCCAGGTTAACAACCACTACGCTAGATGGAGAAATGTTAACGTCCAACATGTTACCAGAAACGTAAGTAGAAGAGAAACTGTTGTCACAGTAACCTGCTCATAGAAAGAACGGATGGGTTTTCTCCAAAAGGCTCTCTTCACTTTCTGTGTATTATTCTGTCTGGGTTACGCTCACCTTCAATGAGGTAAACTCTAGCTTGAATATCGTTTTCTACTCTGTTGGCGGATCCAGGTTGAAATCGGCTCTCTTTCAAATGTTTAGAGCGGAGTTGTGATAGAGCAGCTCTAAAGGATTTTGCGTAATTTACGACGATCACTAAGTCTGGGAAATGTTGGACCTACAAATCAGCTCGCATAGACACTTTATACAATCTTAAAGCAACTGAATAGAAAGAAAAAGGTTAAATTACACTGATATATCTCTAAGCAGACGGAAAACAATAGCGCCAGTCTACATCGCCTCTAATCCGCAGCAAATGTTACCAATTAGTGAATTTCGCTCCTCGCCAGATAAGGCTTGATTAAAATTCAAGATTGACCCAAGTTTTGATTAATATTATGAAACATTCGAGATAGCCTCGTTTTGGGTCGATGATGACCGGCAATTTGCTCAGAACGAGGCCAAGTTTTGATTAATATGAAACATTCGAGATAGCCTCGTTTTAGGTCGATGATGGCCGGCAATTTGCTCAGAACGAGGCCAAGTTCTGATTAATATGAAACATTCGAGATAGCCTCGTTTTAGGTCGATGATGGCCGGCAATATGCTCAGAACGAGGCCAAGTTTTGATTAATATGAAACATTCGAGATAGCCTCGTTTTGGGTCGATGATGACCGGCAATTTGCTCAGAACGAGGCCAAGTTTTGATTAATATGAAACATTCGAGATAGCCTCGTTTAAGGTCGATGATGACCGGCAATTTGCTCAGAATTAGGAACAAAATCAAGCGATGTTTGGAGGAAGTGACGAATTCTGCCAATCAAAATTGAAGACGGCTTCAACATCAAAGAGAACATCACCTAAATAGATTTTAGACAGAGTTATAAATGATCATTTGAAATAGGTTTGGCAGTTTTTGTATTTATCTAAAAATGTAAATGCAGTTTTTAGATATTTTAGAATTTGAAAATGTTGGAGCGTTTTTTCTGCGATATAATGTAGGTTGAATTCAATAAATTCATTTTTTTATGAAACCCATACACTCGCAATAAAAGAAGAAAAGAGATCGGTTTGAAAGGAACACCATATTAAATCTTTTGGACCCAACAAATTCAAGAGACATTTGGCAGTTTCATTAAAGTTTGGGTTCAATATTAAAATACAAAAGATTGGGGGGAAAAACGGTCAACAATAACATTCTGAAATAAAAGAAATTTGAAACGAGGCAATCTCTTTCAACTTATGGGAAAAATAGTTTACGCTGGGAACAGAACTTTTACAGTTTAAACTTATTAAAAACCTTGCAACATATGGGGCATTTATTTTTGTGAAAGAAAAGCAAATCTTTGAAAAGTGGAGTAGAATTCAATCTTTTTGGTTCTGAAAATCTGAACGCACCTTTTAGATCCGAAAAGAAAACATTATCTTCAAGGAAAGATTGTTACAAAATAAAGATCACCACATCAGTTTTTCTATTATTTTACGTCGATCTTATAAAGATAAGTGTACTCTAGGTTTAATGTAAAAGTAACAAAATATCTATTACATGGCTGGTTTTGTTGAGAAAATTATAAAAGTTAAATCTATCTCAGTCAGCACTATCAGATGTAGCTTGGTATTGGTCGAAACATCTGTTTAAAGCATTGTAAGCTAAAATTAAACAAAGTTCTAGAAATCAACTAACTCTCTAATCTCTATTGCAAAAGTATGATTAAGATGTTTTAATATTTAATGTGCGGAAACAATAATAATTATTATCAAAGATAAAATCGCGCTACATTTTTTACGTTTGAAAACCATACTATTTTGTATCATTTCGTGTTTTTCGAATAAAACCGTTTTACTGGTATTCTTTTTTCACGCTTGACATGAAAATTGCAACGATAGCAGTGTAATTGTTTACTTTTTTTTTCAAATTTTGTTGCAGTTATTTTCCTTCATTTGGTCGAAACACGGGTTTTCTCTGGTTTTTTTTTTTTTTTATTATTTTCTACTGCATTTTGTTCAATCTTCTTTAGTATTTACTACTATATTAAGTAAAAAAGAAAAATTATGAAAGTATTATTATAAAAAACATACATACAGATCTCTTTTGCACCTAAGAGATACCATTTCTTCTTTTTTATTTAAAAAAAAAATCAATAAAATTTACGCGTACCGCTATTTTTTTTTTTTTTTTGGTAAGTACAAAAATATTAAACCTTAATTCTAGCATTGACAACAGAGGCTGGTCTGAAGGAAAAATATTGTGAAGTGAGAATTTCAGTTTTGTTTGCTATCAAACTTAAGTTCCGATCAGTGAATGCCAGGAGACCAAACTTTGTTCTCAACGAACCACAAAGCATAATTTTGCTTTTCCAGAAGAATCAAAAGGAAAAAAGGTTGAATTATAAAATTCACGACAAGTAAAGTAAAAGTTGTCAATAACGTTTTTTTTGTCCACAGACTATTAAAGCCTAGAACTGATTTTAGAAATATTAAATCTTCATCATATTTTTCACAAGCTACCAATGAATGTATACCTGTTTGTATGTTCGAAAGGCAAAAAAAAAAAAAATAAGCTGCGTGAAAGATTTACAAAGTTAAATTTCTGTCTACGACTAGTTCACTGAGGAAATCTTAACTAGAGTTGAAAAGAACGACTCTAGGGTATATATGTATGAAATAATGGTTTGAATAGAATTCTACAGAAAGCTTGCATCTCTCGGCAATTGAAAGGCAAAAGATAATATCCAATTTAAATTACAACTTACCGTTGTTGTTTGTTTTTTTTTTTCCAGATTACACTGTAGAAAAAGATGAGCTTGGTGTGTAATTTTTGCTTGATAACATTATAATATTATGTTGTATTTCCTGAAGAACACATTAGTAAGTAATATAATTATATTTCTCCAAAGCCAACGCTACACAATATTTATTTCAATAACAGTGTTGTCTTATCTCCATAGATGATCCCAACCAACAGCAACAGCTCTAGTCCTCGCGACAACAACACTGTGTCTCAATCGACCAGTCTTGATTATTCTACCCAAACAACGGAGAAAATCCTCGACATGGTTTCACCAATACTTTGGTTCAGCATAGCCTTGGTTGGCACTTTCGGAATCATCGGAAATATCCTGAATTTGATAGTGTATGTCAAACTGGGGTTTTCCGAAACGATTCACGTCAGCTATGCTGCGATGGTAATCTCCGATATTGGATGCATCTTGACCGCAATGTGGTTCGGAATGGCATGTTTCTCAGCGATTGTGCAGTTTCTCCTAGCAGACTATCGGATCCACACGGACTGGTGCGCGCTTGCAGGGCTCACAGGAGCCTGGCCGCACAATGCTTTCTCCAGAACCACAGCCCTGTTCACGGCTTGGATCAGTCTAGAGCGATGCCTGGGTGTCATGTACCCGACCAGAGTAAAGCTACTCATAACATCGAAAGTTACCAAAGTATTGATTTTAATCATTTACATCGCAGGTTTGGGCCCTCTATCACTTGTTTACGTTCATTCGAGAGTTGTCACGATCTTTGACCCATTGAGTAACTACTCCACTTTGCTCTTTTACTACAATGCCAAGAATGAGTTACCCCATAATGTCCTGGATAATGGTGTCAATCTGCACAGTATTTCTAATAGCTAAGCTAAATCAGAGTTCGAGATGGAGAAACGCTAACACTCAAGCACATTTGGGTTCCAATCTGAGCGGGCAAAGAAACATGGCTAGTAGAGAAAGGCGAGTCACTAAAATCGTCGTAATGATAGCCAGTATTTTTGTTATATGCTCGCTCCCCATATCAGCAAATATTGTTGCTTCTCTCATCGAGAGAGAATATTCTTCGCAAGGACCGCTTCGAGCTGTTTTCTTGATAAACTTTGGCATCTCATGTATCCTAAGCGAGCTCAACTCTAGTATCAATATCATCGTTTATGCAGTCGCTGGGTCTAGATTCAGGGCAACCCTGTTTGGTATGTTTCTGAAGAAATGATGTTCTGTCAATTTTTACATTAAATGATAAATCAAAATTGAAATAGAGTCAAGTAGGGTATTTCATCTACAAGATGCTTGTAACCATTTCGATTTAGATTGTGTTTATGATAGGATTAATTTCTAAGCTCCTTTAATTACTCTGAATTACCTTTAATTGCTCTGAATAATTAAACGATTTTTCAAAAGCAACCGTGGAAGCGCCATCTTTAAAAATTTTCAATCGTATATTGGAACAGCACTCTTTAAGCAATAGTGTTGACATGTCTGTAGTAAAGTCTGTATGGCATGTGTAAATTGTCGTGTCATTGACATTGACATTTTGTTCATTCTTTCTTATTTGTTATTGATAGTTTTTTTTAACCTATAATAAAATATTTATAATAAATAAGAAAAAATGTCAATGACACAACACTTAGCCCATGGGGTGCAAATTTATCATCATCATCATCATCATCATCATCATCATCATCATCATCATCATCATCATCATCATCATCAATCATCATCATCAATCATCATCATCAATCATCATCATCATCATCATCATCATCATCATCATCAATCATCATCATCAATCATCATCATCCATCATCATTATTATTATTGTTATTTGTTATTTGTTATTTGTTATTTGTTATTTGTTATTTGTTATTTGTTATTTGTTATTTGTTATTTGTTATTGTTATTATTATTGTTATTATTATTGTTCTTGTTAGTGTTGTTATTGTTGTTATTATTATTATTATTATTATTATTATTATTGTTATTATTATTATTATTATTATTATTATTATTATTGTTATTATTATTATCATCATCATCATAATTATTTTTCAGTCACTCACAAGTGGATGCTAGTGGTGCTGCTGTTGGTGTTGTTGCTATTTTTATTTTTCTTTCGTTACCTTGTGCAACACAGCCACAAAACTTGGATCATGAAACTGACACCTTTCGATATGACCTCTTGCATGAATTTCTTCTCTTCTTATGTCCAATAAGCCTTTTTTATTTTCTCCTTCCTTTTAAATGTAGTTCAATAAATCAATTCAGGACTGTCCATAAGTTTCTTCAGCTGTCAACAACAAAATAAAACCGACACTATTCGATACAGCCGAATTAATTTACCTTATATTTATTCATTATAAGTCATTTTGCATGCGGTAATTTAAAACAAGAATTAAAACAGTTTTCGTTCAGTCCTTTTTCCTCATAGTTAGGTGGATCGTAAACCATTGAGTGTTTCTGGTGTTAGTTGTGTTGTGTGCCAGCGAGCAGTGTGAGATCTGCTGCTCAGTTCCAGCCATGGTTGTAGAGGTACTCGGCCCGAGCCATCACATCATTGCTGTAGTCATCATTGGTTGAGCCCCTGTCTAGCCCGCCCCAGGTCTGCACGTTGCTCACCCCGAAGTTGTAGGCGGCGACTCCACCTGGTGGGGAGAGAGATATTCGGAGAGAGGGGGGAGGGAGGAGAAAGAAGAAAGGGAGAGATAGATGTTAGGGGTAGAGAGGGGGGAGGGAGGATAAAGAAGAAAGGGAGAGATGGATGTTAGGGGTAGAGAGGGGGGAGGGAGGATAAAGAAGAAAGGGAGAGATAGATGTTAGGGGTAGAGAGGGGAGGGAGGGAAGGAGAATGGGAGAGATAGATGTTAGGGGTAGAGAGGGGAGGGAGGGAAGGAGAGAAAGGCAGGGGGAGATAGGGAGATAGAGAGAGAAAGAGGGAGAGAGAGACGAAGGGGTAAGGGAGAGGGAGGGGGAAGGAAAGTGAGGGAGAGATGAAGATGAGGAAGAGTGAAGTAAAGAGAGGTGAAAAAAATATACTTCATTATATTGTAGCTTAATAATTTTTTAACAGCTAAAATTTGTGCACCGAGACGAAAAAATCTACGAACGCTTCGGAAGTTAATTTAAATACTCCGTAAGTTAACAGCTTTTCTTCAGAAACCGCCAATGACAGCGAGTCATTTCAAGTTGTAAATGTCTCCATAACAAAGTCCAAGGACGGGATGAAATTTGCCTCAGGAAGTTTTGGAAAACAATGTCACCTGGTTCCCCAGCCTCGGACTGGTTATACGAAAAAAATTGAGTATCAAAGTTCAGTGTCTAATGGTTGTACTGCTCACAACTGCAGCTTGCAAATAATAAAACATTTTACCATTTCTTTAAACAGAATGGGAAAAATAGCACCGCCATCAAAACAACCGGAACTGACTTAATTTAAAAACTTAAACAAATTAGTAATAAGGACAGTAGAGAGATGGCATGACTAAACAACAAAAAGAATCCGTGTCCCAAATTTTATCACCTTTACCGCCTGGAGATGAGCTTTAAACAAAGTTTACTTAAAACAATATGATTTTTTTTTCATTTTCGCTACTATCATATTTAAGTCTTAGGATCGTTTTCGCAGATGGTATATTCTTAATAGCTTTAATGTGAGAGGGGAAATTCTGACTTTAGCCTGCATTGGAATTGAATTGGAGGATTTTGAAAATAATGTATGATCAAGGAAGTTTTAAATCTACCGCCATATTCTTAGTTGCATGGTTGTCAAACAACTGCCGATGTCAAATATGACGGTCATGGTTGAAGGCGAATTTCACAATGGCGGTTGACAGTGCAATACTTTTGTTCAAATAACTGCAATGTGTCCGGTGGAAGCAAGATAACCTTTCAAAAACAGTTAGAAAACAAGGGAAACAACACGTAGTGGACATTGTATCATTACAAAATCCACGTAAAATGTAAGAGTTGCTTACCTTGAAGACATTGATCGATGGACCAGCTCGGGTGCTTTCTTCGTACCTGTAGGGAATAATAATGGGAAGGAAGGCGTTTATAGAGTCCTGCTTGTTTGATATGGCTCTGTCTTGACATCTTGTCTGAGGATAATTTGAGAGCAATTAACCAAACTGAAGAGCCTCGATAAACAGACTATTTCGAAGCAGATTGGGAAAGTCTCTGCAGATGGAGAATTTCTGTACGCATGAAACATCTTCGCTAATATTGTAAAATCACTTCAGACATAATTATAAAGTCATTGAAAATTGAGAAAATCTCTCTAGATATGGGAACTCACCGCAAATTGAGAAAATTCATGTATCTATAGATATGGGAAGTCACCGGAGATTGAGAAAATTCATGTATCTCTAGATATGGGAAGTCACTAGAGATTAGAGATACATGATATGGGAAGTCACCGGAGATTGAGAAAATTCATGTATCTCTAGATATGGGAAGTCACCGGAGATTGAGAAAATTCATGTATCTCTAGATATGGGAAGTCACCGGAGATTGAGAAAATTCCTGTATCTCTAGATATGGGAAGTCACCGGAGATTAAGAAAATTCCTGTATCTCTAGATATGGGAAGTCACCGGAGATTGAGAAAATTCCTGTATCTCTAGATATGGGAAGTCACCGGAGATTGAGAAGATTCCTGTATCTCTAGATATGGGAAGTCACTGGAGATTGAGGAAGTTCATGTATCTCTAGATATGGGAAGTAACCAGAAGAATGAGAAAATACATGTATCTCTAGATATGGGAAGTCAACGGAGATTGAGAAAATTCAAGTATCTCTAGATATGGTAAGTCACCGGAGATTGAACAAATTTCTTAGGTATGGGACGTCACCACCGCCTGGAAAATCACTGCAGACTGAGGCCGATTTCTTTGCTTCATGAATTTTGGTCGACTTGCTGTCTTCGGCTGAAAGATGCTTTGAATAGTGCTAAAACCGTATGGCTTCTCCAAGCCTAACATCAACACTTCTCTCATTTTTCTGTTCTATCTTTGCCTAGGAGCTTAACTCCTATCCTGCTAACACGGTTACCCACAGGTAGGGTGGAAAACTGTTCCACTGTTGCCACGGCCATTTAGCTTCTGACCCGAGCAGATTACCTGTGTTTGTGCTATGCGTATTGCACTTTTAATTTTTCAAACAGGACAATTTTATTTAAATATGTTTGATGGTTCTAGTGGACACATAGTGACAGCTGACAGCAAATCAAAATCAAAGGCAAATGCATGATCCCTACACACCCACACCACGCTCTCAACTCATGCTTTTCTTTACACCTCAGTAAACTCCCTTTCTTACTCGGCTTTACCGTAACAAGAGGCTGTGATGTGATTGACCGGTAACAAGATTGGTTTTGTCTAATGCTATTACAAAAATTGGCTTATCACGTCACATTATATCAAACACCACTACAAGCTGCAATGTACATGATTCGAGGAAGTCTGGGGCCAGTGGTCATTTCAAGTCTTTCTCAGGATGCTGCATTGGGGGTGGGATGGGGATTTGTTTGGGTCAAGTAAAGGGGAGGGGAAGGGCCATGTGGTAAAGTCACCTCTGTCTAGTTCTTTAATTTGCTCTTCGGTCTTTATAACAACCAAATGCGAAAGAAGCCGGTTTCCCATGTATCAGTAACATCAACTACCCATCTCGTAACATGGTTCCGACAAACGTGCCTGAATTTCAGTTTGTTCTTCACACCTCAGGGGCTCTCGATCGCCTCCCAGTAGTTCAAACAGTGAGAAATTGTCACCTTTTCATTGGTTGATATTTCTAGAAAAGATCTAAAGTCTGCCGAGTACATGAGACGGGGTGTATAAAAAATAATGACGTTTCAAGCAGGTCCGTGAGTCAATGGCTAATAATAATGGCATCGCAGCGTCCAGGTTATTGTGTGGGCAAAGCTTAAATATAATGGGTGCGCACTACAAGGTACCTTGACATATAAGGAAATAAACCTCCATTGTTTCTTTGGCGTTGCTTTGATATCTCATTTTTCTGAAATTGGGATTTTGTTTAACATAAACAGATAGATAGTGCAACTACATTATACAAAAAATGTGTAAGCCAAAAAAAGTCTGCGATGCCTACCGTACAATATTAGTTTCGCGTGGTGTTAAGCAAAGAGTTCCAATTAAAAATCTAAGCGTTGAGTAATTCTGTCTAGATCTGTCGAATTTTTTGTTTAGGTTTAGGTAAATTAAAATAACTGTCAAATGTTTTATTTAGGTTTAGATCTGGACTAGAGAAAACTAACTGTCAGTGGTTTCTGTCGAGGCATAGACTAGATCAAATTTAGTAATTGTGTTTTTCTGTCTACTGTTATTGGGTTACCTAACTGTTCAGTATTTCTGTCTAGAATTGGATTAGAGCAAACATTTTTCGCTCGTTTCTGTATAGCTCTGGATTAAGGAAACGAACTCGCATCAGTTTCATTCGTGATCTAGATTAGAGCAAACTATCTTTCGCTTGTTTCTGTCTAGCTCTGGATTAAGGAAACGAAATCGCATGTGTTTCATTCGTGATCTGGATTAGATCAACATATGTTTCTGTCTAGATCTCGAATAGAGCAAATTAGCCATCATGTGCTGCTGTCGTGATCTGGATTAGAGCAAACTAATTGTCAGGTGTTTCTTAGTCTGGATTAGATCAAATTAACTGTTATTTTTTCTTCTGTCTAGGTCCGGACTAGAGCCCATCTAGTTAGGCTTCAGGACTTACCGCGTCGATGTTTGGGACCAGCAGTTGGCTGACCATCATGCGAATGTGGCAGCAGCTGTCCCACTCACAGGTCATACAGTTCATGCCAGAGGTGTAGCGATCACACTGCAGCCAGCACGATTGGTATCACCATCATCATCATCATCATCATTGGTAGCGTCAACAACAGCATCAGCAGCAGCAGAAGGGAATTAGGACAAATGGTTTATTTATTTTATGCTGCGTGTTTTGTTAAATATTCTGTATGTCAGTAAAGACTAGTCTGGTCATTGCTGAAGTTAGGGAGAAGATAAAATGAAGAATAGAAGAGATGGAGGGGGAAGGGTGGGGGTAGAACATACAGGGTGTAAGCGAGAAACTCAGAAAGTGAGAGATCGGAAGGGTGAGATTGGAGAAATACGTGAAAAAAGATGTGAGAGGAAGAAGATAAATAGGAGAGATACAGAAAGAGAAGACAAAGCATTCAGAGATTCTCACATAATTTAAGAGAAAGAGACAAGAGACTGCGTGTTTGTACTCAGAAACAGAGAGATAATAAACGAGGTAAACTATCTAAGATAAAAAGGGAAAGCGAGAGAAGAGAGAGAGAGTGAGAGAGAAAGAGAAAGAGAGAGATAATCAGAAAAACAAAAATCAAAGAGAGAGAGATAATCAGAACAAGCAAAAATCAAAGAGAGAGAGAAAGAGAGAGAGAAAGAGAGAGAGAGAGAGAGAGAGAGAGAGAGAGAGAGAGAGAGAGAGAGAGAGAGAGAGAGAGAGAGAGAGAGAGAGAGATGATGCTAACAAAGGAGGAAAATAAAGAGAAAGATATATGTAAGATGGACAGGACGATAGAAAGTCAGCAAAGGGAAGAGAGAGAGAGAGAGAGAGAGAGAGAGAGAGAGAGAGAGAGAGAGAGAGAGAGAAAGAGAGGGAGAGAAAAAGAGAGATAGAGAAATAAAGAGAGAGAGTTAGAAGGAGAGAGGCGGAATAACTGAGAAAAAAGAGAAAGACAGAGAGGCCATCAAAAGAAGGCGAGAGATAGAATAATGATGAGAGAGAACAGTAGTGACAGAAACACAAACTATTGACTGTTGTAGCAAAACGATAAATAATGCAGACGTGCATGTTTTGTACTGCGTGTGTCTCAAGGAAAGACTAAACGACTTTTCCATAAGTCTAAAAAGGAGCCGAATGATGACTCACCCCGTACTACTTTAACTTTAAGAGAATTGCGATATAAAGAGGGTAAGAGGTCAGGTTTTACCTGGAGGATTCCCCAAGCTCTGCCGCCATCACCGTATCCTCCCGTGCTGTAGAGGAGCTTACCTCCCCTGGATTCACGGCTAGCCAAGGCGGCGATCACAGAGGCCTGGAGACCTGGGTGGGACGAGGATAGATAGTAAAAGTTACAAGTAGAATGTATCACAGAGGCCTGGAGACCTGGGTGGGACGAGGATAGATAGTAAAAGATACGACAAGTAGAATGTATCACAGAGGCCTGGAGACCTGGGTGGGACGAGGATAGATAGTAAAAGATACGACAAGTAGAATGTATCACAGAGGCCTGGAGACCTGGGTGGGACGAGGATAGATAGTAAAAGTTACAAGTAGAATGATTCACAGAGGCCTGGAGACCTGGGTGGGATGAGGATAGATAGTAAAAGATACAAGTAGAATGATTCACAGAGGCCTGGAGACCTGGGTGGGATGAGGATAGATAGTAAAAATTACGACAAGTAGAATGATTCACAGAGGCCTGGATACCTGGGTGGGATGAGGATAGATAGTAAAATTTACGACAAGTAGAATGATTCACAGAGGCCTGGATACCTGGGTGGGACGAGGATAGATAGTAAAAGATACGACAAGTAGAATGATTCACAGAGGCCTGGAGACCTGGATCAGATGGCGATAGATAGAAAGGATACGACAAGTAGAATGTATCACAGAGGCTTGGATACCTGGATCAGATGGCGATAGATAGAAAGGATTCGACAAGTAGAATGTATCACAGAGGCTTGGAAAGCTGGGTCAGACGAGGATGGATAGTAAAAGATATCATAAGTATTTTATTAATATACCACACTCTATGTAGATTTAAAACCTTAAAAATGAGGTCTGGAGACATGGATCAGACGAGGATAGAAAGTAAGAGATATAAGTAGAATATTAAGTAGATTCAAATAAAGCCACAGGGGCGTGGAGACCTGTATTATGCCAGCAGAAGATCGATAGGAAAAGATACGTCTAGTAGAATATTTATTAATTATAATACACTACAGGACGGAGGTAACGCTAGTAGAATATTAATATATCACACTACTAGGAGAAGATACCACAAGTAGACCATTAATTTGTTACGCTACAGGGAGTAGGGTTGACATAAAGTGGAGACTCACAGTTCTCGTCCGCTACTTGCTGGTAGCACGTTCTGCGCTTCTCCAGCTCGGGTAGGTCGTAGCGTACTTCTCGCTCTGATGCGGCCACACCTGGGACACAGTGACACAAGACAGACAGACAAAAAAAAAAAAAAAGAATATAAATGTTTCTATTTTCTAAAAAAATGTTCGCATAATGAAATAGCTGGAAGAGAACAGCGTAAAATATAGTGAGTTATTTTCAAGAAAAAGTAATGACAGTTGTAATATTATTTTTTTTTCAAGAGGAGGAGGAAGAGAAGAAGAAGAAGAAGAAGAAGAAGAAGAAGAAGAAGAAGAAGAAGAAGAAGAAGAAGAAGAAGAAGAAGAAGAAGAAGAAGAAGAAGAAGAAGAAGAAGAAGAAGAAGAAGAAGAAGAAGAAGAAGAAGAAGGAGAAGAAGAAGAAGAAGAAGAAGAAGAAGAAGAAGAAGAAGAAGAAGAAGAAGAAGAAGAAGAAGAAGAAGAAGAAGAAGAAGAAGAAGAAGAAGAAGAAGAAGAAGAAGAAGAAGAAGAAGAAGAAGAAGAAGAAGAAGAAGAAGAAGAAGAAGAAGAAAAAGAAGAAGAAGAAGAAGAAGAAGAAGAAGAAGAAGAAGAAGAAGAAGAAGAAGAAGAAGAAGAAGAAGAAGAAGAAGAAGAAGAAAATGATGTTGGTTAAGAAAGATCGAGAAGAAAAAGAGAGATATGTTACGATTAACACATGATAAAATTTTGCAACGTTTACGAAGTATAAGATTTGATGCCAAAGAGACAAAACAAAAGAGAAGAATAGAAAGAGCAAGATATGAAGAAGATTACAAGGCGATGATGAAAAAAAAAATATAAAGTAGGAAAGAGCTACATTAGATAAAATGAAGAAAGATAGCAAAGACTCAAAGTAAAGAAAGAAATGTGTAAACGGGTGTCCAACTCACCTCCATTCAGTCTCCCTGTGGGACTCAGTCTCGCCACGCTGCCATGACAAGTCCTGGACGCTGGTGGAAAAAAGAGCATAAGCGCTGGTGGTAGACATTCTAACATTTTGTGACAGCAAACATAAATATCGTTGTCTTAACCTCACCGAGAATAATTAGATCTATGTCGAGATTCAAGGGAAGAAATAAATTGGTTAGCGATTTGTAAGATGGACATTACTTTTGGTCGAAAGTATACAGAAATCAACCTTACAAAATCTTGGTGTCTCGGTTTCAAAAGCCTGGATTGTAGGTGCATATGTTGGAAAATTCAGAATTAGTTTAGGTCTGGCAACGTAGAAGTGATAGCCATATTATGAAGTACGTATGGTAACATATTCTGAAATAACTTAAGAAAGGGAGCTGGTCGAAATCCAGAGAACTTTAACGTTGTTGCAAGTCGATAGTCCTCTCCTCTAGAGGAGAAAATTATTATAGTTATTGATTTTTTAATCAGTATTTGGAAAAAAAAAAAGAAAGAAAGAGTGTAATTAGAGATAAGGAATTTCTTTTTGTTTATTTTATTATTGTTTTTTACAGGAACGGAAAAAAATGTCCTGAACTTTAGTTTTGATTAATCAAGTGCTTATGGTATTTTTTCAAAATGTAAAAATAACCAAAAATCAATGAATAAACGGATTTAGATTTGGATTCGAGATCTAGATAGTTCTACAACAAAACCAACACCATCAATAACAACAATAACAACAACAACAACAACAACAACAGCTACAACAACAACAATAACAACAACAACAACAACAACAACAACAACAACAACAACAACAACAACAACAACAGCAACTCTACCTGCAGCAGCGAAACCCAGAAAGCACGTAAGAGACACGGCAAGGCTAATAAGGCGAGAGTCCATCATGGCGAGGGTTTGGCTGTTTCCTGGGATATGAGAGCAACGAATCAGGTCGAGGTGAATGCGAAGTGGCGCATGCTCAGTGATCCGCTTGATTTTATACTGCTGGCAGCACCTCATTGCGTGGGGAGTTTGGTTAAAAAAAAATTCCTCTGCTCAAGGGTTAACGTCAGGGGCGTATCAGAAAGTTGGGCCAATCCAACAGCCGTTATGTAGGTATAAAAAGTGGCTAAGCATGACCCTCCCCCCCCCCCCAACAACTTCTCTCAACCCTTCCTTTTATTCTTTCTCTCTCCCTCTCTCTCTCTCTCTCTCTCTTTCTCTCTTACTCTCTGTCTCCCTCCCTTTCCCTCTCTTTCTCTCGCTCTCAAATGACATTCATTCTTTATCTTCGCCTTTTCCCCCCTGTCTATTCCTTCCTTCCCGCCAGTGTCTCTCTGCTCCCATTTTCCTCGCCACCTCTCACTCTTTCTGTCTATCTGTGTGTCTATTTGTCTGTCTGTCTGTCTGTATGTCTGTCTCTCTCTCTCTCCCTCTCTCTCCTTCTTCTTCTTCTTCTTCTTCTTCTTCTTCTTCTTCTTCTTCTTCTTCTTCTTCTTCTTCTTCTTCTTCTTCTTCTTCTTCTTCTTCTTCTTCTTCTTCTTCTTCTTCTTTTCCTTCTTCTTCTCCTCCTTCTCCTCCTCTTCCTCCTCCTTCTCCTCCTCCTGCTCCTCCTTCTCTTCCTTCTTCTTCTTCTTCTTCTTCTTCTTCTTCTTCTTCTTCTTCTTCTTCTTCTTCTTCTTCTTCTTCTTCTTCTTCTTCTTCTTCTCCTTCTTCTTCTTCTCCTCCTTCTCGTCCTTCTTCTTCTTCTTCTTCTTCTTCTTCTTCTTCTTCTTCTTCTTCTTCTTCTTCTTCTTCTTCTTCTTCTTCTTCTTCTTCTTCTTCTTCTTCTTCTTCTTCTTCTTCTTCTTCTTGTTCTTCTTCTTCTTCTTCTTCTTCTTCTTCTTCTTCTTCTTCTTCTTCTTCTTCTTCTTCTTCTTCTTCTTCTTCTTCTTCTTCTTCTTCTTCTTCTTCTTCTTCTTCTTCTTCTTCTTCTTCTGACTCTTTAGTTTCATAGTTTTGCTTTAACTCTTCAATATGCAACATTGTTTGGACTGAAAATTCACAGAGAAGTTGAAACTGAAAGTCACAGGTCTCAAACACTAGACCTGTTTTTAAAAAAAAGTTTTAAGCTGTTTGTTGTGCTTGTTTCTTTCGGTCTTCTTGTGTATCTGCATATATATATATATATATATATATATATATATATATATATATATATATATATATTTATATACTAAATGACTTTGTTTTGATGTTTAAAGGATAAGAAATGGCATACAGCTCCATTAAGCTTCATGTCGTCTATATTTCGCAATGAATCTTGTACGAACCTCTTTCGGAGAGCGAATCAAATTAGTCAAGCAGGATACAGTTTTTGATAGATGAAAAAATTAAATCTAGTTATGTACAACACAAACAAAGATTTCGTAAAGTGAAAATAAACTAATCAAAACAATGTTACCATGTTTAGATGAAGCAAAAATATTTAAAAAAAACTCCAATTATTAAAAAAAAAAAAAAAAAAGATTTCTAACCTTACGTAGAAGAGATGGTGAAAAATTTACTAAATTTTTCTAAAACATGGCTACGCCTTTGAGGATCCATGAGACTGTGCAATACCTCCACAGTTAGAAATAGCTTGTATGATTATTTACATTGTGATAATGACCTAGCGGCCTAGGTCAAGTCTCTGCAGCACATGTATCATTTCGTCTCTGGCAGGCCGTATCGTGATACTAGTGACGTCACAGTAACGGGCCCATTACAATTTTCCATGACCTACGTTTAGTTACAGGCACGGACAACTCAAGAGAGTTTTTATCTAATAAGTAAATATTTTCAGAAAAAAAAAACTGAAAGAAAGCTAAGTGCATCCATGGTGAAGCGAGAGAGTGAGAGAGAGAGAGAGAGAGAGAGAGAGAGAGAGAGAGAGAGAGAGAGAGAGAGAGAGAGAGAGAGAGAGAGAGAGAGAGAGACAGAGAGAGAGACAGAGAGAGAGAAAGAGACATACAAAGAGAGATACAGAGGTACAGAGACAGAGACAGACACAGCGAGAAACACGTAATCAAAAGAGAGAGAGAGAGAAAGAGACATACAAAGAGAGATACAGAGTTACAGAGACAGAGACAGACAGTGAGAAACACGTAATCAAAAGAGAGGGAGAAAGAGAAAAGAGGGGATGGGGTGGGAGAAATTGAAGTAAAAAAGTGTACAAGAATAAATAAATAAGCATATAAATAAAATAAAAATAAAAGGTAGTTCAGCGGATTGTTTACAATTTATGTTTTAATAGCGCTTTCTATCGCGCTAGTTCCTCATATTCTATGGTTTTGGGTTGCATTGTTCTAGTAAATTTCGGATTAATTACATTTCTGATTTATCCTAGTCTTGTTTTCTATCTAAGGATGTAAATCTAGCTAAATTTTAACTAGATCTAGGTTTAGGTGTAGTTCAAAATATCAGTCTGAATGCTGTTGCTCTAAAGTAAATTTGCAAGTTGTGTAAAACCCTTAAGAGGCATGGCAATATTTCACGATGTTCAGAAAAGTCTGAACCCATTTCATACGACCATTTGGAGAATTGAAAATGTATGTCTTAAGGTGTGGGTTATCGAACAAGTGTATTTCCCTATGTAGGTATTTTACAAAAGAAAATTAAATAATTATGAGCGTTCTGTTATGAAAAAGTTCAAGAACTAATAATCTAAATTTAAGTAATGATAGAAATGCTTAAACAAGGATATTTTTACAGTGGCATGTGACGTCTGATAGTGTGGTAGAATGGTCCCTGCTATACAAAAGAATTTAAGCAAAGCATGTGGCATATTTATTTTTGCCTTGACTGAAAATAATTCTAGTTTTTCGTAAGTAAATAAATAAAGAAAGTTGAGGTAAAATGATTTTTTTAAGTTTAATTCTAAAAAAAAAGCGGCAAAATTTGCCATTATTTTCTTACAGTGCAACAAAAAAATCACGATTATGTTGATGTTGATGATGATAAATATAATGTTGATGACGATGGTTATATTTTTAATATAACAGAATACTTCTTTAAATGCAAAAAAAAAAAAAAAAAAAAAATCATGGAGATGCACGTATCAGCTTTGGAGCAATGGAGTTTGCCAACCGACGAAGGAGCTTTTTTTAATCTAGCGCTAAGTATTTCACACTGTAACAGCAAGCCAGCTGACTTGTCAGCCCACCAGAAGTCACGTGACTTGCAGGCATGGGTTCCTGAGTCCGGCTTGTTCAAGAAAGCCATGACCGCGGTCCAGTGTCCTGACCTATCTGATAATTATGTTGTAGTGGCTCAATTACTGGACACGAGATCGTCTTCTCAGCGTACCAAACTGCGGGATCGTCCGTTTGCTGAAACGTTTACGGAAGTTCCTAGGTCGCTAAACAAACAAGAACTTCCTTAGACTTCAGGTTTTAACGCCGATAAGTTGAAGAACGTACACCACTCATTTGGAAAAGGATGCTACGGGCGCCTTTGCCTCATTACACCACTGTAATAGATTGTTTGAAAGTGTTCTATTCCTTCCAGATGACCTCAAGCGAGCCAATCTTGTCAAACTTAAACACTCAGTAATAGTCAATGGCTTGCTTTAAACTTGTCAAGAAATTCTCTAAAGATGTGGACGAGGACAACTGAGAACTCTCCATAAAGATATTTCTAAATACCTCTGCAATCATAATCAGAATGCGCAAACTGTTTTTATTTTTTTTTTTGGTCAATAGTTACATCATTATAATATTTGAAAAAAAAAGGAAAAATTAAAGGATCAATATGAAGCAGTAGTTAAAATTGCTCATTCACGTCACAAGTTGCATCACACTTTAACCTTTAGGCTATTGTTACTACTCGTAAATTTTATTCGACCATATCAAAAGGTGCATCACATCATACATGCATATAGCGATACAAATCATAATAATTTTCATGTTGTTTGGTTCACTTCTCTTTGTTGACAATTGCAAGTTTTGACATTGTTAAAAAAAAAACAATGTTCGATCATAGATTGAAAGTTAAGCGCAAGGTTATAATTAATAGTTTTACTGTGATTTATCTAGCGGAGACCAGGATAAGAGGCAGTAAGATACCATAGGTTGAGGGAGATTCTGTAGTGGTTTAAGGTGATAAAGATAGGGACTAGAGGCAGTAGAGTATCGTACGTTTAGGGAAATTCTGCTAGTGGTTTAAGGTGGTGAAGATAGGGACTAGAGGCAGTAGAGCATCATACGTTGAGGCAGATTCTGCTAGTGGTTTAAGGTGGTAAAGATTGGGACTAGAGGCAGTAGAGTATCGTACGTTGAGGGAGATTCTGCTAGTGGTTTAAGGTGGTAAAGATTGGGACTAGAGGCAGTAGAGTATCATACATTTTTTTCACATAAAGAACGCATCTCCATCGTCTCTCACACACAGTCTTTTTGTGAAAGGTTTCTTTTTCTCATCCGCACATTTTTGTTCAAAAGACCGTATACACTGTATTTAGGATGTAAGTTCTTTATGTGAAAAGGATGCGCAGATAAAGTAATTACCGAATTATTTTTTTCCCATTTTTGACATATTCATATCTTTCTTTTGAGCTGTTCTAAGTGTCAAAAATCGAAACACTCCCTTTTCAGACTGGTCGAAGTGTTACCTATGGCGTGATAACAGACGCTTAACTAAATAGGTCTGCCTAAGGTCAACGTTTTAATTGTCCAAGCTCAGATCTTCTACCACTCCTGTAACGGTTGTCATTTTTGCAAGGCTACTCAGCTGCCCGGGACATTTTTCTCCTTGTAAAAAAAGTGAAGCCAAAAGAATAATGAACTCCTATGATTCTGACCGTGGCTACGAGCATGAAGAGGTAGGTTTTTTTTTTTTTTTTTAACTATATACAACTTCCTTTATATTATCGCTCATCTAATCATAGTTTTCTCTCTCTCTCTCTCTCTCTCTCTCTCTCTCTCTCTCTCTCTCTCTCTCTCTCTCTCTCTCTCTCTCTCTCCTTCTCTCTGTGTTCTCTCTGCCACCCACACAATTATAATTATCAATATCATTTTAATTATCAATAACATTACATTGAGATTCTAACACTACACCTATAGGATATTTAGGATGACACCTTAACCAACGCGCCACCATTGTTCCGGGTAATTGTTGTAGAATTAATCATACATCTGTTGCAGCTGTTTGAGTTGGCGTTCTGTTTTGAAAGAATTGTCATTTAATTGCGTATTATTTTTCTTCAAAATAACAATTGATTTCATTTTTTCTTTAAAAGAAAACTGTTACAAAGACTAAATATATTAATATCTTTTGAAACCAATGTTGATGGAGACAAACTTTCTTCAAATGACTACGCCGTTTGACCTACCTTTTAGAAAGTTAACATTATCAGATAAATGACAATTCCTTTAAAGCCAATCGTTTCTGTAAATGACATTCCATTCTAATAGGTTTTTTTTTACCTCAAAGAATTTTTAACGCAATACTGTTGTCTTATCTGTCAATTTTATCCTTGAGAGACAAAAAGTTAAATTTGAATATGTGTTTCTCAAAAGCCTTATGAAATAAAAGTAAAACATACACTATTTTAGTTACTGATTCGTCTCCGTGACCGCTATAAGCTCCCTTTGTGAAACCTACCCCACTTTGTGCCAGAGCCAACTGAATTTTACAATGGAAAAAAGATCTACGAGTGATCAAAAACATGTACAGGGAACAGACAGCACCAATTCCTGAATTTAACAAGCAACTAATCAACATAACTGACCAATCTATTAGCAGCAGCCCAAGAAATTTAAGGTTAATTAGAGACATAAGTCTGTCTTTTTGAGAAATGCAAAAAAAAAAAACAACTACAACAAATAAGCAAAAAACCTCTAGATTTGCCTCCGCACGAGGACCTGTGCACTTTCTTCAAAGAAAGGTCGATGCTAGCCGGTTGCAGAATCAATTTATTTTTGAGTTTCACACGCACAGCCCGTTTACAATAACAATGGTGAGATAAAGTCCATATGTTGGGATCATGCAACATACGTGTTGATCAAATCTTCTATATTGACTTGCATATACTCGCCTACATGTGCTTCAACTTGTCAGACTTACTGTACAATCATTTCACTGCTTCCAGGAGAGGAACCTTTAGCTCTACGATCTACGTCTATTTTCTACAGCCTGATAAAGTTGTCGAGCTTAATGAAACTTCTGCGATGTGAAACTTCTGTTAGGACAACACAAGGCCGAACCGTCCTGTACACTCGGTCTATTCGTGGAATTTTCTTAGAGTCTAAAAGGAATTATAAAAATAAAATAACCCAAAAAGTAAGAATTGAAAAAAAAATTACATATTTTGAATCTCCATACTAAATCACACACGATTTTAATGACAATGTTTAAGCGAATTTCATATTTGGTAAAAACAAAAAAGAGTAGGAAAATGAAATAAATGAATCATGATTTAAAAAAAGGTTGCCCCGATTATTGTTATGATTTTGTTAATTATTTTGTTTGCAATACTATGTCTACCCCCACAAAAAAAAAAAATAAAAAAAAAATAAATAAATAAATAAATAAATAAAATTAAAAAAAAATAAACAAATAAATAAATAAAGGAAAAGTAAATTAATACAGGATTTTTTTAAAAAAAGTTGCCAGATTGTTGCTTACCATTTTGCTCAGAATTATTTTGTTTGGGAAGCTAAATCTAAAAAAAAAAAAATAAAATAAAATAAAGGAATGGAAAGAAAAAAGGAACACTCCAACCAGGAAGTTCGTGTAGCCGAGAGGTCTACTCTACGTGGTTGACAGACCCCAAGCCCAATAGGCGCTAAACATAATTTATCGCCAGGTGTCTACTGTTTGGCGTGTCTGCCTCGTGTAGCAGACGATCAAACGCTGTTCTCCAGGCCGACCTGTTCGTGGTTCCGGCGGAAGAGCGGCTGGCGATCAACACTTCTTTGGGCAAAGCTTCTCAATATAGCTCGTCTCCTGATTTATATTATTATTATTATTATTATTATTATTATTATTATTATTATTATTATTATTATTATTATTATTATTATTATTATTATTATTATTATTATTATGTTGTTATTATTATTATCATTATTATTATTGTTGTTGTTGTTGTTGTTGTTGTTATTATTATTATTATTATTATTATTATTATTATTATTATTATTATTATTATTATTATTATTATTATTATTATTATTATTATTATTATTTTTATTATTATTACTATTATTATTATTATTATTATTATTATTATTATTATTATTATTATTATTATTATTATTATTATTATTATTATTATTATTATTATTATTATTATTATTATTATTATTATTATTATTATTATTATTATTATTATTATTATTATTATTATTATTATTATTATTATTATTATTATTATTATTATTATTATTATCATAAATGAATGAATGAATGAATTAATTAATTAATTAACAAATAAATGAATTGATTAATTAAACTGATGAATAATCCGACATTAGAATATGAACATTTTTGCACGAAGGAAATCATTAGAAGATCACCGAGTATACTCTTTGCCACTAGACTCATCCAATAGTTCTCTTTGCCACTAGACTCATCCAATAGTTCTCTTTGCCACTAGACTCATCCAATAGTTCTCTTTGCCACTAGACGCATCAAATAGTTCTCTTTGCCACTAGACTCATCAAATAGTTCTCTTTGCCACTAGACTCATCAAATAGTTCTCTTTGCCACTAGACTCATCAAATAGTTCTCTTTGTCACTAGTCTCATCTAATAGTTCTCTTTGTCACTAGACTCATCCAATAGTTCTCTTTGCCACTAGACGCATCAAATAGTTCTCTTTGTCACTAGTCTCATCATATAGTTCTCTTTGTCACTAGACTCATCATATAGTTCTCTTTGTCACTAGACTCATCATATAGTTCTCTTTGTCACTAGACTCATCATATAGTTCTCTTTGTCACTAGTCTCATCATATAGTTCTCTTTGTCACTAGACTCATCATATAGTTCTCTTTGTCACTAGACTCATCATATAGTTCTCTTTGTCACTAGACTCATCATATAGTTCTCTTTGTAGCTAGAATCATCAAATAGTTCTCTTTGTCACTAGACTCATCCAATAGTTCTCTTTGTCACTAGACTCATCATATAGTTCTCTTTGTCACTAGAATCATCAAAAAGTTCTCTTTGTCACTAGACTCATCATATAGTTCTCTTTGTCACTAGAATCATCAAAAAGTTCTGTTTGTCACTAGACTCATCATATAGTTCTCTTTGTCACTAGACTCATGCAATAGTTCTCTTTGTCACTAGACTCATCAAATAGTTCTCTTTGCCACTAGACGCATCAAATAGTTCTCTTTGCCACTAGACGCATCAAATAGTTCTCTTTGTCACTAGAATCATCAAATAGTTCTCTTTGTCACTAGACTCATCATATAGTTCTCTTTGTCACTAGACTCATCATATAGTTCTCTTTGTCACTAGACTCATCATATAGTTCTCTTTGTCACTAGACTCATCATATAGTTCTCTTTGTCACTAGACTCATCCAATAGTTCTCTTTGTCACTAGAATCATCAAATAATTCTCTTTGTCACTACACCCATCATATAGCTCTCTTTGTCACTAGAATCATCAAATAGTTATCTTTGTCACTAGACTCATCATATAGTTCTCTTTGTCACTAGACTCATCATATAGTTCTCTTTGTCACTAGTCTCATCTAATAGTTCTCTTTGTCACTAGACTCATCCAATAGTTCTCTTTGTCACTAGACTCATCATATAGTTCTCTTTGTCACTAGACTCATCCAATAGTTCTCTTTGTCACTAGACTCATCAAATAGTTCTCTTTGTCACTAGACTCATCCAATAGTTCTCTTTGTCACTAGACTCATCAAATAGTTCTCTTTGTCACTAGACTCATCAAATAGTTCTCTTTGTCACTAGACTCATCAAATAGTTCTCTTTGTCACTAGACTCATCATATAGTTCTCTTTGTCACTAGTCTCATCTAATAGTTCTCTTTGTCACTAGACTCATCCAATAGTTCTCTTTGTCACTAGACTCATCATATAGTTCTCTTTGTCACTAGAATATTCAAAAAGTTCTGTTTGTCACTAGACTCATCATGTAGTTCTCTTTGTCACTACACTCATCATATAGTTCTCTTTGCCACTTGACGCATCAAATAGTTCTCTTTGCCACTAGACGCATCAATTAGTTCTCTTTGTCACTAGACTCATCATATAGTAACTGTTCTCTTTGTCACTAGAATCATCAAATAGTTCTCTTTGTCACTAGACTCATCATATAGTAACTGTTCTCTTTGTCACTAGAATCATCAAATAGTTCTCTTTGTCACTAGACTCATGAAATAGTTCTCTTTGCCACCAGACTCATCAAATAGTTCTCTTTGCCACTAGAATCATCAAATAGTTCTCTTTGCTACTAGACTCATCAAATAGTTCTCTTTGTCACTAGACTCATCATATAGTTCTCTTTGTCACTAGACTCGTCATATAGTTCTCTTTGTCACTAGACTCATCATATAGTTCTCTTTGTGACTAGACTCATCATATAGTTCTCTTTGCCACTAGAATCATCGAACAGTTCTCTTTGTCACTAGACTCATCAAACAGTTCTCTTTTTATCACGAAAAACTGATTGAGCAGTTCTCTTTGTCACTAACAATTCAACTAGTAGTTCCTTTTGTCTATAATAACTCAACACTTAGTTATCTTTATCAAATTTAATATGACTCATTCGGATACTTTCTCACTATCAAAAATGAATCCCTCTTATTCGGGCCCGTAGTGGCGTATTGATGAGCCATGCTCTCTTTGAGTGACAAGGCGATGGGTGCCGGAATATCAATAGGCCGATGGTTCAAATCAAATAGAGGCAAGAATTTACAGTAATTTTCATTGAAAGCCTATTCCTAACCACAGCTGAGCAATACTTAAGTCTCTAACTTAGCATCATCATCATCATCATCATCATCAACAACAACAACAACAACAACAACACAAAAAGAACTAAAGAGAAGAGGATAGAACTAGTAGTGTAAGATTATCCACTCTGAAAAATAAGCTATAAGGTTATTAACAAGGGTTATTTCCCTTTGAGGTTTCGCTTGAGGAAGGTAATATACTGGCAGCGCAAACTACAAATATCGTTCTTTATCTGACCCTAATAACCAAGGGAGACAAACTCTGATCATTTTCCTTACCACAACATTATTATTTTATCTTTACATTTCTGACACCAATTTGAAGTAAACATTTCCTACAAGCTGGCCACGTATAAGTGATGGTAAACTTTGTAATTGTAAGCGACTAAAGTTTTGTGCTATGGCTTATGCCTGAGATTTGATTTTGTAGTTTTTCTAAACATAATTCCCTTTTAAAAAGAGTATACAGATAAGATATGAAACCAAGTTTATTAAACTGCGGCAGAAACAAGAATTGGATTTAAAAGTATGTTAAAAGTATCCATACGAGACTTGCTTAAAGAGAGCAAAAAAAAAATCCAGAAAACTTCGTCCTATTTGACGCTCTCTTGCCGCAGTTTATAAAATAAAGGAAATGGACTTATTCTGTTCTTTCCCAATTAGATTCTTTTAAACTCTTATTAGAAAGCTGCGAATTTTCGCATTAAGTGCATAAAGTTGCTTTGCCTTGTGGGAATTCTTAGCCGCGCAGTTATTTAAACTACACGATAATGAATGTTTATTAAAGAAATCTGTGAATAGATTTGGATTTTACAGAACAAGTTACTATTCATATTGACATGCAATATAATTGTTTCTCTGCCATGCTAATGTAGCAAGACTTTTCCTCCAGTATACTGTGGCTTATCAGAATTCGACCTGATTCTATTTAGAATATTGTATCTCAAATTAGTTCGAAGAAACAATTGCCTGCATTATCTTGTCTTATTGTGCAAATCATTACAAAATTATTTTTCCACAAGTTTAGAGCTTCAATAATTGGGGCTCTTTCTCTTTTAATATTTCGGGATCATAATTTGATTTTCTCGGTTTATAGCTAATTGTTTATCAATAAATGAAGCCTATAAGAAAAATAATATCAAATTTTTTAAACGATAAGTGTACAAAAAATGAGATTATAAAGAGATACCCGCTTCAGATTTTCTTCCAGGAAAATGATAGAAAAAACAGCAACAACAACAACCGCAAAATCATATGTTATCTTTTCATGTTGGAGTTGATAATTATGGCTTGTCCATAAAATAGATTGGGAAGAGCTAAAGATGGGAGTAAAAGCCTGTGACATGTTAGTTCAGAGAATGGTTGTGACCAGCTAAAGATGGGAGTAAAACCCTGTGACATGTTAGTTCAGAGAATGGTTGTGACCAGCTAAAGATGGGAGTAAAACCCTGTGACATATCTGTTCAGAGAATGGTTAGGACCAGCCAAAGACTGGAGTAAAACCCTGTGACATATCTGTTCAGAGAATGGTTAGAACCAGCCAAAGATGGGAGTAAAAGCCTGTGACATATTTGTTCAGGGGATGGTTGGGACCAGCTAAAGATGGGAGTAAAAGACTGACATGTCTATTCAGAGAATGGTTAAAACCAGCCAAAGATGGGAGAAAAGCCTGCGACATATCTATCCAGAGAATGCTTAGAACCAGCCAAAGATGGGAGTAAAAGCCTGTGACATATCTGTTCAGAGAATGGTTAGAACCAGCCAAAGATGGGAGTAAAAGACTGTGACATATATATTCAGAGAATGCTTAGAACCAGCTAAATATGGGAGTAAAAGCCTGCGACCTATCTAATCAGAGAATGGTTAGAACCAGCCAAAGATGGGAGTAAAAGCCTGCGACATATCTGTTCAGAGAATGGTTAGAACCAGCCAAAGAAGGGAGTAAAAGACTGTGGCATATCTGTTCAGAGAAGAGTCAAAAACCAACCAAAGATGAGCGTAAAAGACTGCGACATATCTGTTCAGAGAATGGTTAGAACCAGACAAAGATGGGAGTAAAAGCCTGCGACATATCTGTTCAGAGAATGGTTAGAACCATCCAAAGATGGGAGTAAAAGACTGTGACATATCTATCCAGAGAATGGTTAGAACCAGCCAAAGATGGGAGTAAAAGACTGTGACATATCTGTTCAGAGAATGGTTAGAACCAGCCAAAGATGGGAGTAAAAGCCTGCGACATATCTGTTCAGAGAATGGTTAGAACCAGCCAAAGATGGGAGTAAAAGCCTGTGAAACATCTGTTCAGGGGATGGTTGGGACCAGCTAAAGATGGGAGTAAAAGACTGACATATCTGTTCAGAGAATGGTTAGAACCAGCCAAAGATGGGAGTAAAAGCCTGTGAAACATCTGTTCAGGGGATGGTTGGGACCAGCTAAAGATGGGAGTAAAAGACTGACATATCTGTTCAGAGAATGGTTAGAACCAGCTAAAGATGTGAGTAAAAGCCTGCGACATATCTGTTCAGAGAATGGTTAGAACCAGCCAAAGATGGGAGTAAAAGCCTGTGAAACATCTGTTCAGGGGATGGTTGGGACCAGCTAAAGATGGGAGTAAAAGCCTGCGACATATCTGTTCAGGGGATGGTTAGAACCAGCCAAAGATGGGAGTAAAAGCCTGCGACATATCTGTTCAGAGAATGGTTAGAACCAGCCAAAGATGGGAGTAAAAGACTGTGACATATCTGTTCAGAGAATGGTTAGAACCAGCCAAAGATGGGAGTAAAAGCCTGTGAAACATCTGTTCAGGGCATGGTTGGGACCAGCTAAAGATGGGAGTAAAAGACTGACATATCTGTTCAGAGAATGGTTAGAACCAGCCAAAGATGGGAGTAAAAGCCTGTGACATATCTGTTCAGGGGATGGTTGGGACCAGCTAAAGATGGGAGTAAAAGACTGACATGTCTGTTCAGAGAATGGTTAAAACCAGCCAAAGATGGGAGTAAAAGCCTGCGACATATCTGTTCAGAGAATGGTTAGAACCAGCCAAAGATGGGAGTAAAAGCCTGTGAAACATCTGTTCAGGGAATGGTTAGAACCAGGCAAAGATGGGAGTAAAAGCCTGTGAAACATCTGTTCAGAGAATGGTTAGAACCAGCTAAAGATGGGAGTAAAAGCCTGCGACATATCTGTTCAGAGAATGGTTAGAACCAGCCAAAGATGGGAGTAAAAGCCTGCGACATATCTGTTCAGGGAATGGTTAGAACCAGCCAAAGATGGGAGTAAAAGCCTGTGAAACATCTGTTCAGGGGATGGTTGGGACCAGCTAAAGATGGGAGTAATAGACTGACATATCTGTTCAAAGAATGGTTAGAACCAGCCAAAGATAGGAGTAAAAGCCTGTGACATATCTGTTCAGGGGATGGTTGGGACCAGCTAAAGATGGGAGTAAAAGACTGACATGTCTGTTCAGAGAATGGTTAAAAACAGCCAAAGATGGGAGTAAAAGCCTGCGACATATCTGTTCAGAGAATGGTTAGAACCAGCCAAAGATGGGAGTAAAAGCCTGCGACATATCTGTTCAGGGGATGGTTGGTACCAGCTAAAGATGGGAGTAAAAGCCTGCGACATATCTATTCAGAGAACGGTTAGAACCAGCCAAAGATGGGAGTAAAAGCCCGCGACATATCTGTTCAGAGAATGGTTAGAACCAGCCAAAGATGAGAGTAAAAGACTGTGGCATATCTGTTCAGAGAATAGTGAGAACCAGCCAAAGATGGGAGTAAAAGACTGTGACATATCTGTTCAGAGAATGGTTAGAACCAGCCAAAGATGAGAGTAAAAGACTGTGACATATCTGTTCAGAGAATAGTTAGAACCAGCCAAAGATGAGAGTAAAAGACTGTGACATATCTGTTCAGAGAATGGTTAGAACCAACCAAAGATGGGAGTAAAAGACTGTGACATATCTATTCAGAGAATGGTTAGAACCAGCCAAAGATGAGAGTAAAAGACTGTGACATATCTGTTCAGAGAATAGTTAGAACCAGCCAAAGATGGGAGTAAAAGCCTGTGACATATCTGTTCAGAGAATGGTTAGAACCAACCAAAGATGAGAGTAAAAGACTGTGAAACATCAGTTCAGGGGATGGTTGGGACCAGCTAAAAATGGGAGTAATAGACTGACATATCTGTTCAGAGAATGGTTAGAACCAGCCAAAGATGGGAGTAAAAGACTGTGACATATCTGTTCAGAGAATGGTTAGAACCAGCCAAAGATGGGAGTAAAAGCCTGCGACATATCTATTCAGAGAATGGTTAGAACCAGCCAAAGATGGGAGTAAAAGCCTGCGACATATCTGTTCAGAGAATGGTTAGAACCAGCCAAAGATGGGAGTAAAAGACTGTGACATATCTATCCAGAGAATGGTTAGAACCAGCCAAAGATGGGAGTAAAAGACTGTGACATATCTATTCAGCGAAGGGTTAGAACCAGGCAAAGATGGGAGTAAAAGCCTGCGACATATCTGTTCAGAGAATGGTTAGAACCAGCTAAAGATGGGAGTAAAAGCCTGCGACATATCTGTTCAGAGAATGGTTAGAACCAGCCAAAGATGGGAGTAAAAGCCTGTGACATATCTGTTCAGGGGATGGTTAGAACCAACCAAAGATGGGAGTAAAAGCCTGTGAAACATCTGTTCAGGGGATGGTTGGGACCAGCTAAAGATGGGAGTAAAACCCTGTGACATATCTGTTCAAAGCGTGGTTGAAGTGTCAAGTGTTCCTATAAGATCTCTGATACGAGGATAAGTCGTGGCGCCACACAGCTGTGTCACACAAGAATGCACGACTTTATGTTCATCCCGCGCTACGCGTACCTTTTAGTATACAATCTGCATCAAACAGTTGATATGGGACATAATAAATCTATTTTACTCTGTGTTCCTCTTTCTCTTTCCTCTCTTCTAAATTGGGGGAAAAATGAAACAGACAGAGAAGAAAAGAGAGGGAGGAAGAGAGGGAGTGAAAGAGCCAGAGAGAGTGAGAGTGGAGAAAGACAGAGAGAGAGATAATAGAGAGAGAGTGAGAGGGGAGAAAGACAGAGAGAGATAATAGAGAGAGAGTGAGAGGGGAAAGAGAGAGAGAGAGACAGAGAGAGAGACAGAGAGAGAGACAGAGAGAGAGAGAGAGAGAGAGAGAGAGAGAGAGAGAGAGAGAGAGAGAGAGAGAGAGAGAGAGAGAGAGCCTGGATAGTGTTGTCTTAGGAAACAGTAAATTAAGGACGCATAGGATTAGAAATTCGCATTATTATCAAATTGAGATGAAAAGATTGAGTCCTGTTTCTGCCAAAGTTGATGTCTCGCCAGAGGTAAGCAAGCGCTCTGCTCTAGTTATAGCATAAAGAGGCGGAGTGACACCAGCAAGTTAAACCCCCGGCCAACGTCTGGATCATCCGTTAGTAACTTGAGCAAATATAGAAGGAGACGGTAAAATCAGTGTTAGAATAAAATAATGCAGAAAAAAAAAACTAAACAAAACGGAACAACTTCCCAGCCTGTTAGAATGAATCTAGACATAAGTATTCCTGGCATTCAATGTTGTTGTAGTTTATATTGCCTTTTTTATCACTTACGGTTGCGCACAAAAAGAAAAGTGGCTCTATTTAGTTTGTGGTTTTCAATATTCTGGCTCCTTGTGTTGCATAACCCAGACACAGACAAAAAAAGAAATCAAATTTTATCCCCGTTTTTTTCCTATAAGTCTGAGACATTTTGTTTCGAATCTGAATATCCTAATGTGAACATTTCTAGACAATTGAGAGCTATGAGTTCAGAGTTGTAATAAACAAAGTAAATAAAACGTTGACCGAGCGTCATGCCGTTTTAATAGGTTTGTCTGTTTTTACCCTGTACAAATAAAATTTTGTGATCTAGTTTTTTTCTTTTCTTTTTATGATTGTTTGGGAAACGATTCTGGTTTGCACGAAGTCGGCACCATTTTATTGAAATTACTTATATTAGAGCTAAAAGTTTTAGGTGGAAACAAGTAGAAAAAAAAGATTAATTTATATATAAATATAAAAACAACAACCCCCCCCCAAAAAAAAACAACACACACACACACAGAGTAAGCCGTGAAATACGTTTCATTTTTACACTCCTATCAGAAGCTGTTTAGTTAAAACATAAAACTACAATTCTGATGGCTATGAATGCTGCTGTTGTTTGATTTTAGTTTTCCTTTGAATGACCTTTATTTGACACAACGTGTTTAGTAATAATGTAAACGGTATAAGTGAAGATATTTTTCGCCATGTTTTAACCAGTCATTTGAAAAAGAAAACCAATAACAGAAAGGTATGAAATGTGATGATGCGCATCAGACTTTATGAGCCACATAAGCAGTGAGCCCTGCGATTATCTCAAGTGTCGGGACTTGGAATGTAAATGATATTCTGAGAACACTGATTGAGATTTCATGATGCTAAGTCCAGGGTCACCCGACGGCACTGCGGCAGTTGCTGTGTGATAACCTCAAATCTCTCCATCACCAGCCACGGGGTTAACTTCTACAGTCAAGAGCTTCACGCATCAATCTCTATCGAATGTTGGCTCTTTCATCAACCACAGGGTTAACCTCTACAGTCAAGAGCTTCACGCATCAATCTCTATCGAATGTTGACTCTTTCATCAATCACAAAGTTAACTTCTACAGTCAAGAGCTTCACGCATCAATCTCTATCGAATGTTGACTCTTTCGTCAACCACAAAGCTAACTTCTACAATCACGAGCTTCACGCATCAATCTCTATCGAATGTTGACTCTTTCATCAATCACAAAGTTAACTTCTACAGTCAAGAGCTTCACGCATCAATCTCTATCGAATGTTGACTCTTTCATCAACCACAGGGTTAACTTCTACAGTCAAGAGCTTCACGCATCAATCTCTATCGAATGTTGACTCTTTCATCAATCACAAAGTTAACTTCTACAGTCAAGAGCTTCACGCATCAATCTCTATCGAATGTTGACTCTTTCGTCAACCTCAAAGCTAACTTCTACAATCACGAGCTTCAGGCAACAACTTCTATCGAATGTTGACTCTTTTGTCAACCACAAAGCTAACTTCTACAATCACGAGCTTCACGCATCAATCTCTATCGAATGTTGACTCTTTCATCAACCACAGAGCTAACTTCTACAATCACGAGCTTTACGCAACAATCTCTATCGAATGTTGACTCTTTCATCAACACAAAGCTAACTTCTACAATCACGAGCTTCACGCATCAATCTCTATCGAATGTTGACTCTTTCATCAACCACAGAGCTAACTTCTACAATCACGAGCTTCACGCATCAATCTCTATCGAATGTTGACTCTTTCATCAACACAAAGCTAACTTCTACAATCACGAGCTTTACGCAACAATCTCTATCGAATGTTGACTCTTTCGTCAACCACAAAGCTAACTTCTACAATCACGAGCTTCAGGCAACAACTTCTATCGAATGTTGACTCTTTCGTCAACCACAAAGCTAACTTCTACAATCACGAGCTTCAGGCAACAACTTCTATCGAATGTTGACTCTTTCGTCAACCACAAAGCTAACTTCTACAATCACGAGCTTCAGGCAACAACTTCTATCGAATGTTGACTCTTTCGTCAACCACAAAGCTAACTTCTACAGTCGCGTGCTTCAGGCAACAACTTCTATCGAATGCTTGCTACATACCAACCATATGCTGATGATGAGAATGATGATGATGGTGATAATAGTAATAATAATGATGGAGAGATGATGATGGTGATGATGGACTGGTGATAATGGTCATGATGATGACGATGATGATTATGATTATGATGATGATGATGATGAAGATGATGATAATAATAATGATGATGGACTGATGATAATGGTCATGATGGTAATGAAGATGACGACCACGATAATGTTTTTGGTGGTGCTGAAAGTTGTTAAATTAATTGCGAGCATGGTGGTTTGAAATGTTCTCTCTGCTGCTGTTTTGAAGATTCATCTTGGAGAAAAGGTTGGGTAAAAAAATATTATCAGCCTTAACCGGCTACTTTTACCCAACTGCTCCTCTGCTAACTAGATCTTGAACTATCCTTGAGTGTCTAGAACACCTACAGACTGACTCGCTGTGTAGCTCAGGTTAGAATACCAGTCAAGTCTGTGCTTATTTTGGCTCCTCATATTTTACAAAATATTATCAAACACTGTGTGCACAGTTTGAATATTTGGGTGGTAGAATATAAAAGAGAAAAGTTTATCCCCACAAAAATGTCTATTGTGCCGCATGTCTTCGGGCTTTTTTCATAGAGCGTGAAAAGGGCCTTGACTTGGTATACTATTAGATATTTTAAAGAGCAAACTATTAAGCCTGTGTATGTCATCGGGTTTTTTATAGAGCATGAAAAGGTTCTTGACTCAGTATACTATTAGGTAGTTTAAAGAGCAAACTATTAGGCCGCTACTATATGTGTCATCGGGTTTTTTTCATAGAGCATGAAAAGGGTCTTGACTTAGTATATTATCAGGTATTTTAAAGAGCAAATTATTAGGCGGTTTGCCATCGGGTTGTTTTCATAGGGTCATGAAAAGGTTCTTGACTTAGTATATTATCAGGGGTTTTATAGAGTAAACTATTGGGCCGCTACAATGAATGGATGAAACTAGGCCAGGCGAGGCTAATATTCCGTATCTATCTGGGAAAATTGATTATTCATTTTGTTCAGAAGTGCATTGAGGAAGATATCTATGTCGAACAGATAACATGTTTGTAAGTTTCAATTTTTCAACCCTAGGGTCATCTCTGGGCGAGATAACGGACTCAAGGGCTGGACAACTTTTAACAAAATGTTTTTACGTTTTTGTGTCAGTAGTCAGTACGTGTGGGCAGACTCGGGCAGGTACACCAAGTCACCCTGAGCTTGAGGCTGTTACTTCCTCCGTGGTCCTGCTGGTTTTACCAACTGTTGTTTCACGATGGAAAAGGTGGAAAAAGGTAACACATTCAAATTTAAAAGAAATTAAATGTTAAATACATAAACCTAGGATATTTGTAGCTTTTTTCCAGCAGTAAAAAATAACAGTGGCATAACGCGCTACGTGTGTAAAATGTTTTATAATCAGTAGTTAAATTTTAATTAGAACTATACTATGGGTTAAAAACACGCTCTACCTTCTTAGAGAAGAAAATAAAATGATTTTTCTTTTATACGGACATTTCCTAAGTATGTTAATAACACTGAAACATAAAAATAATTACCATAGTCTTTATCCTATCATTTTACTGCCCTTGGGACATCCCAACATAATTATTTGTACAAAATTACACTCAGAATCATGAGAGCAGTCAATAGCAGTTTAAATTTTAGCCACCAAAATTATCAGAATGGTGTATTGATGAAACATTGGAGACGCCGTGGATTTTTATAACTCAAATCACAACATATCATATTACAGCATAAGATGATATTTGTATATAGGAACAATGAGACAATATCATATTGAGGTCTTTCAGAACATTCGACTCTCAGTTGATTTTTTATAAAACCTATCACAACATTATCATACTGCACTATAAAATGATGTTTGTATGTAAGAACTGTGTTACAGTGAAAAATCAATTATCCTAATGCGGTCTATGTGAGCATTGGACACTCAGTTGATTACTACAATACCAGTCTCTTACAACAGTATCTGATTACACCATAATACCATGTCTGTATGAAGGAACAGTGAGGCAATAGCAGACCCGTATTGGGGACTCAGTTGGTTTTTAATTTACCAATTAAATGAGGACTGTGTTATCATGCTATAATATCAAGTGTCCAGGGAGTAACATTGATCAGCTGATCTTCTGTAAATTTCCTACCCACAAAGTTGCAAAGGATTTATGGGACTAACAGCCGTCTCTTCTTTTTATTGCCTCGATCTCACAGTACTACTTCTCAGGCCTTTTCAATAAGAGTTACTGCTCCAAATGTTCCGGTATTTGGCTACTTGCCCACATCAATTTGATTTTTTATTTTTTTGTCTAGAAAATATATTGTCATGATTATCTGTTTTTGTCATGATTATCTGTTTTTGAATAGATACTGAAAACAAACTAATAATTAGCTTTATCTATCTCGAACAAACTTGAACTTTCTGTCAATCACCTACGCTGTTAAAATGCAAAAGTCGTTGTGAAAAGATAAACAAAGTAGCGGATTTGTTACAGCTTTGTTAATATTTCCATCTAGATAAAGGCAAAATAATGTTTGTTTACAGCCGATAAGGAAAGAAAACAATATTGATAACAGGAACAAGCAAAATGGAGATTCCCTGTAAACAAGAGCTGTCGTAGAACTTATCGTGACCGAGACTTACATCATTTAATTAATGTTGTGTCTCCATGAACTGTAAGACATTCTCTTGTTGCTGATAGTACACGCTCGTGTAAACTTATAATCTATTCCAAGAACAAGGTCGAAACAATGTGTGCAGTTTACTCATTGTCAACATTGGTCAAATCGAAAGAAAACATATGCTGATCCCTATTTCTACCTTACCAATCCCATTGTTTTGTGTTTATTTTTTTTCTATATTATAGCTTTTCATGACTGCAAAGTTAATAAAGCATGTGAAGATTAAAGAGCGTTTTCCCACATTTCTTAGATCTAGCTTCCAAAAGCATGTTTCCATCCCCTCCAATCCAAAGGTAAGGTAGGTTGGGTTGGGGGGGGGGGGGGGGTGGGGAGATCATTACTGATTCCAAACTATCTAAGAATAATAGAAGACAAACTTTATTTGCCCCTCACCTGCTTCAACTAGTAGTTTAGTAACAAAACAAGGCTTGGTATGATAGGGACAGGATTGATTGTTTTACTTTAAGTTGTTTCTTTTCAGTCCCTTTTTTCGTCACCTGTTAATTCATCATCAATACAGATGACTCGCACTGAGAGAAGAATTGTAAGTTTTACGATTTGCTTATTTTTTATTGCAGCTTCTTAGTTCTTGAATTGATAGAATACCAACAACACAGATGGCTCGGACTGGGAGAAGAATTCTAAGTTTTACGATTTGCTTATTTTTCATTGCAGCTCCTATGTTGTTGAATTGATAGAATACCAACATTACAGATGGCGCGGACTGGCAGCAGATTGTCAGCTTTACAGATTTTTTTTATTTCTGTTCTTGTGCTCTTCAACTGATAGTTTTACCAATTTTGCACAGGACTCGGAAAAATAAGAGCAAGATTGTCAGCTTTACAATTTGTTTTTAAATTTTTAAACCCCATGTTCTTCAACTGATAATTTACCAGCAATACTAGGGGCAGGATCGTCAACTTTACGGTTTGTTTTGAATTTTTTTCAGACACTATGTTCTTCAACTGATAATTTACCGGCAATATCGAGAGCACGATTGTCAGCTTTACGGTTTGTTTTTCATTTTTTTTCAGCCCCAATGTTCTTCTCGCAGCGGCTGCTGCTGGCGTTCATGGCATTTCTTGGGAAAGTGTTCATCTACGCCACCAGGGTAAATCTCTCGGTGGCAGTGGTATGTATGGTACGCGACAGCGTCAACAACTCCACGGTCAGCAGCAACAGCAGCATGTTTAACTCCACACCGGCTCCAGGAAGCTCATCTGGTTGTGCTGACGCGTCGTCCTCCAGCAAGGATTCTGCTTATGAAGTGAGTCACACGGCTTCAGTGAGTGAATAAGTTAAAAAGCATTTATAATCACAGTCATGATTATTACTAAAAGCTCATTCACGACCTTTATATGATCTGAAAAGGAACTATATTTTAGGGTTGTTTTTGTGTTTATGCATTATACTTGATTATGATAATTCTAGAGCTTATTGCAACAAGTCTGGACCGATCTCGTATTTAAAAAAAAACAAAAACGATTAGCACTTGAAAAGAATCACAGAGGGGTTAATTATGTAAGACCCAAACCTCAGGAGAATTCATCATGATGAAGATTGTTGCTTGTCACCCACCTTGGCTTTCACTACAGGACCATCACGATCCATGCCTAAAGGAAAGTAACTCTCCGGGGTATTAGAGAAGGGGGGAAAAAAAGGGGGGTGGGGGTGGGAGGTGGGGAAAGTGGTAAGGGAGAAACTAGAAAAAATGCAAAGAGAAAAGTCAGATCAACACAAGGAGTGGTCAAGTCTAGTTGAATGCATATGAAACTTGTTTCACACTCGTAACTTGGGAAGTTGTGTACACTTCGTTGAATCACGCGTACAACTGACAATGTTGCGATTCTTGTGTTGCTGTTTAAGTGTTTGTCCCTTAACAACCACCAAATATTCTTATAAGTTCTTTTAAAGCAACTCTATTCAATCCAAAATATAACCACCAACCTTGTTGTGACATAAGTAATCTGCGAAATGAGAAATAAAGAGAACGAAACTAGAAATTTACAAGGTTGGCTGGTGGAAGTATTGCATGATACTTTTATAATGATTATAGAATAAAAGTACGCCAAAATTCCGTAGCTTGAACTGTTTTATTTGGGGCTCTGAATCTATTCCTCTTATCACTCCAAACAATTTTCTTTTTAAAACTTCTGATTTTCTCTAAAATATTGTGACGATTTGTAAATTTGTTTCTACCTTGATATTTTACCTAGTGATTTGCCCGACCAATAAGGTTAACATTTTGAACATTATAGGGTTCGATATCTCTTATGATTATTCAATGTAATTTTTTTAAACAATTATTTTTGCGTGAAAAATTCCAACCAGCAAAGGAATTGAGTCTTTCTCTAATATTGTCATTCCTGTAGCATGCGGAGTTTGACTGGGACAAAACAACAACCGGAGAATTGCTGGCGATGTATTTCTACGGTTACATCTTCACTCAAATCCCAGGTGAGTATTCAGATACGATAACCGGGTAGTTGCTGGCGATGTATTTCTACGGTTATATCTTCACTCAAATCCCAGGTGAGTACTCGGATACGATAACCGGGTTGTTACTGGCGATGTATTTCTACGGTTATATCTTCACTTAAATCCTAGGTGAGTTCTCGGTTGAGACAACAACCAGAGAGTTGCTAGCGGTATTTCTACGGTTATATCTTCTCTCAAATCCCAGGTGAATTAGATGAAATTTAATATTACCACTCCAATCTTTAACTAGGGCAATTTGCAACTTAATGACATGCTAAGTGGTCTAGAAATGCTCGGTTAGATGGTCCTCATTTTCCATCTAGCTCCATTATTAAGAGATCAACCAACAATTAAAAAAATCACTTTTTAGGAATTTGTTATTATTTTTGCAGTATGGTACTATTGGCTATGGATTTATTGCTGATATTAACTAACAACAAAAAACATTGTTTAGATTCTATTATTTATTCTGTTGTACAGTACTGTTGACTATGGATTTATTTAGGAAATCAATCAGGATTATTTTTAAGACCACTATTTAGATCCTATTATTTGTTCTGTAGTACAATTGACTATATTTTTTTTGAGAATATCAATCATCAATTCCTCTCTCTGTCTCTCTTCCACCCTGAAAGGCGGTTGGCTGGCATCCCGCTATGGCGGCAAGCGGGTGTGGGGTGTGTGTCAAGCTGTGTGTGCTGTGTGTACCTTACTCACACCCCTGTGTGCCAGGACTCACGTGTATCTCGCCTATGCTGTCAGATTCATCCTGGGCTTCGGCGCAGTAAGTCCTGACGCGCGAAATTTGTTTACACCTAATACTTATGCTAAACATATGGAATAAAGACCGATCACCAATTTCGAGAAAATACCAATCTAAGCACGCAACGTAATTTAAAAACAAGTTATTGAGCAGTCTAGTAAAATCATAGAGAGAGTTTTCTTTTTTTGGAGCTAATGAGATGTATGTGAAGTGTTTTGAGAGACCTTTAAACAGGTTAGGAAATTACAGTCTAGGATTATCTATCTGATGTCAACATAACTTACTCCATCAAGGCCGTAATTTAAAAAAGTTGCCTTGTTTATAAACCATCAAAGGATAAATTAATTTTTCAATGACAATTTATGCAGATTTAATGAATTACTTGCCTGTAGTTCTTATCAGCAACTCAAACAATGGGCTCAGCTCAAAATTACAACGAAGGAGGGGGGGCGCAAAGTCCCTTTATTCGAGTCATTATGATATGGCATGACACGAGAGTATAAATCAGTAAGCCACGGTCAAACAATGATCTGATCTATGATCGCTGTTATTCAATATTACGTTTTTTTTTTTCTTTTTTTTTTCTTCTAAATCCCTGTTTCCTCTCCGTGTCTGTACACATAATTATATAAAATAGTAGCTCTATATAGAAACATGAAAGCATCTATCATAATTATATAATTATATGCATGTATTTTTTATGGTATGTATTTATGTCTTTTTATGTCAATGTGCGTGACAATTTAGAATTTCCCCAAGGTAAACTAAATCTTATCTTATCTTCTTATCTTATCTTAACTTGGTATTCCCTGGCAGGTGCGAACGTCTCTCCGCAGCAGGTCGCCATGTTCCAAACGCGCAGAATGTGACAAGCTTGAAGAATAATGCAAAATGCAAAATGAGTGGAGACTTTTTGCCGCCTTCTCATATTCTCTAACAATCCTCTGTGAAGAGAGTTGCAGCCATTGAGTGACTCATTCTGAGCGTTGAGATATTCAGTCTTCTTCTTTCACTTGTTAGAGAGATTTTAATTTGAGCATCTTCCGAACGCGTATTAAGTTTGACATCAGAAAAGTTTATTAAAAGAAGGATTGGTTTAGCTATTTAAAAAAAGAATTAGGCCAGAAGGATGTTTTCCGACCCAGCCTTTCTGACTGTGGACAGATATCTCTCTGACCTGTATGTCTAAAAAAATACTTTCATAGGTGTCACTGCATGAAAAGAAAAAGTACAAAAGTTGTTTGAAAGGGTAAGACATCATAGAAAATAAACAATCTAAGAGGCTTATTGAAACTTTAAGACTACCTTATAACATCAATGGTGAATGCAAGAAGTTTATTTAGAGGTATTACAAGTGACCGAAATGATTGTTTATAAAGCATATTTGAATTTTTGTTCCATGTTATCGTAGTACACGATTTTTGTTGTCATACCTGATGCGAAATGCCGCGTAAATAAAGTTCGCTTAAAAGGGTTATTATCGTGGTACCGGGTAGTACACACCGTGTGCCCTTAACCTAAACTTGTTTTAGAATTTCTACCCAGTATAGGGAACTCTATTTTAGAGCATTCTTTGATAGAACCCTGTTTTTAACACTTGTTATTAACATCGGTCACATTTCCTGTTCCTTTTTGTACTCTTGTGTCCAACAGCGGGTCACATTTCCTGTTCTTATTTATATATCTTCTTGCTGACAAGGGGCCATATTCCCTGTTCCTACTCATATTTCTTATTGCCAACAGGGTGTCACATTCCTGCCCCTACTCATATTTCTTGTTGTCAACAGGGGGTCACATTTCTTGACCCTCTCATATTTCTTGTTACCAAGAAGGGGTCACATTCCTGCACCTACTCATATTTCTTGTTGCCAACAGGGGGTCACATTTGCTGCACCTACTCATATTTCTTGTTGCCAACAGGGGGTCACATTTCCTGCCCCTACTCATATTTCTTGTTGCAAACTGGGGGTCACATTCCTGCACCTACTCATATTTCTTGTTGTCAACATGGAGTGACATTCCTCCCCCTACTTATATTTCTTGTTGCCAACCTGGGACCACATTCCAGCCCCTACTCATATTTCTTGTTGCAAACTGGGGGCCACATTCCAGCCCCTACTCATATTTCTTGTTGCCAACATGGAGTCACATTCCTGACCCTCTCATATTTCTTGTTACCAAGAGCGGGTCACATTCCTGCACCTACTCAAATTTCTTGTTGTCAACAGGGGTCCACATTCCTGCCCCTACTCATATTTCTTTTTGTCAACAGGGGTCACATTCCTGCACCTACTCATATTTATTGTTGCCAACATGAAGTCACATTCCTGCACCTACTCATATTTGTTGTTGTCAATAGGGGTCTCATTCCTGCACCTACTCATATTTCTTGTTGCCAACAGGGAGTCACATTCCTGCACCTACTCATATTTCTTGTTGTCAACAGGGAGTCACATTCCTGCCCCTACTCATATTTCTTATTGCCAACAGGGGGTCACATTTCCTGCCGTCCATGCTCTGCTGGGTCGATGGTCGCCTCCTCTCGAGAGAAGCAAGATGGCGTCGTTCACGTTTTCAGGTAAACAATTATTTCTTGGTTATGTTCTCATAACTGGACGCTTAGGAGCCTTGGCACATTTCAGTTTCTCTTTGTTTTTTTATTTTATTATATTGTATTTTTGTTTCTAACATTCCTAAAATCCAAGATATGGGTCAAACATTACAAGAACTGTTTCTTGTTGTTTTTAAGGATAGATATACAGTCATAATGTCAATTCTCAAGTAAACAAGATCGGCTTTGTGGTCACTGTTATTATACTTTATTTCGTAATTCTTTCATTTCAATATAACAGAATTTGTCTATGTTTGGAAAGCGCTGAGATTTATTGAATGGTCTGAAATTTTCCTCAAGGCTGAAATAAATGAACCTCAAGAGCTGAAAATAGCAAATTCTAAGCCCTTGAGAATGTCGCTGGAACAAAACCCCTATCATTTTCAGCCCAAAACATGCTTAATTTAAATGAGTTTTGACACTGAAATTCATAACTGCTCGCTTCAAAAGGCCTTCGCTCGGCCTGTTAGTTGAGATGATGTCTTTCAACATCCGCTATATTGACTGGTTTTCTAACCTCTCACCCAGGCTAACCACAAGCCGTATTAACGGTTTGTATTGAACCTTTGAACTTCTACTCTAGATGAATAATGCTGAACAGCTGTTTCATGATCATGTCTTCCTGATTGTTGCGTTCTCACTCTAGAGCAGGACTGTTTTGGAATACATGTCTAGCTGTTTGAGACCATGTCTTCACTGATTGTTGCGGTACTCACTCTAGAGCAGGACTGTTTTGGAATACATGTCTAGCTGTTTGAGACCATGTCTTCACTGATTGTTGCGGTACTCACTCTAGAACAGGACTGTTTTGGAATACATGTCCAGCTGTTTGAGACCATGTCTTCACTGATTGTTGCGGTACTCACTCTAGAACAGGACTGTTTTGGAATACATGTCTAGCTGTTTGAGACCATGTCTTCACTGATTGTTGCGGTACTCACTCTAGAGCAGGACTGTTTTGGAATACATGTCTAGCTGTTTGAGACCATGTCTTCACTGATTGTTGCGGTACTCACTCTAGAACAGGACTGTTTTGGAATACATGTCCAGCTGTTTGAGACCATGTCTTCACTGATTGTTGCGGTACTCACTCTAGAGCAGGACTGTTTTGGAATACATGTCCAGCTGTTTGAGACCATGTCTTCACTGATTGTTGCGGTACTCACTCTAGAGCAGGACTGTTTTGGAATACATGTCCAGCTGTTTGAGACCATGTCTTCACTGATTGTTGCGGTACTCACTCTAGAGCAGGACTGTTTTGGAATACATGTCTAGCTGTTTGAGACCATGTCTTCACTGATTGTTGCGGTACTCACTCTAGAGCAGGACTGTTTTGGAATACATGTCCAGCTGTTTGAGACCATGTCTTCACTGATTGTTGCGGTACTCACTCTAGAGCAGGACTGTTTTGGAATACATGTCCAGCTGTTTGAGACCATGTCTTCACTGATTGTTGCGGTACTCACTCTAGAGCAGGACTGTTTTGGAATACATGTCCAGCTGTTTGAGACCATGTCTTCACTGATTGTTGCGGTACTCACTCTAGAACAGGACTGTTTTGGAATACATGTCTAGTTGTTTCGTGACCATGTCTTCACTGATTGTTGGGGGTGTCAATAAAGGGTCGGATAGTTTGGAAGTACATGCTCAGTTGTTTTGGTGGCCATCCAGACAATGGAAGTTACGCTTCTTTCCAATTTCGATTTTAAATATTTATTCGAGATGGATTGATTTGGTAGAAATACTTGGTGTTTGGTGAGGGGATCTTTTTTTAGTATTAAGTCTACATATAGATACGTATTAATTTAAAAAATACCACAATTCTTGGCTGCTCCTACTAATGTCATGGTATTTTACTTGTCACAGTCCTTGATACAAAACTTCTCATGGTTTAGACAAGTTAGTAAAAATAATCCTATTGTTGTTAATTTTGTATATAGCACCTGGGACAGGTGATGGGCTAATCTCATTCTATGACGTCTATCTCCAGGACCCCTGGTTGGAAACGTCCTCACCTTCTCCATCTCTGGCTTACTTTGCGCCTATGGTTTTGACAACGGCTGGGGCTCCATCTTCTATCTGGCAGGTAAGAACGAAGAAGGAAAAAAAAGATATATGAAATCACAACTCATCTTACTTCTTAATTATATGTCTGCTGGTCACCATTATATATTCTACCATTATTAACATATATTATATCTTAAGGTAAAAGTAGTATACAGCATACTGCTTTGAATCCCATAACTGCTAGTTTTTAACTCAGTGGTATCTGTTAAACCGTTTACTTTAAAACGCATAAAATAGACAAACTGTGGAAGTAAATTGAGAGACGAACGATAAAATTGAAAAAAAAAACACGGAAAATGTGAGAGCTATCTCTGTAATGATGTCCCGTTTTTGGCGAAGAAGAACTTAATATTTTACATTGCTATGTTACTTTAGGATAATTTCAATCTTATCAACAGTGATAGTGGTACAAGTTTGCAGCAGCAGCAGCAGCAGCAGCAGCAGCAGCAGCAGTAGTAGTAGTAGTAGTAGTAGTAGTAGTAGTAATGGTAGCAGTGTTGGTAATAGTTGCAGCAGCAGCAGCAGCAGCAGCAGCAGTAGTAGTAGTAGTAGTAGTAGTAGTAGTAGTAGTAGTAGTAGTAGTAGTAGTAGTAGTAGTAGTAGTAGTAGTAGTAGTAGTAGTAGTAGTAGTAGTAGTAGTAGTAGTAGTAGTAGTAGTAATAGTAGTAGTAGTGGTAGTAGTAATGGTAGTAGTAGTAGTAGTAGTAGTAGTAGTAGTAGTAGTAGTAGTAGTAGTAGTAGTAGTAGTAGTAGTAGTAGTAGTATAGTAGTAACAGTAGTAGAGGTCGGAATATTTGTAGAATTAGCAATTCCACAGGTTATATTGTTGTTTATTCTTAAGCATTAAAAAATCAAAAGAAACATGATAAAAATAAAAGATCATGCTGGTAACAAAAACATTATTTACACGTTGAAAATAAAAAAAAAGTTTAAAAAAACTCCCACAAAAGTAATGTTGTTTGTCAATTTTGATTAGTTGTAAGTTCAGATTTCTGAATACTTTAAGGCCCACAGGAGGAACAATTGGTTGATGTTTTCTCAGCTGTGTCTGCTGCGGAACAACATATTGTGCTTTACTCTGAAAGTAAGCGTGTACCATCCTCTGATGGAATGACGCAATTAAACTGGGGTTAAAAACAAAAACCGCTGAAACTCAGCCTGAAAATGTTATGGAAGTAGAGAGAGAAGAAACCGTTTGTAGATCGCTATCGATCATTAAATTTTATCACGCTGGAGAACCTCCAAGGGTCAAGAGGGCATTCAGATTTTTTATATTTTGGTTATCTCGTAAGCCTATAAGTGTCAAAACAGTGACCCAGCATCTTATCACGATAATATGAACATATTGCGCGCTATTCTAGTAGAAAGTGATATTGTTGCAGCATCAGCTGATTTGAACTCATCACCACAAACACTTTGATTTATGAACGTTTTGGAGCACGAGCGTTTCTTTCAGGAAGAATGGTGGGAAATTGTATTCTATTCTGTATCAATGTGGAATATAAAGAACACATTGTTCATCAGACAAATTAATACAGGCCAGTCTAAAAATTCTCTCCATCCTTTTTACCACCCTCTCTCTTAAAATAGAAGTCTTGTAAAATATGAAGACATAAATGCATTTAGTAAAATCAAATAACCTGACCTTTAGATAGATGATTTTAGTGCGGGCATCTTGTTATAGTTCTGCTTGTTGTGATTTCTGTAGGACGTGTTTTATCTTATCAGGTATCGGTAAGTTATTGTGGGTTGTGGCCTTGTTTTGGTATAAACTATAGTCCTACGTGTAGAGGTTGCTGTAAGACTTGTTATAACTCACCAGGTATCGATAACTTGTTATGGGTTGTGGCATGGTTCTGGTATAAACTATAATCCTACTTGTTGAGGTTGCTGTAAGACTTGTTTTATCTCACCAGGTATCGGTAACAAGTTGCGAGTTAGGCCGCGTTTAAGTATAAACTATAATCCTGCTTGTTGAGGTTGCTGTAAGACTTGTTATAACTCACCAGGTATCGATAACTTGTTATGGGTTGTGGCATGGTTCTGGTATAAACTATAATCCTACTTGTTGAGGTTGCTGTAAGACTTGTTATAACTCACCAGGTATCGGTAACTTGTTATGGGTTGTGGCCTGGTTCTGGTATAAACTATAATCCTACTTGTTGAGGTTGCTGTAAGACTTGTTATATATCACCAGGTATCGGTAACTTGTTATGGGTTGTGGCCTGGTTCTGGTATAAACTATAATCCTACTTGCTCATGTTGCTGTAAGACTTGTTATAACTCACCAGGTATCGGTAACTTGTCGGTTGTGGCCTGGTTCTGGTATAAACTATAATCCTACTTGTTCAGGTTGCTGTAAGACTTGTTATATCTCACCAGGTATCGGTAACATGCTGTGGGTTGTGGCCTGGTTCTGGCTCGTGGCGGATTCTCCAGATCAACACCCACACATTTCGGAGAGAGAAAGAATCTACATCACGACAAGCATTGGAAAAGGAGTCGTCAAAAAGGTGCAAGAGGAGAACAAGGATGATCACTTCAGGAAAAAAACAAAACAAGCAATGACAATTTTAAATATAAGGCTATGATCTGATTTCTCATTGCGTTTCAGCCTGGAATTATTACGAGGCATTACATGAACAAAGAGTGTGCAGCTACTAAATGCTTATCGTCATAGATTCATTGTAGGACACATAACGGATGACTCTATTATCCATAGTGCAAAGCCAGCCACTGAATATAGAATTCAGAGAGAACGACTCCAACTTTTTGTCCATAGTGCTTTGTGCAGGGTAAGACACTCATTGTAAAAATACAGAGTGGGTGACTCCAGCACTTTGTCAATAGTGCTTTGTGCAGGGTAAGACACTCATTGTAAAAATACAGAGTGGGTGACTCCAGCACTTTGTCAATAGTGCTTTGTGCAGGGTAAGACACTCATGGTAGAATACAGAGTTGATGTCTCCAACACTTTGTCAATAGAGTGTTGTGCTGAGCCAGAAACTCATTAAAGTATACAGAGTTAATGACTCCAACTCTTTGTCCACAGTGCTTTGTGCGGAGTCCGATAATACTCTCCACAGCGGGGAACTTATAGAAAGCTTTGCCAACATCATTTTGTTGCTTATCGAATCGCGGGATGTCGCAACAACTGTTGAATAAAAACATCATTATTGCCATAACTATGACTCATCATTAATTTATCTTTTCGAGCCTCATTTAATATTCTTTCCTTATCTTACTTTATATCATCTTATCTTATCTTTTAAGTTTATTCTTATCTCATCGTTTCTAATATAGGTGCGGCGTGTTCCGTGGTTGTCCATGGCCACATCCGGTCCTCTGTGGGCAGTCATCATAAGTCACATGACCAACAACTACCTCAACTACACGCTCATCACTTCCTTACCGACCTTCATGAAAGAGAGCCTCGACTTTGATGTTAAGGAGGTCCGGCACAGTAGGATGTTCATACTTGAGTTCATGTTTTGTTTTCTCGGCAGAAATCACTACAGAACGAAATGTTTTTAGTGTAACGCCTTCTCCATTGTTCTTTTCCTCTTTCTCAATCTCTCTCTCTCTCTCTCTCTCTCTCTCTCTCTCTCTCTCTCTCTCTCTCTCTCTCTCTCTCTCTCTCTCTCTCTCTCTCTCTCTCTCTCTCTCTCTCTCTCTCTCTCTCTCTCTCTCTCTCTCTCTCTCTCTCTCTCTCTCTCGCTCGCTCGCTCTCTTTCCTTTTACCCAACCAGTAAAGTATATTCCTCTCATATTACTTCTTTTTCTGATGAATATCATGGTTATCCTGACCATGACTCTCACAAAAATTATACATCATGTTTTGTACTTTTATCATCATACAAAAAAAAAAAAAACCTTGACAGCCAAAAAAACCTTCCTGCACACACAAAAGTTTAAAAATCAATATTAAGGTCAATTAGGCACTCTAAATGTCGCTCTCATTTCTACAAATAATATTTCAGAATGGAGCTCTGTCGTCCCTGCCATATGTGTGTCAGTTTGTTGGAGCTATTGTGGTGGGACAGATAGCAGACAGAATCCGAGAGAAGCAGCTTTTGTCCACAAAGAACGTGCGAAAATTGTTTCAGGCCATCTGTAAGTAAGAGGAGTGCTTAAACTGCTATAAACCATCTGTAAGTAAAAGGAGTGTTTAAACTGCTATAAACCATCTGTAAGTAAGAGGAGTGATTAAACTGCTATAAACCATCTGTAAGTAAAAGGAGTGTTTAAACTGCTATAAACCATCTGTAAGTAAGAGGAGTGATTAAACTGCTATAAACCATCTGTAAGTAAGAGGAGTGTTTAAACTGCTATAAACCATCTGTAAGTAAGAGGAGTGCTTAAACTGCTATAAACCATCTGTAAGCGGAAAGAGTGTGTTTAAACTGCTATAAACCATCTGTAAGTAAGAGGAGTGATTAAACTGCTATAAACCATCTGTAAGTAAAAGGAGTGTTTAAACTGCTATAAACCATCTGTAAGTAAAAGGAGTGTTTAAACTGCTATAAACCATCTGTAAGTAAGAGGAGTGTTTAAACTGCTATAAACCATCTGTAAGTAAGAGGAGTGTTTAAACTGCTATAAACCATCTGTAAGTAAGAGGAGTGTTTAAACTGCTATAAACCATCTGTAAGTAAGAGGGGTGGTTAAACTGCTATAAACCATCTGTAAGTAAGAGGAGTGTTTCAACTGTTTTAGACCATTAAATAGTTAGTAATCTCGAATGTGAGGTTAATCGAAATAAGCAAAATAAAGAAAAAACAAAACAAATCAAAAAAAAAAAAAAAAGAAAAAAACAGAAAAAAACACAACAATAACAACAACCAAAAATCCCAATAATATCGACGTTCCTGCAGTTCTTGCACTGTCCATTTCATTCTCAGATACAGACGATATGAAGACTTGATATTAAGGGGAATAACTAGTTTAGTTGAGTTATTGTCACTTATTTCATTGAGTTATCCTTCTTGTTTGGTGGCGATTTCTGAATGGTAGCTCTCTTTGGCATCACCACTCACCTAGTTGTGGGATGTAAAGCGGTCCACCAATTACACGGATCCCATAACTGTTGAGTTTGGCGTCTCATGACTTCGACGTTCCTGACCCATGAAGCAGATTTTGTTCCTCAAACTATTTCAAACATAAACTTACATAATTAAAGTCTCCAACAAAACTCCCATACTGTTGCTGTTTCCCCAGCCCTTGGTGGAGCGGGTGTGTGTGTGGCTGTTGTCGGCCAGATGGGCTGTGAGCACAGGTACGGCGCCGTTGCCATGCTGTGTCTGTGTACCATCCTGCTCAGCGCCAACAGGGCCGGCTATCTCTCCAACCATCTGGACCTGGCGCCAAGGTTGGTCAACGGTTTAGTGGTTGTAACCATCCAACCGATATCAAAGAAAGCTAAATATCTTAGGAGGATTCCTTTGTTACTAACTTTCGAATCAATACCATAAAGAGCTAAATATAATGGAAGGACTCTCTTTGTTTGAAACTTCCTAACCAATAGCTAAATTTCAGGGAATCATTTCTGACCAAGTGTGGATTGAGAACCCGCACTCTGTGTGAAGTAAAAGAAGCAAAACGCTGCCTGGCAGTGCCTCCACACCTTTAAAAGAGGCTCTAAGCTGTTAATTAAAATGTTCTATAAATACATTATTTTGTCTTTTGTTAAAGAAATCGCAGTGCGTCATCGTCGGACTCTGTTAACATTTGCCAAATTAAATCTTACATTAACTTCAGTTGTCATACTTTTAGTTGAGTTTAGGGTCTAATTTTTTAGTTCTGTCGCGCACGTCGGTGGTTTTTGTTTGATATGAAAAAATGCTTGAAAAGTAAGTCATATCGAACAACAAAAGCAGCCGTTTACTATTTTTAGCATCCAAGGATCTGTTTTCACGGCGTGTAATCTCCTTCCAGCTACGCGGGTATCTTGTACGGCATTACCAACACAGCCGCGACCATCCCTGGCATGGTGGCACCCATCGTCACTGGAGCCCTCACCCCGACTGTGAGTTCCATCAGTTGGTCAATGGATTGAATGGTTGATTGGTTGATTAGTGATTATTTATTGATATATTGACTTGTTGGTTTGTCAATGATAAATTCATTGATCGATATATTGACTGTTTAATTGGTTAATGATTGATTCATTGATCGATATATTGACTGCTTGATTGGTAAATGATTGATTGATTTATTGATCAATACATTAAATGGTTGATTGGACAATAATTGATTAATTGATCGATATATTGACTGGTTAATGGTTGATTCATCGATCGATATACTGACTGGTTGATTAGTTAACGCTTGATTTATTGATCAATACATTAACTGGTTGATTAGTTAATAATTGAATTGATTCATTGATCGATTTATCGACGGGTTGATCGATTAATGATTGATTCATCGATCTATATGTTGACTGGTTGATTGCTTAATGATTGATTCATCGATCTATATGTTGACTGGTTGATTGCTTAATGATTGATTTAGTGATTATACATTAACTGTTTGATTGATTAATAGTTGACTCATCGATCAATATGTTGACTGGTTGATAGATTAATGATTGATTCAACGATCGATATATTGTCTGGTTGATTGATTAATGATTGATAGATTCACTTACTTAAATATGATTGAGTGTCTAACGGTAGCTGCCTGTAATTTTGTAAAGGTGTGTAACTTTCTCGATACAACAAGTGAGAAACCTGACTCATCCACTGATCTTTTTATGGCTTGAACCTTCTGGCTTAAAAATATATCTTACACATTTATTTTCTCCCTAACTGTCATTGATGAAAAGTTTTCAACTACACCATTAGCGCGTATCTGGCCTGTTACCCTACATTTCCCTGCCTTCCTGCTTCTCCCAATATCTCCAGACTTCACTTATCTTCCCCATGCACAAAATCATTGTACAAGACAAAATATTCTTCATTTTCATTAAGTAAAGTTATTTTACCCTTGCCCTCTCTGTCCCTCCTCTCACTCTCTCTTTCTCTCTCTTTATCTCTATGTCTCTTCACTCTCTGTCTATCTGTCTGTCACGATCTCTCTGTCTAGAGGAAAGAATTTCTTTGCCATTTTCTATGAGTGTGCCATTTCTTGAGGACCATCTCCTCGAAGGACATCATGTTCCCAGTTTGGAATGAGCCTAGTAGAAGCTTACCGCCCACCGCTTGCACCACTGTCCCTGATCTCTGGTGTGTTTTCCCGGCAGGGCTCCGCTGACGAATGGCGTACTGTGTTCTACGTGTGTGCGGCCATCGCGATCGCTGGGATGGTCATCTTTGTCCTGCTGGCAGACGGCGAGCTGCAGACCTGGGCTGTCCCGAAAGACGGCGACTACGTGATCAAGGTGGACGTCAACTCCTTGAAAGACGGCACAGCTGAGGAGAGCGCAAAATCAGCACCGGAACCCAGCAACGCCGCCGTGGAGAACAAAACAAAGTTATAGATCGGATGGAGAGATAAGCTATAGACGCTTTGGTTGCAGTGAGCCCGATAAATAGGATTTTCAAGACTTGTTATACATAAACTATAGACGCTTTGGTTGTAGTGAGCCCAATAAATAGGATTTTCAAGTTAGACTTGTTATACATAAACTATAGACGCTTTGGTTGTAGTGAGCCCGATAAATAGGATTTTCAAGACTTGTTATACATAAACTATAGACGGTTCGGTTGCAGTGTCCCCGTTTAACATCTTTCCAAACCTAGTTATTGAGAAACATGAATGAGCTGATTCAGGGACTACAAGGTTTTGTCTTTTGTGTTTCCTTTGGTAATGTTTTAATGTTAAAACTGCATTCATCCCATATAAGTAAAACTAGAAAAGAAAATTAGGGTAAGGTAAACGTAAACCTTTATCGCAAACCTTTCAGGTCTATGAACATTATTTGGACTCATAAAGAGATAAAAGCTCGCTTCGTAAAACATAAAACAGAAATCATTTCTTGTCTTCCCTGATCTATACAGCTCTGCCTAACAATAAGCTGCGATAGATTGTAGAAAGTAGACGGTCACGCAGAGGTGTAAATCATTCTCTTTCTAGTCTTTAAGATATTCTAGAAAGTTGAAGGTCGTATAAAAGAGTACATCTGTCTTTAGATAAATTTAAAAGATTCTAGAAAGTAAGAAAGTCGACGGTTATACAACGTTGTGGATCTGTCTCAGCATCATCTATGAAAGATTCTAGAAAGTCGAAGGTCATCTATTCTGTCTTACAAAATAGTCTGTGGAAGGTGCCAGACACTTGATGAGCTATGAGAAACTTCCAATAATTTCTCCTCTTTCTTGCCAGTGTTTTATTTTTTATTATTCTACATCACATTCTCTCTCTCTCTCTCTCTCTCTCTCTCTCTCTCTCTCTCTCTCTCTCTCTCTCTCTCTCTCTCTCTCTCTCTCTTTCTCTCTCTCTCTTTGTCTGTCTCTGTTTATCTTTATCTCCCTCTCCTTGTCTAGCTCCCTGTACTTGTCACACTATCTTTCTTTCCTTTTTCATTCTTCTATCTCAAAACTGCCACAAATGTTAGAACAATAACGCAAACGTTACAGAAAATTTCATTATTACAGGCAGAATCACAGAGGAAGCGAAATAAGAAAATCAATTTTTCTATCACAACCAGTGCGACATGAATGAAAAGTGTCAGATATGAGAATATATGTTTCTATGTATCGCCATGTATTTAAATCCAGAACAGTAACTCCAAAACCTCTAATGGTGTTTTGAGAGTGATGTCGTTATTGCTGTTGAACTTGTATGGAATTTGTTAGCATTTTAGATACTTCTGCAATAAAATGATTAGAAAAAAAGATACTTATCCTCGATTCATTAAAGCAATGTGATTTCAAGGTTTGGCGTTCGGTAATCAAATTCAACCAGTCATCTCGAATTGCTGGCGTGAAACTCTGCAACCGTTGGCAAAAACAAAGCTGTCCAGTGAATGGGAAAAAAAATGAGGAAACTAATAATAATGATGATGATGATGATGATGATGATGATGATGATGATAATAATAATAATAATAATAATAATAATAATAATAATAATAATAATAATAATAATAATGGTATTAATAACAATGAGTGTATTAATGAAATGATAAAAACATAAACAATATTGACGCTTCTAATATTAATCGCTGCTTTTGATAAGGAAAAGAAAAAAGTGTTTATGGTGGCTGGATTGGAATGTTTTAATATTAGAAAGTATGAAAGCTTTGGAGCATAACTAATATTTTATCAGACTTCGCGTATTCCTTTATTTTATTTTATTTTTTTTAAATATGTTGCTTGATTTTGTTTTCATAACTAGCAAAATTCACTAAAGTGTATACGTAAAGCATAGGGTATATAAGTAAGCCAAGTATATTGCTGTGGGAGAACTTTGACCCACATGAGGGTAACTCTGATTTTAACCTTTCTGATGCCAGTTAAACGTTTCGTTGCATTTAAATGCAAAATTCCCCACCCCTACCCCCACTCCCCGCCACTTAAAAAAAATAATAAAATAAAAATAAAAAAATGTCCCATTTGAAGAGATGGAATTTGCTGTCAGGACCTTGAAGAGTTTAGATGTTCAGAAAGTGTCAAGATAATCCTGAAGGGGTTATCGCGAATGGATCTAAACATTCACGGTGTCTTCACCATTAATACGAATGTTTGGCAGCGAGACAGCGCTGCGGCCTTGGCTGTTGACATCACCAAGAGGATCTCAGGCACAACTCTATAGACCGGAGGCTCGCGGGACACACCAGGACAAGGACGGAGAGATGCCTCGTCCCTCCCTCTCGATGCGGAACGTCTCTGAAGCCAGTTTGAGGAGCGCGACGTGTAAACTTGAAACTTGTACAATCATAGAACAGACTGGACTGACAAGATGACCGCTGACTCCTGGTACTCGATGGCTGAGGAACACTTATAGCCCGGGTCAGTCCCTCGCCAACTTCTCTCAGTAAAGGTAACTGGTCCAGTGGTCACTGGTTGCGCTACCCGATTTGATTCGGATTATTCGGTTATCTCTTAGCGAGCTGTACCGAGAAGGGCTACTTGCTCCAGTAGTTGCCACTTTGATTGGCAGATGACAGTAAGTATCAGGCATGTTGCGCGGCCCACTGTGCAGTTGGCGTGAGGGAAGTGTTGTATGCAATGGCAAAAGAGCTTACAAACTTTTCATCCTTTGAAACGTGCAAAGAAATAATTTTAGTTACAAGTACACAGCAGGGATTGCGATAGCAGAGCTGTCTTCAGACTTGTATTGTGTACCTTCAAACAATACCGCACATGGTAACTCTGTCGCTGTTAATAGGGGCAGTAAAATCTACTTTAAAAAAAAAATATTGGAACTTGGTTGAACTCTCTTTCTTTCTTTCTCTCTCTCTCTCTCTCTCTCTCTCTCTCTCTCTCTCTCTCTCTCTCTCTCTCTCTCTCTCTGTCTCTCTCTCTCCCCTCTCTCTCTCTTTACCCCCCCTCTCTCTCTCTCTCTGTCTCTCTCTCTGTCTCTCTCTCTGTCTCTCTGTCTCTGTCTCTGTCTCTGTCTCTCTCTCTCTCTCTCTCTCTCTCTCTCTCTCTCTCTCTCTCTCTCTCTTTACCTCCCTCTCTCTCTGTGCAATATGCATTACTTCATGTATTTCACCATATAATAATTATATGGTAAATTTTTTCTTTCGATAAAAGCTAAATAATGGTTGCATGCAGTGTGGGCAGGTCAATAGCTGTGAACACATAATAATCAACGTAGTGAAATCCCTGGCGAAACCGTATGATGAAGCTAGTATAAAGAAGGCCAGGATAACAGCAGAGGTTTTGTTGGAAAGCTGTGGGTGGAAGCAGGAGATCCGGGAGAGGAAATCGAATCTGAAGGTCAGCACAATAATTAGAATTTAATTGTCTTTTCTTTTTTTACGTTCATAGCATAATTTGCAGGCTAGGCAACAAGAGTTGGACTTACTACATCTTCGATCTCATGTAGATCCAAAGTTGTGAAAGAGGCTCAGTCCTGAGTTGGAATGTAACATTTCGGTTTCTTTCCATATCCGGATCACTACGCAAATTCATGATCCGAAACGAGGTGTACCTGAAGCTCAGCCTGTCGCAGCAGTAGGTGGACCAGACCTGGGGATTTATGAGTGGCGGGAGAGGGGGGGGGTTGAGATCAGCTGGGCTGTGTCGGGGCTGAGAGGGTTAAGGGTTTACCTAGGTTAGAGCAGCGCTGGAGAGTGTCACAGGAATTCATGTCGCACGGCTTGTGACCCGCCTTTCAAAGGATCTTTGCCGGCCGTCGGTGCCTGATCTAGACCAGGGGATGTTTGTGTAGGCCACGGCTAGGTAGGGCCGCCGTGTTTTTGTATGGCCATTCGCTTGAGGAGGTGCGTTAATTCAGCCCTGGAGATTTCCTTCTTTCTGGTATGCAACAACTCGAAGTTGAGCTGTTTCACGACGACGTGTGTTTCTGTGCATTCACACTCTGAACATCTTATTCCTCAAGTAGATTACTTTCTTTAGGTTTATTTGTTTCACATGTCAGAAGACCATAAGTTGTGACTGTTGAAATGTAGATAAATTAAAATCCTTCTATTGTCGTGCTTTAAATCCAAGTTCCACACGCTATATTTGAAGTGCTACCTTTGTGTTTCACTTGAAGTGGATAAACAATAGCCAGCATGAGACAGTCTAGCAGCAGCATTTTAAATATAGCCTGTTTTCACGATTTTCTTAAAGTGCTGTATTTGTCTTTAATCTGAAGTGGAATATCTACACATATCAGACTGTGGACATGAAGTGAAATTGTAATTCCTCTGTTTTTCACTTGTTAAGTCCAAAGTTTTCATTCTTTTTTTTTTAAATTTTGCGTTTATCTTGCACCTGAACCTGAAATTCTATAGCCACCGCCGAGGCCAGCATGTCACTCAAGTTTTGAAAAGTTTGAATGAGAAGAATGGAGGACTGTACAAGTCTCGGCCTAACTATGAATGTGTTGTTTCTAGTGGTAGATGTGGAAATTATCGCGGGGTAAAGAATAGTGTTTTTGTTGGTTAAGGCAAAAAGTTTTCTGTTGCTTCCTAGTGTTTTTGTTGATTAAGGCAAAAAGTTTTCTGTTGCTTCCTAGGGTTTTTGTAGATTAAGGATAAAAGTTTTCTGTTGCTTCCTAGTGTTTTTGTAGATTAAGGATAAAAGTTTTCTGTTGCTTCCTAGGGTTTTTGTAGATTAAGGATAAAAGTTTTCTGTTGCTTCCTAGTGTTTTTGTAGATTAAGGGTAAAAGTTTTCTGTTACTTCCTAGTGTTTTTTGTAGATTAAGGATAAAAGTTTTCTGTTACTTCCTAGTGTTTTTATAGATTAAGACTAGAAGTTTCCTAGCAAATTTAATGCTGTAAGTTATAGTTGCTGAATTTTAAGAAAAAAAGTTTTCTGTCGCTCACTAGCAGCTGCTGTAGGTTAAGAAAAAAAGTTTTCTGTCGCTCTCTAGAAGTTGCTGAATTTTAAGACAAAAAGTTTTCTGTCACTCACTAGCAGTTGTAGAAAAAACAAAAAAGTTTTCTGTCACTCACTAGCAGTTGTTGTAGAAAAAAACAAAAAGTTTTCTGTCACTCACTAGCAGTTGTTGTAGAAAAAAACAAAAAGTTTTCTGTCGCTCACTAGCAGTTGTTGTAGAAAAAAACAAAAAAATTTCTGTCGCTCACTAGCAGTTGTTGTAGAAAAAAACAAAAAAGTTTTCTGTCGCTCATTAGCAGTTGCTCCAGGTTGAGACAGAACAGTCTTGATTGCTAAACAGGATACAAACGTCAACAGACTTACATACTTTTCAAAATGCTCATAATGTTAGTAAAATTTTGAGAGATATGAAAAAAAAACTAACAAAAAGAAGGTTGCCATTACTGGTCTAAAAGAAAACAAAGGAAAAAAATGTGACTTTAAGATTTATCTTACACATTTTTGTTTTTTCGTGTTTTTTAACAAAGTGTTTTATTGTATTCAGCGTGAAAATGAATAAGACAATTCAGGACATAAACTTATTTGCGTTGATAGTATTGCAAGAAATAGAAAAAAACATCACTGAAACTTAGCTCAACCTGTTGCTCTTTTAGTTCCTATGTTCTCTTTTTAAACGTGTTTACGTCTTCTAAAATCATAAGGAAAAAAGAGAGATTCCTGATTGAAATGGCTATGATATGATGGAGAGAATATTTTTTAGATCTCGAATCCTCATATATGTACCACTGAAAATTTGGTAAGGCCTTTTTGCTTAGCTTGCATCCAGAAAATATATCCACCTCTCCTCATCTGGCTTCTTTTCAAGATGAAGGAAATAGAAGGGTTCTCAGTTGATGAAAAAAAAAATCAGCCAAAACTAGAGTGGGTGGATTGCTTCCTTCTACTATTCACGGAACCAAACATTGGCAAAATCCGCTAGATAAGACGCTCCAACTTCGAGAAATTAATATATTAAATAATTAGTTATTACCTGTCGAAATAAGATCGTTTTTCTCCTTTCCTGTATTATGTAGCTGAAGGTTAATGGAAGTTAAACCCCTTTCGGAAGTGACCTTGAATCTGATTATTTGTTGCTCAGAGAAATATTGAATGCCCCGCCAATGGTGGCAAACACCAAACGTGTTCACATCACGTTGGTAGTCAGAAATAATTTGTACAACTATGGGACCTGACGGTTGGACTAGGATCCACAAAAACTACGACATGGACGCAAGCAAGCTTCTCGCGCCGCTCTCGTGTGATCCCAACGCGCTTCTCACAACACGTTCTGTGAGGAGGAAGAGGTGCAAGTTCACGCAGTCACTGAACAGCCGAAACGTATTGCCGGCAAGGGCAAATAGCTGGCGGTTGTTTCTCACAACTATGCTCTTTCTTCTGACTTCACACGTCGGTTCCTTTCCCGCAGAAGCGGTCAGTCTGAGTGCCCGAGACGGACATATAGCACGGCAGCCTCGCTGCACGGACGTGCAAATAGAGGACGCCACTAAAATGGCGGACGTCGTGGTTTCTGGGAAAGTTGTCAAACTGATGCAGGACGCGGCGCACTCTACGAACGAGGTGCGCATGCTCAAGGGGGAGGTTGAGATCAAGCGGGTGTTCAAAGGTGAGGAGGTTGTGGACAAGATGGCGGAGATCATGCCGGGAAGGCTGCGCCCTCACAAGATGGTCATGGTGGAGGGCTTCGGCGACCCTGGCATCTGCCGCAACTCGGTGCGGGAGAGGGACACCAAGATCTTCCTGCTCAAACCCAACGGCAACGGGGAGCTCAAGCTCAACTCTTCTGTGGTGACCTTGAACTTGCGCAATTTGGATTATGTTGACGCTGTTGTACACAGTGAGTAGAAACTGACTGTCCCCTACATGTGGCGCGTGTTTAATAGAGGCGACCACAAAATAAGCTCCTTTACTCTTCCCGGCTTCCTCTCTCCTCCTACATTTATACAAAATATCCTGGGTTCAATTTCCCAGAAATCTCTCTCTCTCTGTCTCTCTGTCTCTCTATCTCTCTCTCTCTCTCTCTCTCTCTCTCTCCCTCCCTCCCTCTCTTTCTCTCTCTCTACCTCTCTGTCTAAATCTTTTTGTTTTTTTACTTTTGCCTCTTTTTTAATATTTAAGATACGCTCTTATCATTGAAGTTTGATTAACCCACGTCTTGCAGGATCCTTGGTCTTTACTTGTCAGTGCTTTGGTCAGTCACATTAGTTGTGAGGTAAACATCCTTGAAATAGCCCCCTGCTAGATAATTTGGTTATGGGAAATACTTAGCCGAGATACTAAGTTTATGCTGAAAAAGACAGACAAAAACACCCAAAGAGGCGGGCTGCCGAAACAATAGGCCAAGGCTTAGATAGACAGACAGCCGAGACTACGCGTTAAGAGGCAGACTAATCCAGATATACTTTAATCCTTGCCATCCTAAAATTCTCCTTCGCATGCTGTGACCGCTGCGCCAGTCTTGGCCGTGGTTGTCCTGGGGTTATGGAAGAAAGGGAATTGGAGAAGCAGAGCGTCAATGAAACCAGATTTTTGATAATACTCGATCACCAGAATGAGACAATAGGTTCTTTTGAATCAGCTTTAATTCCAACAAAATCTGGTCTCAATGAAACCTTATAAGATAAAGTTAGACAGGTAGATGGATAAAAAGACCGATTAAAAGATTGTTAGATCTAGATACGTGAATAAAGAGATAAATATATAGTTGAAAAAACAGTTAAAGAAACAGAGACAGAATGTGTGATTACGCGTTAAATATAAAAAAAAAACATGAAAAGAAAATTTGGAAGATGGACCGAAAGAGAAAAGCAGAGACTACTACTACTACTACTACTACTACTACTACTACTACTACTACTACTACTACTACTACTACTACTACTACTACTACTACTACTACTACTACTACTACTACTACTACTACTACTACTACTACTACTACTACTACTACTACTACTGCTACTACTACTACTACTACTACTACTACTACTACTACTACTACTACTACTACTACTACTACTACTACTACTACTACTACTACTACTACTACTACTACTACTACTACTACTACTACTACTACTACTACTACTACTACTACTACTACTACTACTACTACTACTACTACTACTACTACTACTACTACTACTACTACTACTATTACTACTACTACTACTTCTACTACTACTATTACTATTACTACTATTACAACTACTACTACTACTACTACTACTACTACTACTACTACTACTACTACTACTACTACTACTACTGCTACTACTCCTACTACTACTACTACTACTGCTGCTAGTAGTACTAGTACTACTACCACAACTACTACTACTACTACTACTACTACTACTTCTTCTTCTACTACTACTACTACCACTGCTACTACTACTACTACTACTACTACTACTACTACTACTACTACTACTACTACTACTACTACTACTACTACTACTACTGCTACTGCTACTACTACTACTACTACTACTACTACTACTACTACTACTACTACTACTACTGCTACTACTGCTACTGCTACTACTACTACTACTACTACTACTACTACTACTACTACTACTACTACTACTACTACTACTACTACTACTACTACTACTACTACTACTACTACTACTACTACTACTACTACTACTACTACTGCTACTACTGCTACTACTACTACTACTACTACTACTACTACTACTACTACTACTTTGTTTATTGCCCTTTCAATAAATAGTTTATTACTGCTACTAAGGATACTGCACACGCAATTGCTATTGCTATTTTATTATTATTATTATTATTATTATTATTATTATTATTATTATTATTATTATTATTATTATTATTATTATTATTATTTATATCAGAAGTTATCTTTTAATCACATTAAGGTAGAAATGAGCTTCTTTTAAGAGTTAAACACGTCTGAAATATTAAAGTCAAAGCAATAATTTAGCTTTGAGTGGGTTTGGTCCTTTCTCATGAATATTTATCAGAAACCTGCTTAGTTTACTGATATCCGTGTCAAGAACTTGTAAAATTGATAGGCATATTTTTGTCACCGCTGTCATGAAGGAAAAAAAAAAATTACATAATAATAAATTTTGGATCTTGTTTTGTGTTCTTTAACGAGCACTGTTGAAAGCTAGCGTTAGCTTAACCTTCATTCTCAAGCCAAATTGGACTTGACAAAATCCACCGAACCATGACGGCCTGTTTGTGGAGAAACATGCCTGGCTGATCAAAAGCAGTTCGCCTTACTCGGCTCTGTATTGCTCTGGCACTCATTAGGATTAGAGCAGATGTAGTAAACAGAGTATCAGTCGGGATAGTTACTGACACAGAGTTGACCTGTATTGCGGTAGCACTTATTAGGATTAGTCTAAGAGTAGATGCAATAACTAGACTATCAATTGGGATAGCTAGTGACACAGAGTTGACCTGTATTGCGGTAGCACTTATTAGGATTAGTCTAAGAGTAGATGCAATAACTAGACTATCAATTGGGATAGCTAGTGACACAGAGTTGACCTGTATTGCGGTAGCACTTATTAGGATTAGTCTAAGAGTAGATGTGATAAATAGACTATCAATTGGGATAGCTAGTGACACAGAGTTGACCTGTATTGCGGTAGCACTTATTAGGATTAGTCTAAGAGTAGATGTGATTGCTGAGGTTGACTTGCGACGTAATGAAATCTCGCTGGGTCCGATCTTTTCAAAGTAACGACATTGGAAGAGATATTACCTTTGATGGTACTTAAAGAAAGAAAACGACAGAAAGAACTCATTTCTGATGCTTTCAAATGTTGCGAAATAACATGCACGCTAACCTTTAGCCGCATCAAGCATCACAACTCCTTACGTTTGAAGCCAACATAATTTGAAGGATATATGTTCTACAACTCAGTAGATTTAAACAGATCTTCAATAAAATACTTACGACTCCAATTACATTGTTAGTGTGATTTGTATGACACTCTCAACCAATACTTAGACTTCAGTTGGATTGATAGTGTGATTTGTATGTCTCATTACACCAATAGCTAGGACTTCAGTTGGATTGATAGTGTGATTTGCATGTCTCTTTACACCAGTAGTTAGGACTCCAGTTAGATTGATAGTGTGATTTGTATGTCTCATTACACCAATAGCTAGAACTTCAGTTGGATTGATAGTGTGATTTGCATGTCTCTTTACACCAGTAGTTAGGACTCCAGTTAGATTGATAGCGTGATTTGTATGTCTCTTTACACCAATATTTTAGACACCAGTTAGATTGATATTGTGATTTGTATGTCTCTTTACACCAGTAGTTAGGACTCCAGTTAGATTGATAGTGGGATTTGTATGTCTTTTTACACCAATAGTTAGGACTCCAGTTAGATTGATAGCGTGATTTGTATGTCTCTTTACACCAATATTTTAGACACCAGTTAGATTGATATTGTGATTTGTATGTCTCTTTACACCAGTAGTTAGGACTCCAGTTAGATTGATAGTGTGATTTGCATGTCTCTTTACACCAGTAGTTAGGACTCCAGTTAGATTGATAGTGTGATTTGTATGTCTCTTTACACCAATAGTTAGGACACCAGTTAGATTGATATTGTGATTTGTATGTCTCTTTACACCAGTAGTTAGGACTCCAGTTAGATTGATAGTGTGATTTGCATGTCTCTTTACACCAGTAGTTAGGACTCCAGTTAGATTGATAGTGTGATTTGCATGTCTCTTTACACCAATAGTTAGGACACCAGTTAGATTGATAGTGGGATTTGTATGTCTTTTTACACCAATAGTTAGGACTCCAGTTAAATTGATAGTGTGATTTGTATGGCTCTTTGCACCAATAGTTAGAACAACAGTTAGATTGATAGTGTGATTTGCGTGTCCCGTCTCCTTAATCAAAATAATAATTAGGGCTGAGCTTGATTTGAAAGCCGTTTTTTACGGCTCTAGTTGAGTATCTGGACTTGAAACACATTTCCTTGACTGCACTCCTTTTAAATCTCTGACCATTGAAAAAAGAGGGTCACTAGCCCCATCTTTTTTGTGGAAACAAGTAGAAGTTCCGTTCTAGCAACTCAATTTCTAACGTGTTCCTGGAGGTAGCTTGTCGAGAAAGTCGGCTTTGCACAACTGGTCAAATCCTTTAAACCGTGGCTGTGAAGTTTACGACTTTCTCTCCGCCTCAGAGTACCCTCCGCCCCCCCCCCCCCCCCCATCTTTGATGTTCCCCATAGCCGAGAGATGATCTGTTGCCGCCAAGATCTCTGGCGGGGACTTGAGCTTTATGGGGCTCTTGGCGTAGTTTCCAGCGAAAGATAGCTCAGTCGGAAAGGAGTTGAACTGTCACTAAAGGCACGCTAGATTTGATACCTTACAGGATATGTGGGCCTAGAATTATGTTAACTATACCCTAAAACATCAACATGACATGTGGACCCACAATTGTGTTAACTATACCCTAAAACATCAACATGACTTGTGGACCCACAGTTATGTTAACTCTACCGTAAAACATCAACATGACATGTGGACCCACAATTATATTAATTATACCCTAAAACATCAACATGACGTGTGGACCCACAGTTATGTTACCTATACCGTAAAACATAAACATGACATGTGGACCCACAGTTTTGTTAACCATACCCTATAACACCAACTTGACATATGGACCCAGATTTATGTTAGCCATATTGTAACACACCAAAATGACATGTGGATCCAGACTTTTGTATGTTAGCCATATTCGAACAAACTAACATGGCTTATGGACCCAGACGTATGTATGTCAGCCACATCTAACACATCAATATTACATGTGAACTCAGACATTTGTTAGCTATATTCAAACACATCAACATGACATTATGGGCCCAGATTTATATTACTTATGTCCTTACACATCATCATGACATATGGACCCAGACTTATATTTGTCATGTCCTAACACATTAACTTCATATGTGGGCCCAGACTTATTTATGTCAGCAATATCCTATCACATCAACAATACATGTGGTGGACACATACTTATGTTAGCCATATCCTGTCACATTAATATGTGGAATCAGACTTATGTATGTCAGCCATGTCAGAACGCAAGATGACATGTGGGCTCAGCTTATGTCAGCCACATCTTAAGCGGTCAAGAGAGTCAGAAACACTAAATCAGATGAATTTTCGTAAATATTTTTATCCTTCTTGCGTGTTTTTTCTGTTTGCGACATCATCAGCGTAACTTTGATAACCTTATTTCAGACGATCTGGAAGTGAGTTTTAAAGTCACAAATATCAGAAAGTGACCTTTATTAATTCTCGGTGTAAAAAAAAAATATCTAAATTTACATAGCAAGGAAGGGTTTGTTCAAATCGAATTTCTTTATCATAACAATAATTGCTGAGAATAATATCGTTTGTACTATGGGTCAGACATGATTAGTCTCTGTAAATTCTAGTTACAAACTAAAAATCGTTTTTACAGAGTATGTTTTAAAATTTTCCCACAAACAAAAATGTTTTTGTTGAAATAAAAGCAAAACTTAAATTGTCGATCATAAGCCGTCCCCTTCCCCTGACCAATTCTATTTGAGAATGTTGCCTGATGGATTTCAAGCTCTTTTCATCCAGTGTCGTAAACTTGGTAATGTTGGACGTGTTGCCCGATAGATTTCAGACCTTCCTCAACCTGTGTCATAAATCTGCTAACGTTGGACGTGGAGTGCTCTTTGCCCCTTGGTTCACTCTTTTGTTTGCCCTCCTAACACAGATTATCTCCCTTAGGTAAGAGTTATCGCACTCCTCCAACAGTTAGGCAGACAGTCCGTGTGGAAGGGGTGAAGGGTATGTATGTGGGGGAGGGAGAGAAAGGAGGGGGGGGGGTGTTAGTTGGCCCAGTCAAAACCAGCAGGTTGCTATCTGCTCGATTTCTTTGGTTGCGTCCTGTTCTTCAACATAGAATCTCTGACGTCAGAAACAAAGGTCGAACTCAAACCATCTTCTACTGCCATGCTTACGTGGAGTTATTTTTAGATTGCATGGACTATTAAATGAGATTATTTTACCGACATAACTACTCCTCTATCCTCTCTTCTTCCTCCTCCTTTCCCTGCTACTACTGCTGTTACTACTACTACCACTGCTGTTGCTGCTGCTTCTACTACTACTACTACTACTACTACTACTACTACTACTACTACTACTACTACTACTACTACTACTACTACTACTACTTCTACTACTACTACTACTACTACTACTACTACTACTACTACTACTACTACTACTACTACTACTACTACTACTACTACTACTGCTACTACTTCTATTGCTGCTGATGCTAGTAGCTTGTAAGCCAAATCATACCTTTACTACTACTACTACTTCTACTACTACTGCTGCTGCTGCTGCTGCTCTAATAACTGTACTACTTCTATTGCTGCTGATGCTAGTAGCTGGGAAGCCACATCAAACCTTTAATTTAACCTGGTTTTATGGTAATGATTGAAGAAACGTCGCAAAACTACATAAAATACCATATAGGACCTTTAAGGTTAATAAAGATTAAGAGCTGAGATAAATCAAATAAACAGCGACGGTTTTAAGCGGTGAGAATATTAACTACGTAAAAAAATGTAACCCAAAAATAGACTGAACACCTTGGTCTCCTCGCACAAGACTCTAATATAGTATCCTATTGCCAGAATCGGCGAACTGACTCAAACCAATGGACTAGTGTCTTGATGAGGTTTGTATAGTTTTCACCACTCTCAGTCAACCAGCTAGAGGGTAATGGTGGTCCAGAAACAACCACCGTCTAAGTCTCGCTTGTATGTATCAATTAACGCACATGTTCGGTGTAATGTTGCGCAAAAAAAAAAAATAAATAAATAAAAAAAAAAAACCAGCATCACTATTGAAGGATACCGTTTCATTATGTCTTGTAGACTGAGTTGGCCTTGGCACTATATTTACCTGTGATTGTCGTGACCGACAGCCGGCTTGAACTGGCGGCTAGACGTGTGGTGGGATCAGTAGGTCGGGATAAGTGTTGACATTGCTCTAGGATGGGGGAGAGTGAAGAGGGTACCTGGGCCATCTGGTTAATGACGTGTGGGGGAGGGACTGAAATTGGGGGAGATAAGGCTGAAAGTTCTGATGTATGTAGGTATGCAGACTGGCCAAGATAGCCGAGAAAGGAAAGGAGAGAATGAGAGATGAAGAGAAAGAGCAAGAGAGAAACAGAAAGAAAGAGAGAAAGATGAATTATTGATTGTGCACAATCCGTCATGAGGCGTCTTTAAAAGAAAGGGACTGTGAAATATTAACTTTTTGCCCGTTTTTAATGTCGTGAAATCTTAATTTTATCCTCTAATTATGTCGGGAATTTTTATTCTATCCTGTATTTTATGTCCTGCAATATTATTTTAATCCTCAAGTTAGTGTTGCGAAATGTTAATTTTATCCTGATGTTAAAGTTTAAATTATTAATTTAATCCCCAATGAATGTTGTGAAATATTGGTTTAATCCTGCAGTTATTATTATGAGATATTAACTTTTTTCCCTGTAGTTACTTTTATGACATACATGTATTTGACCTGTAGATGTTTATTTTTCTTACTCTGGCTTCGCTATGTTGTATCAATCTGTAACGCTTAATTTCTGGATTTGATTCTTAAATAAGCTTAAGTATCGTATTCTGCAACTTAAATGCGCCTGCTAATAGTTGTAATATTTTTTTTTAACATTAAACCACGTCAACATGAGATTTTGACAAGTCCCTGTGGGATATCTACCTCGGCACGAGACGGAAAAAAAACCCATGAGGTGAACCTGAACATTCCTAGCTGTTTCTTTACAATGATGCATGCAAAACCCATAACCCAACCACCCATTATTACAACTTGTTTGTTTCACTCCCACAAGTCACGCCCCCTCCCCTCCCTCTCTCTATGTGTCTGTCTGTCTGTCTCTCTCTCTGTCTGTCTTTCTTTGTCTCTCTGTCTCTGTCTGTCTGTCTCTCTTTCTCTCTCTCTCTCTCTCTCTCTCTCTCTTTCTTTCTGTGTCTCTCTCTGTGTCTTTTACTTAAGCTCTTTTCGTGCGAGGTATATGCTTGTGAAAGATACATGCCAAATACTTTCAGACATAAGATGACAGGTCGAGTATAATGCCGTGCATATCTCCTTTGTTATCTGCTGTTCATATAAGCCTAACAAAAAATTCAAGTTAAAAAAAAAACAAAAAAAAAAACAAAACAGGAAAGATTAGATGATACGGTACATCCTAACCGACCTGGAAACACACGAAAACCTGTGCGTATGCGCTGCATGCACTGTTTCCCCATTTAGTGAAACCAAAACCTGGATTTAATCACGCAGGTTCCTTAGGTCCCCCTTTCTAGACCTCTCATATTATCCCATTATTCATCCGCCCTCTAGAAGTGAAAAAGTCAAAGTGCAGCAGTTTATGTTTACCTGAACAATTTTGCGGACCAGGAGACTGTAGAGAGGAGAAGAGCATACAGATATGAAGCCAGAGCATACAGCCCCCCTCACCCCCCCCCCCACTCCCCCCTTCCTCTCCTGTGTGTCCAGGGCGTGACGCTGATGCTACTGCCCTTAAGTCAACAGATTCCGTGACACTTTGCTCATCACTTTAATTCAAGGCGAAAGGTTCAGACTCGAGACTGAAGAATATAGTTCTTATAAACCACATTATCACCTCATTCCATTGAAATCGGTCTTGTAAAATTTCGACACCAGTATCCTAGCGTATTTCCTTTCATTTCTTCATTTACAATTAAAAAAAAAAACTTGACTATCTTTTCTGCCGTTTCAATCAGTTGCTGATTTAAAGTTTTATCTTCGAAAGATTGTTCAAGAAAGTTGTACTTACTAAAATTTTTAGCTTACAGTTTCTTAGAAGTTATTAATTCGAAATAATTAAATTTATGTGTCAGTCCAAATTTTATGAGCGTGTACAAGAACTCTTTTTTTTTTTTTTAAGGCAGGTAGAATTTAAAACTAAATGAGGATCCCTCTTCACGAATAGAGAAATAGAAGAATGACATTATTCTGAACAAGTAACGTTAGAGCAACCGCCATGTATGTCAGTATATATACACCTTTACAAAGTTGTGTATGTCAGTACATGATATATACACCTTTACAAAGTTGTCTATGCCAGTACTTGATATATACACCTTTACAAAGTTGTGTATGTCAGTACTTGATATATACACCTTTACAAAGTTGTGTATGTCAGTACTTGATATATACACCTTTACAAAGTTGTGTATGTCAGTATTTGATATATACACCTTTACAAAGTTATGTATGTCAGTACTTGATATATACGCCTTTAAAAAGTTGTGTATGTCAGTACTTGATATATACACCTTTACAAAGTTGTGTATGTCAGTACTTGATATATACACCTTTACAAAGTTGTGTATGTCAGTACTTGATATATACACCTTTACAAAGTTGTGTATGTCAGTACTTGATATATACACCTTTACAAAGTTGTGTATGTCAGTACTTGATATATACACCTTTACAAAGTTGTGTATGTCAGTACTTGATATATACACCTTTACAAAGTTGTGTATGTCAGTACTTGATATATACACCTTTACAAAGTTGTGTATGTCAGTACTTGATATATACACCTTTACAAAGTTGTGTATGTCAGTACTTGATATATACACCTTTACAAAGTTGTGTATGTCAGTACTTGATATATACACCTTTACAAAGTTGTGTATGTCAGTACTTGATATATACACCTTTACAAAGTTGTGTATGTCAGTACTTGATATATACACCTTTACAAAGTTGTGTATGTCAGTACATGATATATACACCTTTACAAAGTTGTCTATGCCAGTACTTGATATATACACCTTTACAAAGTTGTGTATGTCAGTACTTGATATATACACCTTTACAAAGTTGTGTATGTCAGTACTTGATATATACACCTTTACAAAGTTAAGTATGTTAGTACATGATATACCTTTACAAAGTTGTGTATGTCAGTACTTGATATATACACCTTTACAAAGTTAAGCATGATAAGAGATAACATCGAGTTGAAAAAGAACTTGATAAGAGTTTATATGGCGCTTATCCGACAAAATGATAAGTGTTTACTTCAAGTTGAAGAAGATCATGATAAGAGTTTATAGCGTTGGGATCATTGATTATCATAAGAGTTTACATCGAAATGATCTTTGAACATGGTAAGAGTTTACACCGAACTGATAAATAAACATGATAAGTGTTAATGGCACGCTGAGTTGTTATTATAAAAAAAAAAAAGTTTATATCAAGTTAACTGATGAATGTAATGATTTTTATCGCTTCTTCTCATCGAATCAGAGGATGAAAGTTCAGAGTAAAATCTTGTAGTGTGCCGTTCAGTTTTCCCAGAAACACAGAACTAGATCTATGTCTTGCATCGCAAGGTTCTTTTAATAGCGCCGGTCTTCCACACGAGCTAAAAGGTGCCCCCATGTTAAAACAAATCACTTGCAGTTCTGAATCGGTCGGAGTTTTCTGGTGCAATCAAATGGTTTTAAATATGACTCCATGCTTTGAATGAAGTGTTAATCTGCTGTGTATGCATCTCTCAAGATGAAATATGAGAGTCCCTTGTGGAAACAACTTTGTTTTCCGACTGTAGTTGTAAAAAGATTAAACTCACACTCCAAGCAAAATAATACCCGTCTCAAGAAAACAAACAAACAAACGAAATCTTTAGGACTCTTTTTAAAACTTCCCTTCTTCTCGTTCTTTAAAGCTGTCGCTTATGTTTGGAAAATAACGAGGACAACCATCAATATTTTAACCGCCTCTTTCCAACATGCGCCACAGGTCCACGTGGGTCACTTAATCTTGTTCGATTTTCTCAAAGTCTCCTAAGAAAATATCATTGTAGGAACAAAAGAGGATTCTCCAATTCTCTAACTTTTTTTTTTTATATATTTTCATGCTCACCCAGTATTTCTAAACAACACTGAGAGATTTTGACACGCTGCCTTCTTTCACGTCTTTTCTGTCTGGTCAGAGATATCCAAGTATTTTCTTTTAATATCCGTATAGCTTGGCCAAGACATGCCCCAGGGAATCCTCTAGTTGTGGTCAGTTGGTCTCGGAGAACAAGTCAACCATCTTATCATTCAGGACCCCCAAGATATCCAGTACATGGTGCTTTATCTGTCCACACTTTTGTTGGCTTTGCTCCAATACCTGTCGTCTGAGATTTATCCGCCTGCTGCAGTCGGCTCGGACATTACTGGTCAACCGGTGGTCAAGCCTGGTGGTGTGAGGCAAAAGACACCACACCAGGTCGGCTTGGGTGACCCACACCAAACGGCTTCCCTCTCGGATGAAGTAGTCCACTGGCCACAAAGAAAATAACTGTAGCACGGTCGCTCTCGGTTGAGCCTGCTTCAATAGATTTGAAGCCTGAAAGTTTTATCAACAAGGGATTACCTGCTGAGGGACGCAGATCTAAGAAACAATCCAACAGCTTGATCTTCGCTGGTACAGTATAAGGAGAAAGGAGATAGGTTGCTCTGCATAGTTCATGACTTACAAACCGACTTATCTATGTCCTTCTCCTTCGTCTTCTTCTTCTTCTTCTTCTTCTTCTTCTTCTTCTTCTTCTTCTTCTTCTTCTTCTTCTTCTTCTTCTTCTTCTTCTTCTTCTTCTTCTTCTTCTTCTTCTTCTTCTTCTTCTTCTTCTTCTCCTCCTCCTTCTTCTTCTTCTTCTTCTTCTTCTTCTTCTTCTTCTTCTTCTTCTTCTTCTTCTTCTTCTTCTTCTTCTTCTTCTTCTTCTTCTTCTTCTTCTTCTTCTTCTTCTTCTTCTTCTTCTTCTTCTTCTTCTTCTTCTTCTTCTTCTTCTTCTTCTTCTTCTTCTTCTTCTTCTTCTTCTTCTTCTTCTTCTTCTTCTTCTTCTTCTTCTTCTTCTTCTTCTTCTTCTTCTTCTTCTTCTTCTTCTTCTTCTTCTTCTTCTTCTTCTTCTTCTTCTTCTTCTTCTTCTTCTTCTTCTTCTTCTTCTTCTTCTTCTTCTTCTTCTTCTTCTTCTTCTTCTTCTTCTTCTTCTTCTTCTTCTTCTTCTTCTTCTTCTTCTTCTTCTTCTTCTTCTTCTTCTTCTTCTTCTTCTTCTTTATGTTCTGGAAGCCCCTCGTTCTTTTCCAGTCTAGAACAAGCAGACTGAATCACGAGCTGTACTGTTCTAGAAAGTCATAGTCTAAAATTACATTTTTCTTGTCAAAAAAAGTTAATTCATTTTTGGCAGAACAGCTTTCTTGAAGACTAAAGAAATCTTCAGACATTAATATCTGGCAATGTCTCTTGAAGCCAGTGAGAATTTGAGGACCCCCATCTTGACTTTTTAATATGGCGAAAAAATAAACAAGAGTTATTTCCAAACATAAATGAGATAGCAATGTTTTCGTATGATAGGAGAGCAAAATGTAAACCTTAACAATTGGTTCTTATTAAGATACAGCTATAATTATATCACTTTATATAATGTTCATGTCGTGAAACCAGGGGTGTTATGTGTTATCGTAATGGATGCAACCTGAGACTGGTCTCCTCTCGTGGTAATAATGAGGGTTAGCAGGGCGAGGTCAACACAGGTCATCCTACATAATCTCTGGAAGGATGAGGCTCGCTTCTCGACTCCCAGGTATTCAGAGCCTGTGCATGTGGTTTAGTGTAGTTTACCGTCTACATAATAGATCTTTGTCTAAGTGTAATGGGCCACGTTGTGGAATATTAAAACACATTAGACTGTTGAGTTTTATATTCTTATTACTAATGGTCCCATTTCACACATCGAGGAAAATTACATCGTGAAAGGAAATTTAACAAAAGCGGGGAATGGGGAGTTTGGTGTGTGTGACAGAGACTCAAGCCAGTTTTTGGGCTGTTTTTACCACATAATAGCAAGTAATTTTAAGGCTTTAGAACATTTTGCCTTCGTTAAAGGTAACACAAAAGCACAGACGTGTGAAGTTTATTTATATCTCGTGCATATCACCAACTTCCCTCCCCCCCCCTTCTTTTTTTTTTTTCAAAAACATTGTTAAGAGTGTTCTTTTCTTTTTCTGAATATCTCCACACGGTAGAGAAGCTAAGGGTCAAGCAAACCGAAATTGTGAAATGCATAAAAAATTTCTGCGCAGTCAATAAAACTTGTCCGTGCGTGAGAGTTCGAATCTCTTAATGTTAGATATTTAATTCTTTTAGACTTTCTCTTCACTGTATTGCCATTATCAGCGGTTCTGCCTCATTAAATCTTTGGTACAAATAAATAAATCTTCACCGTTTAACGATGTGTACTTTGTATCTGATTGGGAGCGTAGGTTGAGGGTATTCCCCTGACGTGAAGAAGATACAATCATGTTGTCGGAGTGTACTCTGTATCTGATTGGGAGCGTAGGTTGAGGGTATTCCCCTGACGTGAAGAAGATACAATCATGTTGTCGGAGTGTACTCTGTATCTGATTGGGAGCGTAGGTTGAGGGTATTCCCCTGACGTGAAGAAGATACATTCATATTGTCGGAGTGTACTCTGTATCTGATTGGGAGCGTAGGTTGAGGGTATTCCCCTGACGTGAAGAAGATACATTCATATTGTCGGAGTGTACTCTGTATCTGATTGGGAGCGTAGGTTGAGGGTATTCCCCTGACGTGAAGAAGATACAATCATATTGTCGGAGTGTACTCTGTATCTGATTGGGAGCGTAGGTTGAGGGTATTCCCCTGACGTGAAGAAGATACAATCATATTGTCGGAGTCGCGATTTTTTCTCGTTTTCAAAAGCGAGTTTTAGCCACCAGCTTGCCAGGTAAAAAGTGTATGGGGGTGGAGGGTGGGGATACATCCTGGACCAGGAGCCTAAGTGTGTTCTACCGAGAGGACCAGGTCCATCATTTCTTGTAATTTTCTCCCCTAGCCCGAACTGCCTCTACTCAACTGCTGAACTCTAACATTTGTCACACAGACTAGAGGATTGACTCTGAACGGCTTCTAATAACGCGCCTTGTGTCTTCTACCGAGAGGACCAAGTCCACCATTTCTTGTAACTTTCTCCCCTAGCCCGAACTGACTCTACTCAACTGCTGAACTCTAACATTTGTCACAGACTGGAGGATTGAATTTGAACGGCTTCTAATCGACGCGCCTTGTGTCTTCTACCGAGAGGACC
>JAWDGP010001807.1:82500-92500 GCA_033675545.1 Elysia crispata
GAGAGAGAGAGAGAGAGAGAGAGAGAGAGAGAGAGAGAGAGAGAGAGTTTGAAGCGACTTGTAAACCGATGCTTAAGTGAGGAGGAAGAACCAGAGAGAAACTCATCGACTTTATCTACAATCATGTGACACACCTAAAGTTTGACTACATTACAACCCTCCCCCTTCCCCCTCCCCCTCCCTTCTGGACACTGCGACCATTCTATCTCTGCCAGTTTAAAGAGAGGCGTGGTTCCGGGTATCGAACCATAGTCCCCCGGATCTGAGGCAATTAGAGACCTACCACATTGCTGGCTTGCACTAAGACACATCAAGCTAATATATGACGCCGAAGCTTGTATGAATTCTACTTTATCCAAATAGTATGTGTAAAGCTCCCCTTATCGGCAAAGACAGTAATCTGGAGGAAAACCTTTCAAAGTCTTTACTCAATGTTTAGTGGGGATGTGGGCTCAGACTAGCAACAGGCCAGGTCTACAGCCTCACTTAATGGCTTAGGAGACGATAGCTGCTAGGTCCACCACTGGGAAGATGGCAACCTCCCAGCAAGCAGTCTCCAGCCACTGACCTGGCGGTGACCACTCCATTCACACCTGATTAACGCCGAGATGTCCAGCTTGCTATGTGGTGGTCCAGATGTACTACGAGGCGTACCAAGACTTCAGGTAGACCAGGATGCTGGATTACTTACTTAATCGGTGGTTACAAGAAAATCTTTGTTTCCCGAAGAGCGTGGCAGGCAAGACAAGCTGACCTTTGTATAGAAATAGTCTTAACTGGACTAAACAAAACGAATGCTCATAGAAGCTTCAGAAATATCTCATAAACTATCTGAGACCGGAGGTGACTAGCTGGATGGCTAGATTCTCAGCTATGAGGAATCCAGACTAGATGAATAGGTTGCAGCCAGAAAAGATTCAAACTAGATGATCAGTTTGTAGACATGGATTTTTTTTTTTTTTTGGCGTTGTGCTGTTTGTACATGTAGAAAGTGAAGCCTTATCGTCAGTGCAAGCATCACGTAAAGAGAGGCGCCACGTTAGAGTTACTTTACGAGACTAGTGTAATGTGATACGAAAGTTAAAATACCCAGACTCACTCAAGAAAGAAAGAAAGAAAGAATGATTAAGGACTAGTCGTTCACTAAACACCGTGGAAATTTATATAAAATGATGATAAAATAAGAGCCAGTCCCTCTTTAGGTTTAGATCTTTGCTCTTTCTCTCGAAACAAAGAGAAACTCATTAGGCGTGACAAATAATTGAGAGAGAAAAAAAAACACCAAACAAAATATGTTAACACCCGCAACCCTCTGCGGGACTCAAACCCACTTCTGAAAAAAAAAAACCCAACCCAAACCCACTACAGATCTTGTAGAGCAAACTCTGTCACACAGCCACGTCCACAGGCATTGTGCAATAGCTGGTTGTGGGCTTGAAACAAATAGTGCTATATAAAAATATTTAGCGAAATCAAGGGCTTTTGACCTTAAGCAAACTCCAAAATCAAATAATTTAACGAAAACCAAGGATTTTTCACGTTAAGCAAACTGCAATTTAAAGAAAAACAGTGACTTCAACTGCAACATCATGTTTTTTAATGAAATAATTTTAATTTTTAATTTTTTTTGGGGGGGTCCTTCTCTCTTCATCATTTCTCGCCTTTCAAATCCATAAAGTAAAGAAAATTAGTGTGCTTTACCGGTTACTTACAAAAGAGAGACAACTCGACATACTTTTGGTAAAAACATCTTTCCCACAGTTATGTCCCTTATTCCCGTCACTTGGCTCAATACTCACACTGTGGATCAACATTGTATCTATGTTTAGCGGATATTAGACTGAAGTCCTTGCTCTCTTTCCGACTGGAAATTGAAGAAATCAAACAGGATTGATGCAGTTCAAAATAAGTTGTACGGGTGGAAGGAAATAACAACAACAGCAACAACAAGAACAATAATAATAATAAAAATAATAATGATAATAATAATAATAATAATAATAACAATAATAATAATAATAATAATAATAATAATAATTATTATAATAATAATAATAATAATAATAATAATAATAATAATAATAATAATAATAATAATAATGATAATAATAATAATAATAATAATAATAATAATAATAATAATAATAATAATAATAATAGTAGTAGTAGTAGTAGTAGTAGTAGTAGTAGTAGTAGTAGTAGTAGTAGTAGTAGTAGTAGTAGTAGTAGTAGTAGTAGTAGTAGTAGTAGTAGTGGTAGTGGTAGTAGTGGTAGTAGTAGTAGTAGTAGTAGTAGAAGTAGTAGTAGTAGTAGTAGTAGTAGTAGTAGTAGTAGTAGTAGTAGTAGTAGTCGTAGTATTAGTAGTAGTAGTAGTAGTAGTAGTAGTAGTAGTAGTAGTAGTAGTAGTAGTAGTAGTAGTAGTAGTAGTAGTAGTAGTAGTAGTAGTAGTAATAATAATAATAATAATAATAATAATAATAATAATAATAATAATAATAATAATAATAATAATAATAATAATAACAATAATAATTATATTTACAGAGAAAGATAAAGAGAGAGAGAGAGAGAGAGAGAGAGAGAGAGAGAGAGAGAGAGAGAGAGAGAGAGAGAGAGAGAGAGAGAGAGAGAGAGAGAGAGAGAGAGAGAGAGAGAGAGAGAGAGAGAGAGAGAGAGAGAGAGAATCCCAAAATCATGATACGTTAAAAAGACTTAAAACTCATTAGCTTGAGGATAAAAATTGCTGACTAAGAGAAACACTTCAAAATTTAACTTTAGTTGCTTCTTTGAATTGTGTTAACACTTCTATCACATCTCTATGACGTCTGTCTGATCGATTATATTTACAGCTCTGTTTTGAATACAAAAAGGTCAATTAGACTGCTGTTTATTTATTATATCTCGAAAAAAGACGAAAAGACACTTATAAATAATATTGCATGAAAAAAATATGTTCAGAAAACAAAATGAGTCGTATGAAGTGTGTACTCATATGGCTCGGCCTTGCTCTAGAATCTTAAACGCTGTAGGTCATCATTCTCTAAGACATTGGAGCAAGTAGCTTCCTGCTGCTAGCTTTCGATGTTTGTAAACAACCACTATCGCGGTTTACCCTTAACAACCACCACCATCAGGATATACTCGTAACAACCACCATCATCACGATATGCCCACAACAATCACCACTATCATGATATACCTTTAACAGCCACCACCTTTTTACTGCTAGCTTGCGATGTTTGTAAACAACCACCACCATCAAGATATACCATTGACAACCACCAAAATCATGTTATACCCTTAACATCAACCACCATCACGATATACTCTTAACAACCACCACCATCAAGGTATACCCTTAACAACAGCCACCATCACGATATACCCACAACAACCACCACCATCACGATATACTCTTAACAACAACCACCATCACGATATACTCTTAACAACAGCCACTATCACGATATACCCACACCAACCACCACCATCACGATATACTCTTAACAACAACCACCATCACGATATACTCTTAACAACAGCCACCATCACTATATACCCACACCAACCACCACCATCACGATATACTCTTAATAACAACCACCATCACGATATACTCTTAACAACAGCCACCATCACGATCACCAACCACCACCATCACGATATACTCTTAACAACAACCACCACTGTCGCGATTTACCTACAACAGCCACCGCCTTCCTAAATGCTAGCCTGAGATGTTTGTAAACAACCACCACCATCACGATATACTCATAAAAACTACCACCATCACGATATACCCACCACAACAACCACCACCACCACGATATACCTACAACAGCCACCACTATCACGATATACCTACAACAAACAACACTTCACAAAGATGGATTTTCTTAAGTGTTTCTTATTTTCCTCTACTAAATCGATTGTTGGTTAATCATGTTCTCTTTTTTTTGTTGCGTTTGTCAAATTATTGTTTTTCTTTTTTTTCAAATCAATCGTTACTGCTTTGTTTTGTTCTTACGGTGTTAGATCTGTGAAAAAAAATAATCTTAAATTAGATTTTACCTACGAGGAGCGAAGTGAAAGCTCTAATATTAGCTGTATTGTGCTTGTTTTAACCAAGATCGATAAAAAAACGCTGCACTCTTAGCTGAGGAGGGGAATACCATATTATAGGTTTAGAATTATATAGTTTTCAACCAGCCAATTCAACATTACAAAACGTGTTGACGTTGCAAGATTGAAAAAATGATAAGTTAAATTTGGCATATCTTTCTCTAACATCTTCGCGATCTTAAGCGTAGCTATTCGTTTCTTTCTCCTCATCACCACTATAGATGTAATCATTATCGCAATCATATCTCATTACTTCATCATCATTTTCATCACTATCTTCATGATTATCATCATCATCATAATCATTATTAAACTGCAGTCATTATCATCATCATTGATATTTTCATCACTATCTGTAAAATCATCATCATAAACATCCTCAATGTAATATAACTATACTGTTTTCAAGCTATTATCATGATATCATATCATCATCATCATTTTTAACACCATGATTTCCAACATTATTCATGGAGTGTACATGAATCTTTTTTTCTAGGTATTTCTAACAATAGATACACCCTCTCTACTGTCTCAATCATTTATGCAAACCTCACAATATCTGTTGTTGTTGTTATTATTGTTTGACAGCAGATCACCGTTTCAAGGGTTGTTGTTTCTACAGATATGTACAATCACTATACTGACTCAATGATTTATGCCAACCTCACAATATCTGTTGTTGTTGTTGTTGTTGTTGTTGTTGTTGTTGTTGTTGTTTTTTGACAGCAGATCACCGTTTCAAGGGTTGTTTTTTCCGCTAGGAATTCACTGCTGTTTGGCATACTAGTTGATAAAACCTTAACTGCAATATCGAGATAGTAGATGTATCCCAGTTCTGATATCTACCAGCGTATGTTCTGATTCTTTCTGTTTTTTACCCGCCTCAATTCTTCTATCCATCTGTGACATGACCATTTAGGCATGAAGGGATAAAAACGGGTGGGCGACTAACGGGCCAGAAACCGGTTTTCAATTAAAGAACCGAAACTAGAAACCGGCTAGATTAAACATTATTATACTGAGCTATCTCGTTTCAAATTCCTCTTTTTTTGATTTTGTAGAATTTCTTTCGGAATTTAACCGAAACTGTGAGACATGAGAAAATCGGTAGCGAAACTGGCAATGTGATAGAGTTTTTTAGCCACAGTTGTAGCTTGATTTAAATCAAACCAATTCTCACCACTTTTGTAGATGGAATTAAAATTAAGTTGATGAATTTAAAAAAAATCTACAAAAAGGAACAGAGAAGTAAGGATAATACAATTTGGATAATTAGCATATAGAGGAAAACAGAGATACACAATAGGAAGTAATAGTGCAACAAAGAAACAGAGCGAAATAAAGGATCACAATAAGATAGTAAGAATCAGGGTTAGATAGGCAAGAGGGGAGAAAAATAAAGAAAGGAGAAAAATAAATGGAGAGAGAGAAGAGAGAGAGAGAGAGAGAGAGAGAGAGAGAGAGAGAGAGAGAGAGAGAGAGAGAGAGAGAGAGAGAGAGAGAGAGAGAGAGAGAGAGAGAGAGAGAAAGAGAGAGAGATAAAGAAGGAGAGAGAGAGAGAGAGAGAGAGAGAGAGAGAGAGAGAGAGAGAGAGAGAGAGAGAGAGAGAGAGAGAGAGAGAGAGCAGAAAAGCAGACACCATAATCAGGGTTGCATGGACAGATAGAAAAAGAGTCAAACTAGTTGGAAAGAAATAAACAGAAAGAGAGTTAACTATGTGAGAAAAACGACATCTGGAAAGTTATCTGGACATCAAGAAACAGCGCGACCAGTAAACACACTGATTCACCGAGGTCCACAAACTTCTCAAGGGGACAACACAAACCAGTAAAATTGATGCAACTAATTAGAATATCAACTTCTCCATGTAAGGTAGGAAAAATTAACACGGTTACAGACCGTTACTTGAGGAGACATCAATGATGGAAGGAGAAAGCGTGTAAATGAGTATTGAAGAAATAACAGAAAACCAAATATTGCTTGGAGACGAAGAGGAAGTTGAGCCAGTTACTGCCTAGTGCGGAAAGCCATAGAAGAAGCAGACAGTGGCGTGAGAGCAAACAAATTCAGTTAAGAACAAGAGAGTAAAGATTCGGATTGATGAGGCACATGCAGTTAGTGACCTCACTGTTGAAGGACGCTACCAAAAAATTGACTTCTTTAGATTTCTTAAAATAACACCTCTAACTTGTCTTCAAGAAAACAATACTGGGACTTGTGTAGAAAAATGTTCGGTGCGGTAGACCGACACATGGCTCGAGCTTTAATTTCAGCCTCGTCTGTCTTGCTTGGAGCTCTTGGCGTGTACAAGACTGGCTCTATCCTTGCTTGTTTCTACCTAGTTTGTCAGTCTGCCTGTCTGTATTTTCTGTCTCTCTCTCTCTCTCTCACTCTCTCTCTCTCTATCTATGTATCTCTCTCTGTCTCTCTGTATCTCTCTCCCAAACTTTGTCCCTATTTGTTTTCTGTGTGTTTCCTTTGTGACCCCGACTTAATTAAGTGCATATTACGTGCATTTTTTTTACCCATTATCCTTTTTTCCTGATCTTTTTATTCTATTTTTCCCCCTTTCTTTCTCTCATTTCCTCTCCCATAAACACCTTTTATGTCTATCCTTCCTCTCTTCTTTTTCTGTATTGTCAATCCTCTGTGTATCTCTCTGTCTGTCTGTCTCTCTATCTCGCTCTCTCCCTCTCTGTCTCTCTCTCTCTTTCTCATTCTCTCTCTCTATCACACACACCACCCCTCTTTTCTTCTTTATTTGAGACCACCAGATGAACTCTTCAACTCTGAACAAATGCGAATCGATCTCAGTGACAAATTGGATTCCATAATTAAGCTGTCTGCGCCAACCACTGTGATTTATTCCACTTGTAAGATGTGATGAGTGATTCATCTTCTCCGCCTCTTTCAATCAGACGGATCCCATCCTCAGCGAACTTTCTCTGCATCTTTTCGTTTCAATAAAAATATGCAGCCTAATTTCCGTGCTTTGTGAAAACCTGACACGCCTCGATAATTCCGGATTCCTCGTCTTGCATAATCTTAACCCAGTTCCTTGTTTGTTCACTGCAGCATAATTGTGAATAGCTGTGAGTAGAGTGACTGTATTAGGTAGGAATAATAGAATTAAAATATTTCTCAGAAAGGATCCCTTTTATTTACTGCAGCATTATTGTGAATAGCTGTGAGTAACGCGACTGTATTGGATAGAAATGATAGAACTAAAACATCCCATGTAGAGGAACTCTTTTGTTCACTGCAGCATTTTATTGTAAATAGCTGTGAGTAACGTTACTGTTAGATAAGAAATATTGAACTAAAACATTCCATAATTATAGATAGTCCCTTTTATTTACTGCAACATATATATATATATATATATATATATATATATATATATATATATATATATATATAAATAGCTGTGAGTAGCGTTACTGTATTAGGTAGGAATAATAGAATTAAAACATTCCATACATAGTGTTTTCTTTGCTTACTGCAGCTTGGTAGTAAATAGCTGAGTAGCGCTAGTGTATAAGGCAGGAGTAAAAGAGCTAAACCATTTCATATTTCTATAATGTTCTGTTTGTCTCCTTGTCCTAGTCCATCTATCCGACGTTGTTTTCTTCTTTTACGTTTATATTCACATACTTTCTTCTCTCCCCCCCCCCACCTCTCTCTCTCTCCCTCTCTCTCTCCTTCTCCCTCTCTCTCCCCGTCTCCTCTCTCTCTACCTCTCTTTCTCACTGAATCCCAAAGTTTTTGGCCCCTTTCCGTCTCTCTCTTGTTGTAAATTCTCCTCTTTGACTGTCTTCTTATTTTTCCCTGTCTAGCTGTCTGTCTCCCTCTTTATGTTTTCCCACCTATCCCTATAGCCTGCCACCTTTTTTTTAAAATCTCAGTCCTCCATCTTGCGACATTCTCAACACAAATTTACCGATGTTTTCAAATGTTTTTTTTCTTTCTTTTTGGTATAATATAACAAATTCATTAATTTTTCTCGCATTCCAAACCGATATTTCTGTCTGTTATGGAAATTGTCTTTCCTCCTCCCTGTACGATGAAGTTAATTGGACAAGCGGAAGACAGATGAGTCTAGCACAGAGATCCTCGGAAACTGGAGGTCACCCTCAGAGGCGGCTGTCGTCTCACTGACTCAGTTACGCTGTTAGTTACTCACTTGTTATCTCAAGTGAGGTCTGAACTCATCCTCACCTCATTCGCTGGCGATACTTTACAAGTATAGCTTTGTTGTTTCAAGCACGTTGATGTGTTTTCATATTACTAGTTTATTTCAAACACGTAAATGTGTATAATACATTTTATTTGAAACACATAAACCAGCAAACACATCACTCGTTTATTTTAAACACATAAAAGAGTGCATATTCTACTCGGTCATTTCAAACACATAATCCAGTATAATACATAATATTATGATTCGGTTATTTAAATCACATAAAACTGGATACATTTTTACCTGGTTTACCGTAAACTAAATTAACATAACTCGCTTTATTCTCATTCAGATTGAATAATAACTATAGCGCACCTGTTGCGGGACCGATTTTCAAACAAATCATTTTCTAGTATAAAACCTGCAGGTAAAATATAATTTTCTATAATTATGTTCTTCAATCCAACGTTCGATATTCAGCCAAAATACAATTTTCTTTGTATCTTTAGGTTCAATATTCAGCAGAAATGCAATTTCTAGATAATTGTTCTTTAATCCAATATCAAATATCCAGCCAAAATACAATCTTCTATTAAATTATTTTTTAATCCAATATCAAATATCCAGCCAAAATACAATTTTCTATTAAATTATTCTTTTATCCAATATCAAATATCCAGCCAAAATACAATTTTCTAAGTATCCAAAATCCAGTATCCATTATCAAGGCAAAAAACCCCACTTATGTCCGTATCCTTAACTTCAATATCCAGCCAAAAACTCTTACAATCCATTATCATAATTACATCAAATATAGTTTTCTTTATTATCCTAAATTTCTATATCCAGCCGAAGTTCAATTTTGTATATCCTTCAATCCAATGTCCAAAATCGAGACAAAATACATTTTTCAATATATCCTTAAATACAAAATCTAGCCAAAATGTAACTTTCTATTTCTTTGAATCCCCAACACTCAGCCAACATTATATGTTTAATCTTCTGCATCTACCAGATCAACCGAAAACGTATTTTTTTATACCCTCAAATTAAACATCTTGCCAAAATGTTATTGTCCCTGAATAGTAATGTTTGGTATATTATACAATGACCATAACGGGGTCGTCTTTTGGTCACCTTTCTATTAGTACTAGCAGCCACTGCTTGACTCTCTCACATAGACTTAAACCAGTATCGAATGATGCAAGAATTGAAGCACTTTTAAAATAAACCGATTTGATTCTTCGTGAAGTAAAAAGCTGTTGAGAATTAAAGTTGTTCTGTCCGAACTTTCCCAAACTTAGCAAGACTTGGTGTTAAGGCAGACATGACTTAGAAAATAAACATCTGCCAATAGGATTAAACACAGGACATTGAAGCGCTGAGTGCTGTGTTCAGTTCCTGTGGTGATAATGTAAAACTCAAATAGCAGTAACCTTCCCAGTTGATCGTGCTAGTCACTTGGTTTAATCTCACTACAGATCTCAAATGGCAAAAGTTGAACGGTTGAACCAGTTGAGCTGGACTTGGGAGTACTTGTTCAAATGATGAAAATATCATATCTTACAGGTCTATAAACACTTAGGTAGAAAAGCAACTCAGATCGAGAAAAAAAAATTGACATATATTTTATATAATGTATCGGGTTAATATTTGTTATAGATCGATATATTGATTCATCGATAGGAAAATAGA
>JAWDGP010001807.1:100000-120000 GCA_033675545.1 Elysia crispata
TTCATTAATGTTAAAATAGCAGTAACCTGTCCAACATTACAATGAACTCCTTCATTAATGTTAAAATAACAGCAACCTGCCCAACATAAAAATGGAGTCCTAAATTAATGTTAAAATAGCAGCAACCTGTCCAACACAACAATGGAGTCCTACATTAATGTTAAATAAGAGCAACCTGTCCAACATAACAATGGAGTCCTACATCAATTAATGTTAAAATAACAGCAACCTGTCCAACATAGCAATGGAGTCCTACATTGATGTAAATGTTACAGTAACTTATCCAACATAGAAATGGAGTCCTACATTTATGTTAAAACTACTGTAGCCTATCCAACATAACAATGGAGTCTTACATTAATGTTTAAATAACAGCAACCTGTCCAACATAACAATGAAGTCCTACATTAATGTTAAATAAGAGCAACCTGTCCAACATAACAAAAGAGTCCTGCATTAATGTTAAAATAACAGCAACCTGTCCAACATAACAATGGGGTCCTACATAAATGTTTAAATAGCAGTAACCTGTCCAACATAACAATGGAGTCCTACATTAATGTTAAAATAACAGCAACCTGCCCAACATAACAAAAGAGTCCTGCATTAATGTTAAAATAACAGCAACCTGTCCAACATAACAAAAGAGTCCTGCATTAATGTTAAAATAACAGCAACCTGTCCAACATAACAAAAGAGTCCTGCATTAATGTTAAAATAACAGCAACCTGTCCAACATAACAATGGAGTTCTACATTAATGTTTAAATAACAGCAACCTGTCCAACAGAACAAAAGACTCCTGCATTAATGTTAAAATAACAGCAACCTGTCCAACATAACAATGGAATTCTACATTAATGTTAAAATAACAGCAACCTGTCCAACAGAACAAAAGACTCCTGCATTAATGTTAAAATAACAGCAACCTTTCCAACATAACAATGGGGTCCTACATTAATGTTTAAATAGCAGTAACCTGTCCAACATAACAATGGAGTTCTACATTAATGTTTAAATAACAGCAACCTGTCCAACATAACAATGGAGTCCTACATAAATGTTAAAATAACAGCAACCTGTCCAACATAACAATGGAGTCCTACATAAATGTTAAAATAACAGCAACCTGTTAAACATGACAATAACGTCCAACCTGTCCAACATAATAAAGGAGTCCTACATTAATGTTAAAATAGTCGCAACCCGTAAATCATAACAATGCAATCCTACATTAATGTAAAAATAACAGTAATCTGTCCAGCATAACAATGGAGCTCTACATTAATGTTAAAATAACAGTAACAAGTACAACATAACAATGGAGTCCTACATTAAAGTTAAAATAAGAGTAACCTATCCAACTTGATAAAAGGCTAATGTTAAAACAACAGGACACGATCTAAAATTAATTTCATCATTACCGTCTTGGAATAGAATTCTATGTAGTGTGTATGTGCTGCTCAGTTTAATCGCTAAAATAAAGCCGCAAAAGATAAACATGGATTAAAGATGATTAAAGACTCTGTGTCATAATCATGACAACGCTCGGGTTAAAAAGAAGCTGAAATAATTAAGGAATAAGAATGGCAAAATCTATTCGAATTTTTCAAATACATTTTTTTAAAAACTCAACGCCCGTCATTTGTAACTTACGGGCTGTAAAATAGAATCCAGGCTCTTTAAATGGTGTGTGGCGTGAACGTATGCGGTCTAGCATCCCCCCCCCCCCCTTTTCCTCCCCCTCTCTCCCCTCTCTCCACCTACCTCCATAGGAGCAAGTTCACTCGGTACGCAGTTGTGAGAGGAGTTGTCATTAACGGAGAAGAGAGGGACAGAGGGTAAACACTCGGAAATTGATTTCTCTGTCAGGCTCTATCCTTGAAGCGAAGTAACAAAGCTTTGCCTAAACGGTGTAAATAAAATTGCTCGGCTGAAATTGTACATTATTTTCGGATCGATTTAAAAATTACGTCTAATGAGTGTAAATTTTTTCATTTCTTGGGGAAAAAGGCCTTGCTCTGCCCTGTCCTAACCTCCTTAACTTGTTTCTTATCACACTTTAAACACGATTAATTTATGTTGATTTGTTTCACAATTTAGCGTTGTTTCGCAAGCTAGGTACCGAGTTCATGAAATTCTGAAATATCAATATTTGGGTATTTGAGAATTGATAAAGTGTCCGGTTTTTTTTTCATATTGATATATTTTTGATAGAGAATTGATAAAGAGTACTATTTTTTTATATCAATATAAGTTTGTAAGAAAATTGATGAATTGTACATTATTTTTCCTCATATTTATATCATCTTGTTTGATAACTACATAATGTTCATAAATTTCCATTACTCAAACTGTCTGGAAATGATAAAGTGTGCATTGTTCTTGTTAAGTTTAATATAAATCTGTCTTAAAATTGATATATTGTACATTATACTATTTTACACCTAAATAGTCTGTCTGCGAAATGATACATTGTATACGCTTTTCTCCTTTATATTGTAATGTATGACACTCCATCCTAACTTTAATACGCTTTTCAAGGTAACAAAACATAATAATTCAAGAATATATAAGTGAAATGGATACACAAAAAATAGATGCATCATAAGGGTCGCAGTGGAGTTATTTGATAAATAAACAGAAAGATGTATTTTAAACATAAGAACCTGCTAATAGACCTAGACCAATGGGGAATTAATGGTGTATGCAAAATCCTCACTGACATAACAACAGGTTTAGATGCACGCATGCAATCTGAATAATATGGCTTCTTCATTTCGACATAATTCAAGACAGTCTTTTCCTATCTGCTCTTGAAATCTATTTTACGACTGTTTCAAAATTTTGATTTGATTCGCTTGCAAGTTAAAATTTTAAGAAACTTTTGGTACTACAAGGCTAATCAGAGAAATCGGTGTTTCTTTAACACCAGTATGCAGGGGACAATAGAGAGAGAGAGAGAGAGAGAGAGAGAGAGAGAGAGAGAGAGAGAGAGAGAGAGAGAGAGAGAGAGAGAGAGAGAGAGAGAGAGAGAGAGAGAGAGAGAGAGAGAGAGAGAGAGAGAGAGAGAGAGAGAGAGAGAGAGAGAGAGAGAGAGAGAGAGAGAGAGAGAGAGAGAGAGAGAGAGAGAGAGAGAGAGAGAGAGAGAGAGAGAGAGAGAGAGAGAGAGAGAGAGAGAGGGAGAGAGGTAACTTTTCTTTAACTTTCAACATGGCTGCCCTTTGACTTTCCTACCTTATTCTAATGTATTCTCCACTCCCCCACTGGAGTGATTCTCGATGCAGATAGCACCTCAAATAGACCATTAAATCTCTCCGATTCCCTCCTTTTGGGAGGTGTGAGGGAAGGTGGGAGGGGGAGGGAGTGCGACAAATGTCCGTGAGCCTCCCTCAAAATGACCATACAGGGGGTAGAAACCATTCAATTATCGCCTCTGATAAAGTCTCGTTCATCTTCGGCCTGGACATCCTTCTACTACTGTCCGCGGAAACTGGCTCCATTATGCGCGACTCTTTCATGGTGGATGTGAGAGGAGCAGGAGGGGGTGGAAGCGCTCCCACTCACCCTCCGTCCCGTCATGTTTTTCCTCTGTTTTGCCTTCGCTGAAAATGGGGGGAAATAAAAGTTAAAGACAGGAAAAAAAAAGGAATGTGGACAATGCGGGTGGAGGGACAGTGCTTCGGTTCACGTGAGGTTTTCTGTTAAGTTCTCAAGAGGTCGTTGCGTGACAATTACCGTTTAATTTGCTCTCATGTAAGGATAGAACGAAGGAGGAAAGAAAAATAGATTTTGGTTAAGGCATCAATTTTGACTTTAATTATTTTTTGCCAAATCTCATTTCTTCCACAACCCTCCCTCTCTGCCTCTTTGTCTCTGTCTCTCTCTGTCTCTGTCTCTGTCTCTGTCTCTGTCTCTCTTTCTCTGTCTCTGTCTCTGACTCTTTCTCTGTCTCTTTCTCTCTATCCGTCTCTGTCTCTCTCTCTTTCTCTCTATCTGTCTCTGTCTCTCTCTCTGTCTGAATGTCTCTCTCTCTCTCTGCCTCTCTCTGCCTCTCTCTCTGTCTCTCTCTTTCTCTCTCTGTCTCTCTCTCTCTCTCTCTTTCTCTCACTGGTCTTGTCTCCTGTCAAACTCTCGCAGCAACCCAGCATGTACATGCACCTCTAGCACCACGTCAGACGGACCCCTGGATATAAAATTTACAGCTAAAACGAAATAGAAAAAAAAATCGTTACAATTTTTCAAGATGCCCTTGTAAAGACCATAGTTATAAGTTTTGGATATCCCTGCTTCGCCTCCAAAAATAATTGCCGCAAAGACAGAAAATTAATTTATCAAGATTGGCTTGTAAATGCCATAATTATCAGTTTTAAAGTTATCTTTACCTAATGTTTAATGTTATATCAGAACTTATATGAAGATGAAATCATTCTGTACGGGCTCTATTAAACTATCAGTTCATCTAACAACTTATTAAAAGATCAATTATTTTGTACGGGCTTTATCAAACTTATCTCAAAATTTTTTCAAAGGTCAAATCACATTAGACGAACTCTATGAAATAAAAAAAAATTATGTCAAAACTTATCCAAAGCTCAAATTGTTTTGGACGGGCTCTATTGAAGTATCAATTTATGTCAAAATGTATCTAAAGATCAAATTAATTGTTTTATATCGTCTCTATCAAAATATCAATTTATCTCAAAGATCAAACTAATTTGGTGGAATTAGATCAAATTATCGTTCGATCTCAAATTTTGCTTATCTATCTATCTATTTATATAATATATTTATACATATATATATAAGTGTGTGTGTGTGTTTGTATTGCTTGTTAAGTCTCTCGTGCAATTATTCAGTTTCACACACAACTTTGACAGTAACTTTTGTAACGCCTGTGAAGCCCCTCTCGTCCATATAGTGCCCTCACTCTACTGGCCCATCTTTCTCGGTTATTCAGTCTTTGTTGCTCCCAGTAAACTGTTATAGAACTGCATTTTCCGGACAAAATGTGGGAAGTCTACCTAGCCTGTAGTCTACAGTGTTGTTAGATGTTCGTTATCTTCTTAAGTTGCACACTTTAATAGTATTTTTTCTAATTCGTTTGATACAGTTTTACAATTAATTGATGCAAGAAAAAAATCTTTAGAATACATAACAATTTCACATTTTACACATAAAAGATTTTTTTTCTTCAAAACAGACAATTTCTTTCCCAGATTTGAAAGATGTAGGAGGTGAAGAGATTAGGGGAAAATCATAATACAGTTGGAAAAGAAAAGGAAAAATGTGTCAAATAAAAGTTTAAGAAAAAGGGGTCAGTGGCAGAAAAACGCTGATAACATAAAAAAAGACATCAAAATATGAAGAAATATCGAAGGGTAAAGATATAGCATCATCATCGAAGGCCATTTTAATGAATCATTCACTTTATATATAAAAAAACGATATTCTATCAGAATAGACTCAATGTAGGTACATAAAATATCTGTGTTCGCCTACGCAAGGCGTGATACTGTTCTCATGTAGCAGTGATGAAGGCGGTGCGAGGCAGTACTGGAGTGTGATATCGGCAGGCGGTGCCAACTGGAGCTCAGTCTACAGGAGAGGGGAGGAGGGAGGGAGAAGAGGGGAGGAGAGGACAACAGAAAAATTAATAGTGAGGGGATGAGATATCGCCTAGTACCGTAAAAGCCGATAATTAGAAGAAAAAAGAAAAAAAATCAAGTAAGGACGATAAAGAAACTGGCCGCCGGAAGCATCTGAAAGACGAACCGATCATAAAAAAGGTTAATATCTGCGCTATCCTTTTTTATTTATTTATCCCGTAGTTTTTTCCTTTTCCAGAATTGATGGAAACTTGTGTAGGAGAATCTCCCCGGACGCACGTGTAAACTCGCGAATCTTACACCGTGAGCCAGTAGTGTCACAGCTAGCGAGTCCATCCATCAGTCTATTGAGTCCCCCCTGCTCGTGTGGTTTACCTCGGCGCGTGTGGCTGTGTGCCCCACTCCTGGGAAATCAAGTTCCACAGAGCAGCTACAGGGCGGCTAACCTCTCCCCTCTTGCTGCGAAGCTGTGGCGAACCTGATACGGTTATGACAGTTAGTGGCACTGCTGGGGTGACGCCGGGTTTCTTAGGTTGTCGTTCTTCCTGGAGTGAGTTGGATTTATTGTGGTTCTAGTGGATTGACGGGGGCAACCTGTCATTGTGTTAATGGTGGATTGGCGGGGACAATCTGTCATTGTGTTACTAGTGGACTGAAGGGACAATCCATTATTGTGCTACTGGTAGATTGACGGGGGCAACCTGTCATTGTGTTAATGGTGGATTGGCGGGGACAATCTGTCATTGTGTTATTAGAGGATTTGAAGAGGGCAATCTATTATTGTGCTACTAGTAGATTGACGGGGAAAACCTGTCATTGTGTTAATGCTGGATTGGCGGAGACAATCTGTCATTGTGTTACTAGTGGACTGAAGGGGACAATCTATTATTGTGCTACTGGTAGATTGACGAGGGCAGCCTGTCATTGTGTTAATGGTGGATTGGCGGGGACAATCTGTCATTGTGTTACTAGTGGACTGAAGGGGACAATCTATTATTGTGCTACAAGTAGATTGACGGGGGGCAATCTGCCATTGTGTTTCTAGTGGATTGATGGGGGCAATCTGTCATTGTGCTACTAGTAGATTGACGGGAGGCAACCTGTCATTGTGTTACTAGTGGATATGCGGGAACAACCTGTCAATCTGTTAATGGTGGATTGATGGAGACAATCTGTCATTGTGTTACTAGAGAAATGGTCAAAATCTGTCGTTGTGTTCCTAGTGGATTGACGGAACACCTGTGAACCTGTTAATGGTGGACTGATGGGGGTTAACCTGTCATTGTCTTACAAGTGGATTGGCAGGAACAACCTGTGAATCTATTAATGATGGATTGATGGGGTTAACTTACCATTGTCTTACGAGTGGATTGGCGGGAACAACCTGTCAGTGTGTTACTAGCAGATTGATGGGCACAATCTGTCCGCCCGAGTGCAGTGCCGTTCTTTTGGAATCTTTTCCAATCGGTGATTGGAAGGGATTTAGTAGTGTCGCGTATTATCTTCACGCCGACTCCTTTCTTATTTTGACCTACTTTGATTTGATCAGTTAACCAGCATCTTCTGGTTTGTCGAAACCTCAAATATATGAGATGTGCACACAAATCGCCTTATTGCTACCACATCATAAGATATTGGCTCTACCTAGTTTTGTTTAAATGTCACCAGATTAGCGGCGGAGATCTAGCTTAACCTTGACATTTGCTCCTTCAATAATTGTGCTAGAGTAATAGTCAGATCCATAACTCTGTTGTGAGAATGATAGTTTTCACCAATTTTTTTTTTTTGCTTGCTGTAACTAAAGACAGTGTTATAGAGCGGTCTAGAGATAACAGGTTTACGTTTGTTGGAATTGCCAAAAGACGATGCACTATAATGTGTTCAAACACAGTTCTAATTTTCCCTTTATTAAGTAAGCCTTAAGTATTTCTTATGACCCACTGCTAGAGAATGCATTATACCTCTTACCCATGTGTCATCATGTTAGTCTTCGTTTTTTGTTAATCTATGTGTTCTCTAACTGATCTTTGTGTCATGTTAATCTATGCGTTACGTTGATTATGTGTTTTGTTAATCTATGCGTTATGTTGTTCTATGTGTTTTCATGTTGATCTATGTGCCACCAAGTGGATTTATCCTTTCTGTTTACCTAAGTTATCATCACGTAGACCCTCTTATTGTCACGTTAATTTACATACCATCACGTTGGTGCATTGTCATGATGTTAATCAACATTTCATCACGTTAATCTGTGTGTCATCATGTTGATTTATATATCACCACGTTCATGTATATATGAATGTATCATCACGTTGATGTATTCGTCCTCACATTGGTGTATTGTTATCGCGTTGATATCCCCAGGTTGAAGACTGTTAGTGCCTGCCCCTCTCCCTTTTTTTAACCTGGGCTCCATGTAATCTGGTAAATTGACTTAACTTCATTAAGTTAATTTTATGGGCATGTTCGTTCAGGAAAAAAAAAACCATCATCACCAACTTAGAAAATCAATCTTTTGGTGATAACAATGTTGGTGAACAATAAAATTTCTAATCATCCAGTTTGGATATTGAGGACATTTCCTTACTATATTTAGCCCTCACAACATTATAACCCGTAGTTATCCAGTTTGGATCTTAAGGACAATTGCTTCCTATATTAGCCCTCACAACATAATATCCTGTAAATATCCAGTTTGCATCTTGAGGACATTTCCTTCCTATATTAACCCTCTCACATTATTATAACCCGTAGTTATCCAGGTTAGATCTTGAAGACATTTCCTTCCAATATTAACCCTCACATTATTATGTCATTATCCAGTTTGGATCTTTAGTACCTCTCCTTCCTGAGTTAGCCCTCACAGTATTATGACCTGTCATCATCCAGTTTGGATCTTAATGACATTTCCTTCCCCTGATAACCCTCACAATACTATTAACTGTAATTATCCAGTTTTGCTCATGAGTGTAAATTTTTTCGAAGCTATCTCTCCTAGCCGCATTGCTTATAACTATTGACACATTACGCTATCGATGGGAGATTTTTGTTTTGTGATTGTACAGGCCGTGCAGCACTTTATTTTGGTTCTTAAACCCAAATTGTTTCACATCGCTGATCAGATCGAAACTGCAGTATTAATAAACGCTCAGCTAAGTCACTGATTTAGTAGATTTTCTTCGAACTTAATGCCATGTTAGATGGTCAATATGTGGTATACATCATGAATGGGTCCATCATTCCTAGGTCTGTTTTAGCAAGTGCAGGAGGAAAGAACCTATCAGCTTTGAAAATCTCCTTCTAGATCTAACTTGGGCCACTAAACTGAATTTGCACCCATGTATTTGTGGAGCCGCAAATCTCCAAAAGCGATTCGCTGTCAGAAATTACCTGTGCATGGAGTAGCAGTTGAAAGAGAATGCCTCTCGGCAATAGAGACTTTTGTCTGTTTCTCAGCAGTCATCATGGCAGGGCGTTAAATCTTCCATTGCTAGAGCAGAGAACGGATAAACTTGTGTGAAAAAAACTCACCATCATTATAGAAAACAACAAACTAGTGATAGAATACCAGCTGCGAAAGAACCAGAAGACAATATTAAAAAGAATAACAGTAAAGCTAGGAATTGATATTTTAGGATTCCTCACCCATGGATTGGACCAGAAAACTGCTAAGAAGCGATTTTGAATATGATAAAATTTAAAAAATTGCAAGACGAGCTTCATGTGAACAAGTTTTCCATAGAACTTCCTATCCCAGTTGTTTACAGGAATATCTGACCAGACCTGAATGCTTCCGCAAAACATACACACAGAATCACTTTCTCTCTCTCTCTCTCTCTCTCTCTCTCTCTCTCTCTCTCTCTCTCTCTCTCTCTCTTTCTCTCTCTCTCTCTTGTGTGTCTGCACGTGTGTCTCTCTCTCTATCTGACTGTCTGCCCGTCTGACTGTCTGTCTGTCTGTCTCTCTCTTTCTTTCTGTCTCTCTCTCTCCCTCTCTGTCTCTGTCTGTCTGTCTGTCTCTGTTAATGTCTCTGTCTGTCTGTCTGTATCTCTCTCCCTCTCTCTCTGTCTCTCTGTCTCTGTCTGTCTCTGTCTCTGTCTCTCTCTCCCTCTCTGTCTCTGTCTGTCTGTCTCTGTCAATGTCTCTGTCTGTCTGCCTGTCTCTCTCTTTCTCTCTCTCTCTCTCTCTCTCTCTCTCTCTCTCTCTCTCTCTCTCTCTCGACATCTTTATTTCTCCCACACTGTTTCTGCACTGACCGAGACCGATACCGATACCGAGACCTCCATCGAATTCCACGTTTTTTACCGCCATGTATTTTTTTTTTATTTGATTAACCCTGCCCCACAATGACCAGTGTATTTAAAATAAAGATTTACATCATTTCCATCACAATCGGCAGCAGCATCGGTTTGACCAGACATACAGACTGGATGACAAAAACTTGACCAAAATAACCGACAATGACACGGCAGGACGACAGGATGATAGAAGAAAAAGAGGAAGCGGGGAAAAAAGCGCGTTAAAGGCAGAGAGTAAGAGAGAGACAGAGAGGCAGAGAGAGAGAGAGAGAGAGAGTAAAATAGAGAGACAGGTGGAAGAAAGAGAGAGAGGGAGAGAGAGAGCAAGATATATAGAGAGGGGGGGGGAGATAGAGATGAAGAGAGAAAGAGAGAGAGTTAGAGAGAGAGAGAGACAGAGAGCGAGCGAGATAGAGAGAGAGGGGGGAGATAGAGAGAGGGAGAGAGACAGACAGACAGACAGGCAGACAGACAGATAAAGGCGAAGAGATGAATCTATTGATAATGAACACGACTTAACGTTTGATTTTCACTATATAAATGACGACCTATCAAACCATTATTATCCCCTAATGGATCTATTTCAAAGTTGATTTTCTCATGCTCCTAAACAATGTTTTCTAGTGCACTATGAAAATATTTAATTAAGGATCTCTTTTTTCTGGTGCTGATATGAAAATATAAAGGGCCTCTTCTCTGGTGCTATTATGTAAATGTAAAGGGCCTCTTCTCTGGTGCTATTATGTAAATGTAAAGGGCCTCTTCTCTGGTACTAAACTAAATATATAAAGGGCCTCTTCTCTGGTAATAAACTAAAGATATAAAGGGCCTCTTCTCTGGTGCTAATCTAAAGATATAAAGGGCCTCTTCTCTGGTGCTAATCTAAAGATATAAAGGGCCTCTTCTCTGGTACTAAACTAAAGATATAAAGGGCCTCTTCTCTGGTACTAAACTAAAGATATAAAGGGCCTCTTCTCTGGTACTAAACTAAAGATATAAAGGGCCTCTTCTCTGGTGCTAATCTAAAGATATAAAGGGCCTCTTCTCTGGTGCTATTGTGTAAATGTAAAGGGCCTCTTCTCTGGTGCTAAACTAAAGATATAAAGGGCCTCTTCTCTGGTACTAAACTAAAGATATAAAGGGCCTCTTCTCTGGTACTAAACTAAAGATATAAAGGGCCTCTTGTCTGGTGCTAAACTAAAGATATAAAGGGCCTTTTCTCTGGTGCTAATCTAAAGATATAAAGGGCCTCTTCTCTGGTACTAAACTAAAGATATAAAGGGCCTCTTCTCTGGTACTAAACTAAAGATATGAAGGGTCTCTTCTATGGAACTAAACTAAAGATATAAAGGGCCTCTTCTCTGGTGCTAATCTAAAGATATAAAGGGCCTCTTCTCTGGTACTAAACTAAAGATATAAAGGGCCTCTTCTCTGGTGCTATTATGAAAATGTAAAGGGCCTCTTCTCTGGTGCTATTATGTAAATGTAAAGGGCCTCTTCTCTGGTACTAAACTAAAGATATAAAGGGCCTCTTCTCTGGTGCTAATCTAAAGATATAAAGGGCCTCTTCTCTGGTGCTATTGTGTAAATGTAAAGGGGCTCTTCTCTGGTACTAAACTAAAGATATAAAGGGCCTCTTCTCTGGTACTAAACTAAAGATATAGAGGGCCTCTTCTCTGGTGCTAAACTAAAGATATAAAGGGCCTCTTCTCTGGTACTAAACTAAAGATATAAAGGGCTTCTTCTCTGGTGATAATCTAAAGATATAAAGAGCCTCTTCTCTGGTGCTATTATGAAAATGTAAAGGGCCTATTCTCTGGTGCTAATCTAAAGATATAAAGGGCCTCTTCTCTGGTGATAATCTAAAGATATAAAGGGCGTCATCTCGGGTGATAATCTTAAAATATAAAGGGCCTCTTCTCTGGTGCTATTGTGTAAATGTAAAGGGTCTCTTCTCTGGTACTAATCTAAAGATATAAAGGGCCCCATCTCTTGTACTAATCTAAAGATATAAAGGGCCTCTTTTCTGGTGCTATTATGAAAATGTAAAGGGCTATTCTCTGGTGCTAATCTAAAGATATAAAGGGCCTTCCTATGGTGCTACTCTAAATGGACCTCTTCACTGATGCTATTATAAATATATAAAGAACCTCTTCAGAACACAAATATAAATGGTTTATTGCGGGAAATTCTTTACCATGTTAAAGTAATCTGAACAAAAAAACCTATTTAAAAAGAAAAAAAAATACACAAAACACAGTAACAGAATATATTGAGGTAAATGAATGTAAGCGATTCTTATTTTACTCGTTTAAAAGAAAGAAAAGAAGTGTTCAGTGCTGGAGACAGCACGTGCGGTGTACGTGAGTGCAAACTCACTAGAAAATGCATAAAGAAAAGGAAATGGATGGTAGAAGTTAAAATGCCGGTAGACGATTGAGTCAAATAAAACCTTTTAAGCTCCGTAAGAAATCCGGTGACCAAATCCCCTCCCCTGCTAAGTGTTCTACATTTTTCCGGCCGTCTCCTCCCCTTTTCTTCGCAATTCTAAAAGTCTAGAGCTGTGTCCTTCAGACAACCACTTGTCCAAGAGCCTGAAAGAAAAAAATCGACCGACGGCTCCTCTGGGGGAAACAATTATCAAACTAAAAGGCTGGACAAAAGGGGGGAAAATGCAATGCCACCCCGGCCCTTTTTATGTTCTTATTTACCGCGAAAGGTGAGGAAATTTTTAGTAGCCCTGGGGTGGGGAGGGCTATTATCAGGTCGTGATAATTGTAGTAGTAGTTGTTGTGGCATTAGAAGTGGTGTTGGTCTTGGTAGTAGTAGTAGTAGTAGTAGTAGTAGTAGTAGTAGTAGTAGTAGTAGTAGTAGTAGTAGTAGTAGTAGTAGTAGTAGTAGTAGTAGTAGTAGTAGTAGTAGTAGTAGTAGAAGGAGGAGGAGGAGGAGGAGGAGGAGAAGGAGGATTTATTTTTGTCATGATAGGTGTGAACCTGTTTTTGTGGTAACACTAATGCCGGTATAAGTCTTGAACTTGTGAAAGCAGCATCACACCTTAACAGTTTTCAAGAGACTTTATTGTTTGTTGAAGTGGTTAAAACACGTTTCACTCAACTTGTTACGAATAAAAAATGGAGTTGAAAAAAAAAAGAAAATTTTTGACCTGTTTTGTTGCCTCCTGGGGAAATTTGATTTTTTCCTAAATTTCCCAAAGACTAGACCGGATTTCATTAGAGTTGAAACAAAAAAATTTTAGCGCGCATTTTTTTTGTTTTTTGGATCGAATCATTATTTTGTGCTCAACAGAATTATTTGTCCAGAAAACACGTGATCTTAACGACTTACGTCTCGTTTGATAATAATTGACATCATTTCAATTGATTGTTCAACATTGGCATGGTTAACAATCATTGAAAACAAAACAAAGAGAGTGTTCCTAACCTTTATTTGGAGGATAGAGCTATACCCGCTGCTGATGATATATATTATTATAGGTTATGCCATTAATTTCATTCTCATTCTTTCACTTCCTTCCTATACTGTGAAAGGTGACTGACTGAATATCCCAAATTAATCTTCGGCCATTTTTCTCGATTCTCTTTCAATCATACAAGCATCTCCACTAGTATAAAGTCCTCCGTAATTAGCCATCATTGTAGAGGCCGTGCGGAGGGCGCGTGCCGCGAGGACCTGATACGGGAGATATTGCTGCCATGACTGGCTCTATCTGGCAGTAGCCACACCACTTACACAGGACTGGAAGATCCAGACGACGGAAATCTCGCTAAGCCTCGGCCAGTCGTGATAAATCACGCCCTTTTCCTTCCTCAGCTACAGCTCTCCTCACACGGACGATGGGTGATATTTTCAAATATACACTCAATTGCTCTGTCCTTTTCTATACATTAAAGATGAAAAAAAAAAACTTAAACCTGAAAATATTGGAGCATCCTGATATAACACCCACCCTCCTTTTGTCCTCTTAACGCCTGCCTGTGTCCTCTCCCATATTTATCCTTCTTTTCCTTTTCTGTAGGTGATAGTAGTTATTTCTTCTGTCCATTGAGTAAATTCTCATTTCCTGGGCTTTAGTCACAAGGAGAAATACCACAAAATGTCTCTCATCCTCTCTGTCTGCCTATCTGTCTGTCTGTCTGTCTGTCTCTCTCTCTGTCTGTCTCTCTGTCTATCTGACCGTCTGTCCCCCTCTCTCTCTTTTTCTCTGTCTGTCTGTCTGTCTGTCTGTCTCTCTGTCTCTGTCCCTTTCTCTGTCTGTCTGTCTGTCTGTCTGTCTGTCTGTCTGTCTGTCTGTCTGTCTGTCTCTCTCTCTCTCTCTCTCTCTCTCTCTCTCTCTCTCTCTCTCTCTCTGTGTCCTTCTCTACCGTCCGTCGTCGCCTTATTAATAAAACAATCTCATGAAATGTGTATAAACTTTTTTTTCACTAACATTTGACAGTATTCTTATCCACGTATTCTGCTCCCCCGGCTACTGGTACCTATTGGACGCGAACCTTTGCCTGTATTCTCACCAGGCGGAAAGCTACGAGCTTTGCTCTCAGCCTGTCTGTTAATCTGTTTCATATTAAGTTGGATCTGGTTTCGTTGTCCACGACTTGCCTGAAAACTTTGTTAACACTGAGCCTTGAGGGGCGTTCCTTGAACTGTCTCTCTGTTTCCTCCTGAATGCTCTTGGGTACTCTTGGATGCTCTTGTATACTCTTAGATGCTATTGCGTACTTGTGGATGTTCTAGTATACTCTAAGATGCTCTTGGGTACTCTTGGATGCTCTTGTATACTCTTAGATGCTATTGCGTACTTGTGGATGTTCTAGTATACTCTAAGATGTTCTTGGTTACACTTGGATGCTCTTGTATACTCTTAGATGCTATTGGGTACTTTTGGATGCTCTTGTTTACTCTTAGATGCTATTGGGTACTTTTGGATGCTCTTGTTTACTCTTAGAAGCTATTGGGTACTTTTGGATGTTCTCGTTTACTCTTAGATGCTATTCGGTACTTTTGGATGCTCTTGTTTACTCTTAGATGCAATTAGATACTTTTGGATGCTCTTGTTTACTCTTAGATGCTATTGGGTACTTATGAATGCTCTTGTATACTCTTATTTGCTATTGGGTACTTTTGGATGCTCTTGCATACTACTGGATGCTCTTGAATACTTTTGCAGTGTAACTCTTTTTCTCCCACGCCTGTGTGTGACGAAGTGAGCGTCTACAACGTTCGATCTAGCATCAAGTCCTGCATTTCCAACAAATCAATCCGAGGGAGTCTAGACCTATTACCGTTACTAAGTGAGCAATGGTCACCAATGGTCACTGTAAACATTAGAATCCATTGGTAAATGGAAAACAAACAGGCATGTCTCGTACCGGTGGAGAATTCCGTGTCCTTCTTGATTAATTCCCTGAAGATGTCAGTCAGTTCTCTGAGTTTGATCCTGTGTGTGGCCTGAGAAAAACACTTAAGGAGCAGCTTAGGATGAAATGAAATGAGTACATCAAAGTGAATTATCGTGTATTTATAGATGAGAAATAGTGAGGATGATCTAAACTTTTAAACGAAAGAGCATAGATGCTTAACAGTGTGTCTGAAGCCCTTTCAATGACCTTTGCATCAGACTTCCTGTTATAGAGAACACCGTAAACATTTCCCCTCCCAGATCGTTTTTTTCTCTCTAGTGCAAGGATATGAGATTGTTTAAATCAATACTTGGTTCAGCTTTCTATGATATTCTCTATTTTCCTTTAATTTTCAACATTTGTCCATTTTGTCGAAACTCCGTATTTTGTTTATTTATGAAATTTTACATACATCTCTCTATTAAGATTTCCTTTATTGCACCAGTGCATATCCAGCGAGATTCTATGCAGGGAATTTCTCTTGTCAGTGTGTTTTTTATTGAAACTTTCTCTAAGTACTGTCTCTTGGTATGATTCTCTATACCAAACTTTGTAATGTACTGTCTCTTGTTATGATTCTCTATACAAATCTTTGTAATGTACTGTCTCTTTTCATGATTCTCCAGACCAAACTTTCTCTATGTACTGCCTCGGGTCATGATTCTCTATACCAATCTATGTAATGAACTGTCTCTTGTCATGATTCTCTTTACCAAACTTTCTCTATGTTATGTCTCTTGTTATGATTCTCTAGATCAAACTTTCTCTATGTATTGCTTCTTGTCATAATTCTCTATACCAAACTTTTTCATAAAATTTCTCCTATCTTGATTCTATAGACGCAACTTTCTTTATTTACTGTCTCTTGCCATGATTCTCTACACGAAACTTTGTAATGAACTGTCTCTTGTCATGATTCTCTATACCAATCTTTGTAATGTACTGTCTCTTGCCATGATTCTCTATACCAATCTTTGTAATGAACTGCCTTTTGTCATGATTCTCTATACGAAACTTTGTAATGAACTGTCTCTTGCCATGATTCTCTATACCAATCTTTGTAATGAACTGTCTCTTGTCATGATTCTCTATACGAAACTTTGTAATGTACTGTTTCTTGTCATTATTATCTGTACCAAATTATCTCTATGAACTGTCTCTTGCCATGATTCTCTATACGAAACTTTGTAATGAACTGTCTCTTGCCATGATTCTCTATACCAATCTTTGTTATGTACTGTCTCTTGTCATGATTCTCTATACCAATCTTTGTTATGTACTGTCTCTTGTCATGATTCTCTATACCAATCTTTGTTATGTACTACCTCTTTTCATGATTTGCGATACCAAACGTTCTAATGCACTGGCTCTTATCATGATTCATTATTTAAAACTTTCTAATGTCCTGTTTCTTGTCATTATTTTCTGTACCAAATTATCTCTATGAACTGTCTCTTGTCATAATTCTCTATACTTAACTTTCTGCCGTACTGTCTCTTGTCATAATTCTCTATACTTAACTTTCTGCCGTACTGTCTCTTGTCATGATACTCTATGCTTAACTTTCAATGTACTGTCTCTTGTCATTATTCTGTATGCTTAACTTTCTTATGCACTGTTTCTTGCCATGATTATCTGTACCAAACTTTCTAAGGTACTGTCTCTTGTTATGATTCTCTATACCAAACTTTCTAACATACTAGTACTATATTTTGTCAATATTTAAATGGCCAAAACTGTCTCTATCCAATATTCTCTTGGTTAAAAATTTTCACCATAGGTCGTCAATATTCTCTCTATTTCTCAATCCACTGTCTATATTCAATATTCGTTTGGTCACACCTTTCTCTATTGAACATCTTACTCTTTCAATGATGCCCGTAATTTGCGATTTTTTTGTCCAAACCCATCATTTTGCTGCATTCTGTTTGATATGGCTTCGTTCTAGTTTCCAATTTTTCGCAACAACTAGAATCTGGTTCTTTTTGGCAGGTGAAAATTCTATTTTTAGTTAAAAAATAAACAGTGTGCAAAGGGTAAAATATTTGCAGCTAATTGGGTCTTTTGAGAGTTACGGTAAAATATGTGTTTTGGCCAACACACCAATTGAAGACTGGCATGGTGAGGAAACCTCACATTTTCCGCCCTTAAAGACATCACCGTGACCGGTTTGGCGTAGATCACTGTCTTTGGGGATATTGCAGGGAGGGGTAGAAACATCGATAAATGCCTCTCTTTGTGGTGATAATCTGTCCTCTGGTTTTATTGTCTGTGCGCTCATAAGGAACGTTTTCATAAAACTGATGAAATAAATCTTGTTCTTCTTCTCCGTCTTTTCTTCGCCGTCTCCTTCCCCCCACTCTCTCCTTCCCTCCCTCTCTCTTTTTGTCTTCTTAATTTTTTTTCTCCTTCTTCCTTCTTCCTCCTCCCTCTTCCTTTTTTCGTATAGGCAACTCTGGCGGGTCAATTTTGTTGTGGTTATTTTACTTCTTAAAATTTATTCTGCCGTTGCTTTGCGCGTCTTTTCTTCATTTAAAAATCTTTATCCTTACATTTTCTATCCTCTATTTTTTGTTTTCAAAGAGTTTCACATTTTGCACACTTCTTTTTTTTTCTATGTCTTTCCCTGTATATGCATTTCTACTCCTCTCTCTCTCTCTCTCTCTCTCTCTCTCTCTCTCTCTCTCTCTTTCTCTCTCTCTTTCTCTCTCTATCTCTCTCTCTCTCTGTCCCCCTCTCTATCTATCTACGTATCCATCTATCATTTATTCTCCTCACTCACCTTCCTTTTTCTCTCTCGCCCTCTCTCTCTCTCTCTCTCTCTCTCTCTCCCTCTTTCTCTATCTATCTATCTATCTTCTATCTATCTATCTACCCGTCCATCTACCATTCTCTCTCCTCACCCCCACCCTTTTCTCTCACTCGCCCTCTCACGGTCCTCTCCAATAAAGTGATGTTTATCGCCTTGTCTCCGGTATCAACCCCTCCAGATCTCCAATCTTTGCCACCGTGCATGACGAAGACTGTCATTACCTTGACCAGGGTTTCTCCCCGAGCCCCTGTCAATAGTTGCCGGTCAGTTCCTTGACCCCTCCCCCCTCTCCCTTCCATACCCTTTGCTCTAACAGTAGCTACTAGAGAAACGAAATAATGTTTGCATAGAGCACAATCAGGTCACTCTCAGATGAACCAATCTAGATGGTGGTATCGGATACCATCTAGCGCTATGATACAATCCCATGGACTGAGGAACCGGTTCCTAAATCTTGTTTTCATAATCGATTAGACCAATAATTGTGTATACATGACAATATCTTATGACAGGCGTCACATATTGAAGAGGGGAAACCAGATTTTCCGATCAATTATAAATTCTGAAGGTTCTTACAGTGTTCTCGTCAGTCTAAAAAAACCAAGGTCGAGACCAGCGGACATAAATCAATCCCTGAGAGAAGCGACAAGCTCAGCAAACACCTCGCTCCCTTATCTTCCTTTGCATTATCTATTGTGCCCCACCAGGCCATCTCTTTTTTTAATCTAGCCTCCTCTAGCTTTCCGTCTTTCAAATATTTTCTTTCTTGTTTTCCCATAAATTTTCGTATTACGCTGAGTAGAATATCGTGAGTTTAGAAGAAGAAAATTCTGTCGCTATATACATCGTAATATTTTCTTTCCTGTTTTCCCAAGAAATTTTCGTATTACATTGAGAGAAATATCGTGAGTTTAGAAGAAGAAAATTATGTCGCTATATACGTCATAATATTTTCTTTTCTGTTTTCCTACAAATTTTCGTATTACATTGAGAGAATATCGTGAGTTTAGAAGAACAAAATTCTGTCGCTATATACATCATAATATTTTCTTTCCTGTTTTTCCATAAATTTTCGTATTACATTGAGAGAATATCATGAGTTTAGAAGAACGAAGTTCTGTCGCTTTATACATTATAATATTTTCTTTCCTGTTTTTCCGATAAATTTTCATATTAGATTGAGTAGAATATCGTTAGTTTAGAAGAACAAAATTCTATCGCTATATACATCGTAATATTTTCTTTTCTGTTTTCCGATCAATTTTCGTATTACATTGAGTAGAACGTCGAACATCGTGAGTTTAGAAGAACAAAATTCTGTCGCTATATCATCATAGAAAAGCACTAGACTGATTTTGACACCGCAGCGGCCTTCAGCATGTCTTTTGCGGGCGATATAGACACTTGCGATATATTGACGTGTTCAACCCTCGCACACTCTCAATCATTTTTTTTCTGTGCGGTTTATTCTTCACGATGATTGACCACTATAGAGTCCATTTCTAAATTGGCCAAGTACTCTGGCATCGATTGTTAACCTTGAACGCTGGCCTATCATTGACTCAAGCCCTCGCCCTGTCAACATAACGTCACCCATCTTGTGTTGTTTACCCATCACTATCAGAGCAGAAACTCCCAATTTCGGAGTTTCATGCTCGATATTTAATAAGGTTACCAAGTACATGAGAGAAACCTCCAGATGTGATCTTTTTTTGAAGGTTGTTTTGTTTTGTGATTTGTTGATAGCGTCATGCTCTCACTATTTCTCGATTGTTTTGTTTTTTTATTTCTATCCAGCCCGTGTATCTATCTAAATAGCATCACTATCTATCAATCTTCCCATAACATTTATCTATCTATCCATC
>JAWDGP010001807.1:125000-182500 GCA_033675545.1 Elysia crispata
CTATCTCTCCAAATACAAAAGCACAATCATTTTTAAGATCTTTTTAAGAAGTTTTTCATCTGGAAGCTCTGATGTTAATTGTTTTATTAAAACACCTCAATTGAATCAGTGTCGCAAAGGTTTTCGTCGGAAAAAACAAACCAAAACTCTGAAAGTGTGATGAATACGAGGAAAAAATTCAACGAGCGAGGAATTTCTTTGAATCAGCTGTCTTTCAGAAAGCTCCCATTTAGTTAAACCATGCAGGAAGCAGCCAATACTATAGGATTTATCTTTAGAAGTTAATGTCACTAGAAATGTGTTGAGATTTTCTATATCAATTTATCATGCGGTGGCTTCATAAGACAAATGACAAAATTTTCAAACTTTTTACAATTAAGTCTTCAGCAGAACCGATAATGTGCTTTCTGGACTTGTTTCTACTAAAAGTGCAAATAAATGTCAATCTACTGTTTTTATCTATACTATAGAACTTTTTCTCAACTGGCATATTATTGTTACACCAGACTTATTCCCTCTCCTTGGTTGTGTTATATTTAAGGGATGTTAAAGATCAATGTATTCTTTAAAACTATCATGGCTTCATGCCTTTGTCGGGAAGTATATTTGCTGAAAAAAACTATGTCGCCCAAATCTGTGATAAAACCTACAACCACGCCAATGGCGTGAGTGAAAAACAAAACTTAAGTTCTCAACTAATACATGTCAGCGAACGTAGTGAATCCTGTGTGACAGAAGCAGGAATTTGAAAAACTATAGACGTGCCCTTTGTGGGCTGTTCTCACCATGCCTTCTAATCTGGCGGATATGGTATAACGCTGTGAAACTACCAGCAGACTTTTATGGAAACCTGAAACGTTCTCTAGTCTTCCAACTGGGGATTTTATCAAACTATTAAGCTCATAATGTCTGCAGTCTTGGTGAAGACAATCTCGCAGCGCAAACGGCGGCGCAGCCGTAAGAGCTGCTGGTACCGGAACCGCCTGCCGCTGCTGTGCTCGGCGTTTGGCTTCTTCTGGTGCGGCCTGGCCGTCATGATGATCTTTCTGTACGCGCGCCTCGTCCAACCAGGTAAGCTCGCCTTGGGGCACTCGATAAATCTCAACTGGGGGGGTCAACCCTTGGCCGGCGAAATAGGTTGTAAGTGAGCTCACCTTCAGGTCTTGGGTGTCTCAATTTTTTTTTTCGGTGGGGGGGAGTTCATTTCTTGGCTAGCGGAATGAATTGTAGACAATCTCGCTTTCAGGTCTTGGATATCTCAACTGGGGGATGGGGGGGGGGCAGTCATTGTCCAACGAAATGAGTTGAACGCTAGTTCGCCTTGAGGTTTTGGCTATCTCAATTGTTGGATCAGTCCATTGTCGGTGGAATGAGTTGTAGGTGGCTTTAGGCTTTGTCTCCATTTTTTTTTTTGGGGGGGGGGAGGGGTGGGGGGTGGTGGTCAGTCCTTGGCCTGCTGAATGAATTCTAGATACGCTCGCCTTTAAGCCTTGGGTATCTCAATATGGGGTAGGGGAGGGGGGGATTTGTCCTTGGCCGGTGAAATAAGTAATAGGTAAAGTTAACCATCATATAAATAAGAGCAATAAGGTTTTTTAAAATACTCGAGTTAAAAACAGCTATAAGGAATGTGAAAACTGCAAGGATTAATTAGAAAAAAATATGGTATTCAGTTTTTCTTTACAAGTAGGACTGCTCATCGCGAAAGCCTCTCAAAGCCATGACGATATCAGACAAGAAACGTGTGTCTAGGTGGACTCTTTGGTCTAAACTCCATCCTACATCTTCCGATGACCACTATAATTCAAGACGCTCTAAGCCTGCTCGAGATAGAACAAGTTGTTCAGTAATGGAAATTGATTAGGTCATCAGTTATCAAGACAAGAAAACGGTGTTTAATGAAAACTAGGCTAGTAGTGGCATCCCTAGATCAAACGGGACAGAAATTATAGGACTGAGTGAAAGAATCAGTGCCACTCATTAGCTCATCTTGTTTTGTTTTGTCATGCTTTGTGTTTGGAACAAACCTTCAAGCATCCTTTTTTGCGCCCCTTTATATCTATACTTGACTGGAGAATTATATAAATATATATAGAGAGAGAGCGAGAGAAAGAAAGGGAGAGAGACAGAGAAAGAGAGAGAGAGAGCGAGAGAAAGAAAGGGAGAGAGACAGAGAAAGAGAGAGAGAGATAGAGAGACAAACAGACAGAGAGGGAGAGAGAGACAGAGACAGAGACAGAGAGAGAAATTTATAAACCCCTTTGCTTTCGATCATGTTTTGTTTAAAAGAGAAGTAATAATTTTAAAAAGTAAGTGATGAGATTTCGATATTAGGTAATCCTTGACGTCCATTACTGTAGGCTTTTACTGTCTGAAATATTGATAACACCTGTGAAGGTTTTAACATAGATGCAAGGACTGGTCCTTTCTGTTGAGAGAGTTCGGAGAGAGAGAGTTCAGAGAGAGAGAGAGAGAGAGAGAGAGAGAGAGAGAGAGAGAGAGAGAGAGAGAGAGAGAGAGAGAGAGAGAGAGAGAGAGAGAGAGAGAGAGAGAGAGAGAGAGAGAGAGAGAGAGAGAGAGAGAGAGAGAGAGAGAGAGAAAGAGAGAGAAAGACAGAGAGAGAAAGACAGAGAGAGAAAGACAGAGAGAGAGAGAAAGACAGAGAGAGAAAGACAGAGAGAGAGAGAGAGAGAGAGAGAGAGAGAGAGAGAGAGAGAGAGAGAGAGAGAGAGAGAGAGAGAGAGAGAGAGAGAGCAGAGACGGAGAGAGATAGACATACTGACTGAGATCTAGCCATGTAGACAGACGGGAACGGGAGATAAAAACAAATTAAAAAGATCGATAAGTTGAGCGGTGATTAGAATTTAAGAATGAAAAGAAATTGAACGTGTAAGAACCGAAAGAAATAAAATGTAAATATATATTCAATGAAATTTAGGGAGATTTAGAAAATGGCCAAATAACAAGGAGAAGTCGGGATAGTTATGGTAATGACGGATAAACACAAAAAAAAGAGTCAGCTCTGATCAGAGTTGTTCTTTATTTATCATCAACTTGAGGTGGACTCTATTAAGACTTAATCGAAAGATGTAATGTTACAAGAAATCAGAATTAGCGGATGATTATGACATACTAGTTTGATCTTCGCGATATGTGAAATAGCTACCGTTATGAAATCTTTATTTTCTTATATCACGCTTTTGAACCTAGTTGCAACAAGCAAACCTTCTCTTTTCTCACTGCGTGTTTTTTCCTCTAAGAAAATTTAATATATATATATATATATATATATATATATATATATATATATTAAAATCTAATATTATATATTATGTATAAAATAAATGACCGAATAGTGAAAGATAGTCCCAACTTCCGGACCCAAAATTCATCAGAAATAATTTGGCGTTACTTATCTTTAAATCTACAGATTTATTCTGTTTTCTCGTCTTGTAGAAAAAATGCAGCGACGTTTATTTTGAAGGGTTGAAGGGAAAAACTAAAAACAAGACAAAAGAAAGGATAAGACTTAAATCCGAAATGCATGATGAAAGCAACAAGAACACATGGCTTTTGGGTTTTCAATAAATTTTGGCTTTCACTGCATGCAACAAATGTGGACTGCTTGAATGAGTCTGAATCATTGTTCAAGGAGATCTGTATTATTCACTCGTGACTTTGGGAACGACTGTGATCACGTGATCGACTTAATTACATCTACACCGCGAGATAGCTTGTCAGCCGCGGGTTTAAACACAACCAACAACTGATGATGATTGAGAGTTGCGTCAGACGTGAGCAGGTTGTGAAAGGTTTACGCATACACTGTCACAAAAATACTCTAACGCTGTCCTGCTATTTACACTTAAAGACGTACGCTAATAATGTCCTCTAATTTACACTCACCGACACGCCATTCCTGTCCTCCTATTTACACTCACAGACACGCCATTCCTGTTCTGCTATTTACACTCACAGACACGCCATTCCTGTACTGCTATTTGCACTCAAAGACACGCCATTCCTGTACTGCTATTTACACTCACAGACACGCCATTACTGTCCTGCTATATACACTCACAGACACGCCATTCCTGTACTGCTATTTACACTCACAGACACGCCATTCCTGTCCTCCTATTTACCCTTAAAGACACGCCATTACTGACCCGCTATTTACACTCACAGACACGCCATTACTGTCCTGCTATTTACACTCACAGACACGCCATTCCTGTACTGCTATTTACACTCACAGACACGCCATTCCTGTACTGCTATTTACACTCACAGACACGCCATTCCTGTACTGCTATTTACACTTACAGACACGCCATTCCTGTACTCACAGACACGCCATTACTGTCCTGCTATTTACCCTTAAAGACACGCCATTACTGACCCGCTATTTACACTCACCGACACACCATTACTGTCCTGCTATATACATTCACAGACACGCCATTCCTGTACTGCTATTTACACTCACAGACACACCATTACTGTCCTGCTATTTACACTCACAGACACACCATTACTATCCTGCTATTTACACTCACAGACATGCCATTCCTGTACTGCTATTTACACTCACAGACACGCCATTCCTGTACTGCTATTTACACTCACAGACACGCCATTCCTGTACTGCTATTTACACTCACAGACATGCCATTCCTGTACTCACAGATCCGCCATTACTGTCCTGCTATTTAAACTCACATACATACGCTTATACTGTCCTCCTGTTTACCCTCATAGACATACCCTAATACTGTCTTGCTATTTACACTTACAGGCGCACGCTAGTACTATCCCCTTTGATAATTCTACATTATCTCAACTATTGTGATTTGTAGGATGTAGGAGCAATTCCCATTGATATCTAAAACCCTTGTATCAGTTGTTCATTTTTCTCCTGTTACATTTTTCTTCAAACCGACGGACGTCAAGCTTTCTCGACGTAAGGAAATTATAAGCGTGAAACGCTCTTATTGGATCTCAATTGCCTTTTGCCAGTGAGAAATTTTGATTTTAGAAATTCTATTCGTATTCAGATGGAATACTTCTCATAGGGTCGGATCAAAGCAAATATTGAAATCAAAGGGGAATAATTTTACTCTGATTTACTTAAAGGGAACAATAGTCATTGGTTGAAAAAAAGTCCATAACTTCTAGATTTTTAGAACCCCTGGGGCGGAAGTTGAGTTGGGCGGACGGCACAGTTGACAAATAGTTCCTTCCCGAGAGAGCCATCAATGTGCCAGGATTACCGTCCGTTGTGGGAACCAAAGACCGAATTACATTTGCCAGTTTGGCTTTCTTTGGCCTCGGTGTGACAACACAGAGCGGTGATTACCGCTGGTCCAATAGGTTTACTTCATCAATTATTGAGGAAACGCGTTTGGCTTTGTTGTTTTTTTTGTTTTATTTTTCTTCTCCTTCAACGAACTTCTGAGTTTGTGTGGTTCTCTGTGTTTGCTATTTGTTTTCTGGACTTCCAGTCTGTCTCGGCTTTCACAGACCAGGCTTGTAATGCGTTTATCTGTCATGGCGATCTCTCAGCTTGGGACAGAAGAGTGTTTGGGATTTTTCTTTTTTCTTTCTTCTTCTTCTCTTTTTTTTTTTTTTTGGGGGGGGGGGGGGGGGTTAGGGAGAATGTGGGGAGTTTTGGTGGAGGACTAATGATTATAAAATAAAGGTGATTGGAGATTGAAAAAGAAAAGGAAAGTACGGATCTCCATGTTCTGTTATTATTAGTATTATTTTAATTTGGTATTTACTAATTCATTTATTCATTGATTAATTGATTGATTGATTGATTGATTGATTCATTCATTCATTCATTCATTATTATTTTTATTATTATTACTATTATTATTATTATTATTATTATTATTATTATTATTATTATTATTATTATTATTATTATTATTATTATTATTATTATTATTATTATCATTATTCAAACAATTTTTTACAAATTGAAATGCATTATTTTCAAGTCTTCTTTTGTGTGTCATTCCAGATGTGGTCTACACCCCTGAGACACCGAAACAAATATGTAAGTAAAATTTTAAAGGCAAAAATTTGTCACTGTAACTTCGTATGCCTCTTTCCGTGTAACTGTTAATTTGTCTTTTCTATGTATCTCCCTCATTGGCTGTTTGGCTATCTTTTCCTCTCTCTCTCTCTCTCTCTCTCTCTCTCTCTCTCTCTCTCTCTCTCTCTCTCTCTCTCTCTCTCTCTCTCTCTCTATATAATATATATATATATATATATATATATATATATATATATATATATATATATAAATATATATATATATATATGTATTTTTTTTTCATTGTATTGTTTTCTATTTGTCTATGTATACATTTTTTTATTTATCTCTCCTTCTTTTTACTTGTTTCGCCCTCTTTATCCTTCACTTCCTCTCACATAATTGTCACCGATCATTGACCATTGTTTTTACGGTTACTTTACTTTGAAGAAATTCCCCCAGAAGCTAAAGCTCTGAATCAACCAGCACAATCGTCGTGATGCGCCCATAATCCCAAACTCTGACCTTGCTGATCTGTTCAAATATCGACACGGGCTCGGCCATTTAGATCGATAGATCAGAAGAATAGAAACCTTGATGGAGCTTCGCATTCGCGACTACCTGGTGTTGGGTTCGGACCCTCCGAAATTCAGATCTATCTCTGGCGGGGCAGTTTGAAAAACTAACAAAAATATGCGCTGGATAGAGCTCAGTAGATGAGACCCATACAAGTCTCTAAATTAAAAAAAAAGCAACGAAAAATATTTATTTTGATCGAGAATAGAGAAAAAGAGATTTAGAACCTAATTTCGCAGTTAGAAAAAAAAAATCAACTACAATTAGTTTTTTCTCATATTTTAAGCAATACATTTTGTGCAAACATATCCCATATGGAACTTGTTGTAGGTTGTGAACAAAAAAGAATGTAGCTAGAATCTTGACGCCATGATAAAGTATACTCTCTTCTATGGCGACATACTGCGTTGTTTTTTTGTTATTGGGATAATGATCAATCATTATTGACAGACTTGTGAATTTTCTTGCCAGTCCACGCGTGTGTGCCTTGGGAGTTTTGTTTTCTTACTAATCTCTGTTTGAGTTTTCTAGGAAAATTAAGTGAAATTCGATTATAAAACCCGGATTTACTGTTTTCTTACTGCTCTCTGTTTGAGTTTTCTAGGAAAATAAATAGAAATTCGATAATAAAACTCAGATTTACTGCTTTCTTACCATTCTCAGTTTTAGTGTTCTATGAAACTTAACTGGAATTCGATTATAAAACCCGGATTTACTGATTTCTTACTGTTCTCTGTTTGAGTTTTCTAGGAAAATAAAATGAAATTCGATTGTAAAACTCGGATTTACTGCTTTGTTACCATTTTCAGTTTTAGTTTTCTAGGAAACTGAACTGGCATTCAATTACAAAACCCAGGTTTACCGGTTCTTGCTGCTCTCAATTTGAGCGTTCCAGAAAAATTAAAATGAAATTCGATTAAAAAATCGGATTTACTGGTTTCTTAAAGCTCTCAATTTGAGTTTTGTAAGAAAATTAAATGAAATTCGATTATAAAACCCGTATTTACTGTTTCTTGCTGCTCTCAGTTTCAGCGTTCTAGAAAAATTAAAATGAAATTCGATTAAAAAATCGGATTTACTGGTTTCTTACAGCTCTCAATTTGAGTTTTGTAAGAAAATTAAATGAAATTCGATTATAAAACCCGTATTTACTGTTTCTTGCTGCTCTCAGTTTCAGCGTTCTAGAAAAAGTAAATGAGATTTGATTAAAAAATCTGGATTTACTGTATTCTTAAAGCTCTCTGTTTGAGCTTTTATTAGGAAACAACTGAAATTCGATTATAAAACCCGGATTTACTCTAGAGTTTTCCTTCTTCTCTCAGTTTGAGTTTTTTAGAAGTTTGTCATGGAATTCGAATATATAATCTGAATCTATCATTGTCCTACAATAGATTTACCACCATAATAGACAAAACAGGAAAATGAAAAAAAAAGTATTTGCTTTGCGATCACAAAAGGAAGAAAAGAAAGAAAGAAAAATGTTAGGAAGACAGGTTTGAGCCAAATATATCAAAATTCTGAAATAAGAGCAAATTATCCTCTGTAAGTCTTCTCTGGGAACTCTTGTGAGCAGTAAAGAGTTGATAGGTCAATTAAATCCATATCAAGAATGCTTTGACCTCGTCGAGTCAAAGTTACGAAACTTGGAAACTCAGGGCAAAAACCCGCAGCAGCTCGGTGACCTGAGAAAAGTTGAACCTCGAGGTTTCTGCATATTTCTGCGTATTTTTAGCCTGTTTTGTGTGAGTTTTCTACATATTTCTGCGTTTTTTTTAGCCTGTTTTGTGTCAGTTCTCTACATATTGCTGCGTATTTTTAGCCTGTTTTGTGTGAGTTTTCTACATATTGCTGCGTAATTTTAGCCTGTTTTGTGTCAGTTTTCTACATATTTCTGCGTATTTTTAGCCTGTTTTGTGTCAGTTTTCTGCAAGATTTGCGTTTTTGGCATGTTAGCTGTGTGTTTTCTGCGAATTGTCTGTATTTTCAGCGAGTTTTCTAGCTGTTTTCTGCGAGTTGTGTGCGGTTTTTGCGTATTTTCTGCGAGTTTTGCACATCAGAAAGATATTTAGCTAGTAGTGGCATGCGATCTGGGATATGACGCCATTTCTATCTATCAGTCATTTTTCTTTCTTTTATACGATTTGTAATTCTTAAAACCACTTTTATTTCTATCTATTTCTTATGTTGGCCATTTTTTCAACGACAAGAAATAAATAAAATGTGTGCCAATGTCGACGATAATTGTACCCTAGACGTGTCTAGAGGGTGATAGAGTGAGTGAGTAAGGACAGAATAACAGGGTGAGTGAAAGAGAGAGAGAAAGAGAGAGAGAGAGAGAGAGAGAGAGAGAGAGAGAGAGAGAGAGAGAGAGAGATAGAGAGAGAGAGAGAAAGAGAGAGAAAGGGGTGGGGGGTGGGGTGAGGGGGTACTAGGTGGGAAGCAAGGTGGGACATGGTTCTAACTCCACTTACCTAAGATTAGATCCGGATAAGTACACCATTTTGTCTGTTGGGATCGAGAAAATTTGACATTTTATAGGTTCCTTTATTGGGAAAGTCAACAATGGCAGTGAGGAAGGGGAGAAAACTCCAGGTTTTACTCCTACACGTGTAATATTGCTCTCTCTTAGTGACTATTGTCGCTAACAGTACTGGATAACTGGGATATTATGTAGTTTCCCAATCTATTTAAAGATTGCTCTAAATGTCAAGTATAGGGCCATTTATTCCAGCAAAAGGTGTCAAGCAGTGCACCGCCGGGTTACGAGAATTCGTGAAGTTTAAACTTACGTGATAATGCCATGTAAAAAACGGATCGGGATTTTACGAAAATAAGTAACTTTTCGAAGAGCAAAAGTAATAAGTTAATTTAAAGGCACGTTTCAAGTCTACCTATTCAGCCAAAATAAGTAACTTTTCGAATAGCAAAAGTAATAAGTTAAATTAAAGGCACGTTTCAAGTCTACCTATTCAGCCAAAATAAGTAACTTTTCGAATAGCAAAAGTAATAAGTTAATTTAAAGGCACCTTTCAAGCCCACCTATTCAGCCCACTGCTTTTTTTTTTCTCAGTAGAGAACTATGATGGTAGGGATGCTCCAAAGTGATCCTATTCTTTCTGAATATGACTAGTGTGGCGTTTGACGCTACGTATTGAGAATTACTGGGCATGTGAACAGGTAGAAATCTACCTCTGGATCTAAGGTTTCGCAGAGATACTTTCTCCTAAGCTCAAAATTTTGATATAGACTGGGTCTCACTGAATGCCCTCTTGGATGATGTTGAACTTTATTTTTTTTTTTAAGTTTGAGATTATTCTCTCAATCATTTCAGAAGCCCTGAATACAGCGCATTATGGAGCCGCATTTCATGTCATCTTGCTCTACGCTAGATCCAACTTAAAAAATGATCTTAGCTTTAAGGCATCTTGTTAAAACATTTTTTTTAAAATTATTTTAAAAAATTAGTCTTAAAAAATCCTAAGGGTGCTGGTACTCCATTTTGCCCCATGTTTTCTTTCCCGTTCGTTACGGTAATGTGCAGGACCGTTCAACCTCTCTACACAATATCGCGCTCTTTGGGTAGAGTCAACGGTGATTTAATAGTTAAGAGATGACAGTCTATTGTGATAGCTTTCAGCTGATTTATATTTCATTATTTTCCTTTCTCTGCTTGGACCAATCTGTCTTGTGTTGACTTTTGTCTCGATGGATTGTTTTGTCAAGCGAAAGGACAGAGTTTAAGTGAGAACATCGAGGGATATACATGAAGCTCCTTCTCGTGTCCAGTTTACGTACCTAATCCAACGATTTTGATTGAATGGATCCTGGAACTAAATCTGATCTCGAGTTTACTTTGAAGATCATCAAGAGGGTAAAAACCGAGAATTATTTTTGTTATTTGCTTTAAGACGCTGATCAATCCGGATTGGATCAATTGAAGACCTTGGGTTCTGGGAATGACATGATGACAGCTCTTGTCTCGGGAAAGACAAATCGTGAGGTCGCATACTAATATATATATACATATATATATATATATATATATATATATATATATATTAGTTTGAAGATAAGTTGGAATAATTGATGAGTGCTCAACTATGGGAGCATTTCATAGATATAGAAGATCTTACCTTAAATTCTCTGCATACTACACTTGTGTTTCAAGTGAAACACAAGGTGAAACACAAGTGAAGTGTGCAGAGAATTTAAGGTAAGATCTTCTATATCTATATCTATATCTATATCCATATATATATATATACATACGAGTTTAGGGGCAGCCCAACCACTTCCGCTCTTGAGCCACAGAGGAACTGTTTGTTTTCACTGAAATTGAGGCACAATGAAAATCACCTGACGGTTTTCAATCAGTTGAAGACCTCGGGCTCTGGCAATGACGCGCTCACAGCTCTTGTCTCGGGAAAAGACAAAAACATGAGCTCGCATACTAATATCTCGTTGGTTTTTTTTTTTTTGTAATTTATGGTCAGCCCAATCAAATCCGCTCTTGTGGAACTATTTGTTTTCCCTGAACTTGAGCCACAATGAAAATCACCTGACAGGTTTTAGAGTGGCAAACTAATAGACGGAATGGAATGTTCAAAGGGTCTGGAAAATCGATCATCTACTGGGATTGTGTGGCGCTTACTCGTCGCCTTAGCCACTCAGATCGTTGAAGAGGCGCGGCGCCACAGAGCGATTAGCTTCAATTTTCCCTCCCGCCACACAAGTGAATCCTCTACACCTTGTGAAACGAGCTGAATCTAGCAACAATGCCCTGTAATACTCTGTAAAGCTATCAACAGAAACATAACAAAACCAAATCAATTGTCGCACGCAGCCGGTGTGTAATGACATATTCAACACCGCGCATTAAAATGATTATTGCCAGCAATCATATTGGAGTCCACGAAATTGAAATATCGCTTTGAACATAATTAACATCCATTGATTTTTTTTTCACGACGCACTTGAATATACGACTGAGCAGGCATATCGATATCACCGTTTATTGATTTTTTTTTTAAAGACGCTCCTGAATAAACAGCTCAAAAGACTTTATCGAAATTGATTTGTTATCAGATGCCTCAGTGTATTTATATAACTGAAAAAAAGCTCTATCGATATGATCGTTCCGTGGTTTTACGCTCCTGTATATACAACTGAAAAGGCTTTATCGATATTATAGTCGCTACTTTATATACAGCTAAGAGGACTCTATCGATAAGTGAGGTTTGTTCAGTTTGACTCACAGAGATCAAAATCCAACAAAATAAACTGATTGCAAAATATAACAAAATAAACTGATCGTTGCTCAACACACACTGTAAGTTCAGTTTTTGTTGCTACTGATACCAGTTTTGTTGTTTTTGGTGCTCCTACTGTTCTTGTTGTATTACTCAATTATCATTATCTCTTCCAGACTCCAGCAAGCGTGTTTTGTAGAGTATGTTTGATAACTCACCTGCCGTTGATCCGCTGATACTGAAAATTAAGTTCTAGATAACCGTAAAGGTCTTCCAAATTATAATGTCAGTTTCGTGATATGGGTAAAAAATTCAGTTTAAGGCATTCATGGTTCAGTGCTGAGCTCTCTCTCCCTCTCTAGTGCGAGGTTTGCTGGGTAATTAGCTACAGCGGAAGAATCACGTAAAGCATTATACGAGTGAAGCCAGCTGTTTGCTTAACCAGACTCGGCAAACAATAATACCCCGGTAATAAGTTTATATTCGAAGCCCCAAGCGGAAGATACATACAGCATGGCTGACTGCATCGGATGTGATTATGAAACTGGGCTGGAATCAAACGTCACGCAGGGGCTCAACTTGTGGGCGGTTCTCTTTGGGATTTGAAATTATTTATAAATATATAAAATATGGATTTTTCTCCTTTTCCTTTAAATTTAACTAAAATTAATATCGATTGGTTGTTTTGTGTATGTAATCAACGCAAATCTTTGAAGCAAATTGCTTTCAAACTACAAAGTTTTCAGTTTTTAATAAATAATGTATCGAAGTGAATTAAATTCCATTTAAACGTTGGAATACCCAGTGGACTTACTTTTGCTGGAGACCTCTTATCTGTCATTAAATATGGCTCCATGAAGCGCCAAGCAATTTTTACCTCAGTTCAGATCAAGTTAGGAGTCTGTCTCCCTCTGGAGTAACTTCATCTCCTCGTCTCCTGGGTTCAGAACAAGTTATCACCTCATTCTCCTGGTTCAAAATAAGATATCACCTCATCTACCGGGTTTAGAGTAATATAACATCTCATTCTCCGGGTTCAGAACAAGTTATCACCTCATCTACTGGGTTCAGAACAAGTTATCACCTCATCTACTGGGTTCAGAACAAGTTATCACCTCATCTATCGTGTTCAGAACAAGTTATCACCTCATTCTCCTGGTTCAAAATAAGATATCACCTCATCTACCGGGTTCAGAGAGTAATATAACATCTCATTCTCCGGGTTCAGAACAAGTTATCACCTCATCTACTGGGTTCAGAACAAGTTATCACCTCATCTATCGTGTTCAGAACAAGTTATCACCTCATTCTCCTGGTTCAAAATAAGATATCACCTCATCTACCGGGTTTAGAGTAATATAACATCTCATTCTCCGGGTTCAGAACAAGTTATCACCTCATCTACTGGGTTCAGAACAAGTTATCACCTCATCTACTGGGTTCAGAACAAGTTATCACCTCATCTACTGGGTTCAGAACAAGTTATCACCTCATCTACTGGGTTCAGAACAAGTTATCACCTCATCTATCGTGTTCAGAACAAGTTATCACCTCATTCTCCTGGTTCAAAATAAGATATCACCTCATCTACCGGGTTTAGAGTAATATAACATCTCATTCTCCGGGTTCAGAACAAGTTATCACCTCATCTACTGGGTTCAGAACAAGTTATCACCTCATCTACTGGGTTCAGAACAAGTTATCACCTCATCTACTGGGTTCAGAACAAGTTATCACCTCATCTATCGTGTTCAGAACAAGTCATCACCTCATTCTCCTGGTTCAAAATAAGATATCACCTCATCTACCGGGTTTAGAGTAATATAACATCTCATCCTCCGGGTTCAGAACAAGTTATCACCTCATCTACCGGGTTCAGAACAAGTTATCACCTCATCTACTGGGTTCAGAGTAAATTATCATCTCATCTATCGTGTTCAGAACAAGTTATCACCTCATCTACTGGGTTCAGAACAAGTTATCACCTCATCTACTGGGTTCAGAACAAGTTATCACCTCATCTATCGTGTTCAGAACAAGTCATCACCTCATTCTCCTGGTTCAAAATAAGATATCACCTCATCTACCGGGTTTAGAGTAATATAACATCTCATCCTCCGGGTTCAGAACAAGTTATCACCTCATCTACCGGGTTCAGAACAAGTTATCACCTCATCTACTGGGTTCAGAGTAAATTATCATCTCATCTACTGAGTTCAGAACAAGTTATCACCTCATCTACCGGGTTCAGAGTAAATTATCTCATCTATCGTGTTCAGAGCAAGTTATCACCTCATCTACTGGGTTCAGAACAAGTTAACACCTCATCTATTGGGTTCAGAACAAGTTATCACCTCATCTACTGGGTTCAGATCAAGTTATCACCTCATCTATTGGGTTCAGAACAAGTTATCACCTCATCTACCGGGTTCAGAACAAGTTATCACCTCATCTACCGGGTTCAGAACAAGTTATCACCTCATCTATCGTGTTCAGATCAAGTTATCACCTCATCTATCGTGTTCAGAACAAGTCATCACCTCATTCTCCTGGTTCAAAATAAGATATCACCTCATCTACCGGGTTTAGAGTAATATATCATCTCATCCTCCGGGTTCAGAACAAGTTATCACCTCATCTATTGGGTTCAGAGTAAATTATCATCTCATCTACTGGGTTCAGAGGAAGTTATCATGTCATTCTCCGGGTTCAGAACAAGTTATCACCTCATCTATTGGGTTCAGAGTAAATTATCATCTCATCTACTGGGTTCAGAGGAAGTTATCATCTCATTCTCCGGGTTCAGAACAAGTTATCACTTCATCTACCGGGTTCAGAGTAATATATCATCTCATCCTCCGAGTTCAGAACAAAGTATCACCTCATCCTCCGGGTTCAGAACAAGTTATCACCTCATCTACTGGGTTCAGAACAAGTTATCACCTCATCTACTGGGTTCAGAGTAAATTATCATCTCATCTACTGGGTTCAGAACAAGTTATCACCTCATCTACTGGGTTCAGAACAAGTTATCACCTCATCTACTGGGTTCAGAACAAGTTATCACCTCATCTATCGTGTTCAGAACAAGTTATCACCTCATCTACTGGGTTCAGAACAAGTTATCACCTCATCTACTGGGTTCAGAACAAGTTATCACCTCATCTACTGGGTTCAGAGTAAATTATCATCTCATCTACTGGGTTCAGAACAAGTTATCACCTCATCTACTGGGTTCAGAACAAGTTATCACCTCATCTACCGGGTTCAGAACAAGTTATCACCTCATTCTCCTGGTTCAAAATAAGATATCACCTCATCTATCGTGTTCAGAGCAAGTTATCACCTCATCTACTGGGTTCAGAACAAGTTAACACCTCATCTATTGGGTTCAGAACAAGTTATCACCTCATCTACTGGGTTCAGATCAAGTTATCATCTCATCTATTGGGTTCAGAACAAGTTATCACCTCATCTACCGGGTTCAGAACAAGTTATCACCTCATCTACTGGGTTCAGAACAAGTTATCACCTCATCTACCGGGTTCAGAACAAGTTATCACCTCATCTACCGGGTTCAGAACAAGTTATCACCTCATCTATTGGGTTCAGAGTAAATTATCATCTCATCTACTGGGTTCAGAACAAGTTATCACCTCATCTACCGGGTTCAGAACAAGTTATCACCTCATCTATTGGGTTCAGAGTAAATTATCATCTCATCTACTGGGTTCAGAGGAAGTTATCATCTCATTCTCCTGTTTCAAAATAAGATATCACCTCATCTACTGGGTTCAGAGTAAATTATCGTCTCATCTACTGGGTTCAGAACAAGTTATCACCTCATCTACCGGGTTCAGAGTAAATTATCATCTCATCTATCGTGTTCAGAACAAGTTATCACCTCATCTACTGGGTTCAGAGTAAATTATCATCTCATCTATCGTGTTCAGAACAAGTTATCACCTCATCTACTGGGTTCAGAACAAGTTATCACCTCATCTATTGGGTTCAGAACAAGTTATCACCTCATCTACCGGGTTCAGAACAAGTTATCACCTCATCTACCGGGTTCAGAGTAATATATCATCTCATCCTCCGAGTTCAGAACAAAGTATCACCTCATCCTCCGGGTTCAGAACAAGTTATCACCTCATTTACTGAGTTCAGAGTAAGTTATCATCTCATTCTCCTGGTTCAAAATAAGATAACATCTCATCTACTGGGTTCAGAATAAGTTATCACCTCATCTATCGTGTTCAGATCAAGTTATCACCTCATCTACCGTGTTCAGAACAAGTTATCAACTCATCTACTTGGTTCAGAACAAGTTATCACCTCATCTATCATGTTCAGATCAAGTTATCACCTCATCTACCGGATTCAGAACAAGTTTTGACCTCATCGTTTGGGTTCAGAACAAGTTATCACCTCATCTACCGTGTTCAGAGTAAGTTATCACCTCATCTGCTGGGTTCAGAACAAGTTTTCACCTCATCTATCGTGTTCAGATCAAGTTATCACCTTTACTACCGGATTCAGAACAAGTTATCACCTCATCTTCCGGGTTCAGAACAAGTTATCACCTCATCTACCGGATTCAGAACAAGTTATCACCTCATCTTCCGGGTTCAGAACAAGTTATCACCTCATCTACTGGATTCAGATTAATTTAGGGGCATGTCTCCGTCTAGAGTAACCACATCAATTCATGTACCAGGTTGAGAGTAAGTTAGGAATCTGTCTGCCTCTCTATAATAGTTACATGACCTCATCTATCGAACAGAAACATCATCACACGAACATCAAACTTCGATCTGAAGGGGGAATGTCTATTTTGTTTATTTTGGTGTTTTCGTAGCTGGTGTTAGTGCTATTGATAATGATGATGATGATGATGATGATGATGATGATGATGATGATGATGATGATGATGATGATAAAAATGATAATATGGAACAAAAGGTCTTTTTTTCAATATCATATTATTCCAGGGTTTATTAATCAGCCAGTTTTTAAACAGACTTAGAGACGAAATCCTATTTACCACCAGCTGACAAAGGGAGAACCGTATGCCAAACTTAGTTAACTATCCACAAACTTATACCACCAGAGGAAGTGAAAATTGCTTGTGACAATCTTTCAAACTTAATTTTCCTCGAAGCCGGAAACTTGAGCTAGGATGGAAGTACAAAATGAGGAAACAAATTCAGTCATTGGACGTAAAAAAAAATTTGAATTATAAGCGCAGTAACTTCCAAGACAGAAGTGGCGTGAGTGAGGCCAGATCTGCAGCAGGTTGCCGGGAGTCTCCCAGGAAAGTCAGAAGAATCTGGCGAGATTGTGATGTGATGGAGACAAACGTTGACACACAGCGGCTTCCGATTATTGATTGCAAGAAGCGTTTCACTGATGACATTACACCATCTTCTTTTCCTCTTCTCCGAATTCTCCACACATCACCACACACACCACACACACCACACATCATCACACACACACACGCGAACACACTCCAGCACCGAAAAAGACGCATGCTTTTTTTTTAATCCTAAATCGTAGAGTAATAACCGTTGTGTTGTTTTTCTTCATTACTAAGTTCGAATTTGTAATGGATAAAGGACGAAGTGATATAGTTCACTTCTGTATCTTATATTTTTTAGAAAGAATGGAATGCAGTAATCTCTCTATATAAAACTGTCTCTCGCTCGTGGAATTGCCATCAATTACGCGCGATGCTTCTTAGGGTGCTTCTCTATCGTACCTAGTACTATTAAAATTTTATAATCTATAACAATTTTATGTACATTAAAATTGCGAGAAATGTCTACATAATTTTTAGTCCTGAAAACAGACAAAAATTCTATCCGTCACGATTTTTTCTATTCTCTGCAAATCGCTATATCATTTCTGGTATGCAGACTGAGGTTTCCATATCTCAACCATTCGACTTTGTTCTCATCACAAATGTAGCAATTCTCAAGTTATGTTTCATAGTGGTAACAAGTTCACAAGATGTAATTACTTCATAAGAAGTAACAAGTTCTCAAGTAATAAGTTTGAAAGTAGTGACAAGTCCACAAGAAGTAGCAAATGCACAAGCTGTAAAAAGTTTACAAGAAGTTACAAGTTCAAAAGAAGTAGCAAGTTTACAATAGCACGTTCATAATTAGCAGTATGTTCACTATGAGTGACATCTCATTTGTTTATCTTGCCATCTCACTTTATCATTTAAGAGAAGTGAGGTATAATAAAAACGAATAAAGAAAAAATCGAACGAAAATTAATAAATAACCCTTACTTATTTCTTTAAGTATCATTACAGGGGACAGCTTCGCCTACACCTTGAGAAAATTATAGAATTGATATAATCTCTCTTAACTGTAATGTATATATATATATATATATATATATATATATATATATATATCTCAAATCCAATGTTAATTTCTATTCTTCTCTTGACGTGCGTCATTGTCTGAAGACTAAGAGCTCTCCTGGAGGCTATCAACAGCTCAACTTAGTTTCAACGACTTGTATAACAACCTCAATAAACCTAACTATTGCGAATCTTGACGATAATTTAAGCCTATTAAATTCTAGAAATATGTCGGATGTAAGAGGAATCTCATGTCTAATTTGGGGATACAGATTTGCGTTGCGAAGTTAATGATATTATAATTGTGTCCTATTTCTGTACGGCTGGATAGATTTTTTACTTCCTCTGTTTCGAGGGCAGAAGCTCTGGGCTACAAATTTAATATTTCAGGAAGAGCTCCATCATTGTATGCGTTTTGAATTTGTTCTAAACGGTTTTTTTCTTTGTATTTTTTTAAAAATTATATTTATTTAGTCCGAAAAACTAGATCTAGATAAGAATCTAGATAAGCAGATGCGTTTGGCTGGTTGCAATGTTCTACTGAGATCAGTGGTGGTAATGGAATGAGGATTATTCTAAGTAGTTTGATAGTTACAATAATAATAATAATAATAATAATAATAATAATAATAATAATAATAATAATAATAATAATAATAATAATAATAATAATAATAATAATAATAATAATAATAATAATAATAATAATAATAATAATTATAATAATAATAATAATAATAATAATAATAATAATAATAATAATAATAATAATAATAATAATTAAAATAATGGTATTGATAATGAGGATGATGGTAGTCACTATAGTTAGATGATGATGATGATGATGATGATGATGAAAATGATGATTTTAATGAGGATGACGATCATGAAAATCGTGATGAATGTAATATGTTGATTACAGTAGCTTTCCAAAACATTTCCACACTATGCACAGCGCGCACATTTTTTCCCCTAACAAGCTGCCGGAAATTCACAATTAAAGCTTTCCCGCCAGCTATCATTTATCAGCATCGGTGGCAATGATTCTGGTTACCGTAAACAGTTGTTATGCCAATTATGTTGAACCTGCGTGCTGCCTTTAGAAGCGCATGTGCTGGGGGCTGCAACACGAAAGGTTGGATTTTTTTCCCCCCTATGCGTTTGATTTTCTCTATGATGGGCGTTTTTCAGTTCCAGCGGCTATGTTTGTTTCACGCTGGTTGAGATAAGAGCGCCACTTATCTTCCAGACTTTTCAATTTGGATTTGTTTGTTCTAATAATATTGCAGTGATGGAAAGCTCTCGATATCTTCAGTTTGAACCAATAATTAGAAAAGTTTTCCTCACGAAGCGCGAAAAGAAGCAAGAATATTGACTGCACAGGCATAAGACTGGATGCAGACTATTCATATTATTCTGGAAACTTTAAATCTATGCTGTGATGTTATTATGGGGTAAAACATTGATGAGATGATCTTAAGAAGCCTAGATCATGCACCATCGCCCTGTAATAGACTAGCCATTCGGAAACCTCTTACCTATACTATAATGATGGGGGAAAATTGATGAGATGATCTGAAGATACCTAGATCATGCACCATCGCCCTGTAATAGACTAGCCATTCCGGAAACCTCTTACCTATACTATAATGATGGGGGGAAATTGATGAGATGATCTGAAGATACCTAGATCATGCACCATCGCTTTGTAATAGACTAGCCATTCCAGAAACCTCTTATCTACGCTGTAATAATGGGGGAAACATTGATGAGATGATCTTAAGATACCTAGATCATGCACCATCGCCCTGTAATAGACTAGCCATTCCGGAAACCTCTTACCTATACTATAATGATGGGGGAAAATTGATGAGATGATCTGAAGATACCTAGATCATGCACCATCGCTTTGTAAGGGGCTAGTCATTCCGGAAATCTCTGATCTACACTATAATAATCGGGGAAACATTGATGAGATTATCTGAAGAAACCTAGATCATACACCGTCGCTCTGTAATAGACTAGCCATTCCGGAAATCTCATATCTGCACTGTTATGGTATAATGGGAAAATATGGATGAGGTGATATGCAGTAACCGGCCTGTTTATACTTTCATGCACCATCTCTCTGTAAGTGACTAGCCATTCCGGAAATCTCATATCTACAATGTACTGTTATAATGTGGAAAATATGGATGAGGTGATATGCAGTAACCGGCCTGTTTATACTTTCATGCACCATCGTTATGTAAGTGACTTACCTTTAAAGTGACACCTCACTACATCTAGAATGTAGTGCGTATCTTCACTGAAGTGCCATTTTGTTTTGAAGCCTAGAGCCAATATTAATCTTTGACTTCATAACTTTACTGAAATGTAAACATTATTTTTGCGCCCAAAGGCAAAATTATTTTTTATCTTGTTGTTATGAACTGTATATAGGTTACAGGAGCCCTTGTCTGGCCAATTAGATGTCACATACTGGCCAAGACTTTAACAGTTCGGAAGGCTCTCTTGGAAAACCTGGTGCTCTCTTGGAAAACCTGGTGCTCTCTTGGAAAACCTGGTGCTCCTCCAACCGAACTAGATCTAACTGGTACAAACCGGAATAAAAAAAAACTGGGTCAGAATAGAGAACGGATTAATAAAGGCAAAAAAAGCTACAATTGTTTCTGCTGTTTTCTCGTGGGATTTTAGAAAGTCACTTTGACCCAGAGAAATCCACTTAAGGGGTCCATGGCATGACGCGCTCCTCCCTCTCCCAGCCTCATCTGAACAAAGACAAATTGCAGGTTTTATTTCTCCGAGCTCATTGCCCTCAGCTTGACAAAGGCGAAATGATGATTTTCTTTCTCTTGCCTGTGTGCCTTTCTCTGAAAAAGACAAAATGAGGGTTTTCTTTCTCTTGGCTGTGTGCCCTCCTCTAAAAAAGACAAAATGAGGGTTTTCTTTCTCTTTGCTCATTGACCTCATCTAAACAAAGAGAAAGTGAAGGATTTCTTTCTCCTAGCTCATTGCCCTCATCTAAACAAAGACAAAATGAAGGATTTCTTTCTCCTAGCTGATTGTCCTAATCTAAACAAAGACAAATTAAAAGATTTCTTTTCCCAGCTGATTGCCCTAATCTAAATAGAGAGAAAATGAAAGTTTTCTTTCTCCTAGCTCTTTGTTCTCATCTAAACAAAGACAAAATGAAGGATTTCTTTCTCCTGGCTCATAGCTCCAACCTAAACAAAGACGAAATGAATGTTTTCTTTTTCCTGGCTCACTGCTCCAAACTAAACAAAGATAAAATGAATGTTTTCTATTTCCTGACTCACTGCTCCAACCTAAACAAAGATAAAATGAATGTTTTCTTTTTCCTGGCTCACTGCTCCAGACTAAATAAAGATAAAATGAATGTTTTCTATCTCCTGACTCACTGCTACAAACTAAACAAAGACAAAATGAATGTTTTCTTTCTCGTGGCTCACTGCTCCAAGCTAAACAAAGACAAAATGAATGTTTTCTTTTTCCTGGCTCACTGCTCCAAGCTAAACAAAGACAAAAATGAATGTTTTCTTTCTCTTGCCTGTGTGCCCATATCTAAACAAAGACAAAATGAATGTTTTCTTTCTCGTGGCTCACTGCTCCAAGCTAAACAAAGACAAAAATGAATGTTTTCTTTTTCCTGGCTCACTGCTCCAAGCTAAACAAAGACAAAATGAATGTTTTCTTTCTCGTGGCTCACTGCTCCAAGCTAAACAAAGACAAAAATGAATGTTTTCTTTCTCTTGCCTGTGTGCCCATATCTAAACAAAGACAAAATGAATGTTTTTCTTTTTCGTGGCTCACTGCTCCAAGCTAAACAAAGACAAAATGAATGTTTTCTTTCTCGTGGCTCACTGCTCCAAGCTAAACAAAGACAAAATGAATGTTTTCTTTCTCTTGCCTGTGTGCCCATATCTAAACAAAGACAAAATGAATGTTTTCTTTCTCGTGGCTCACTGCTCCAAGCTAAACAAAGACAAAATGAATGTTTTCTTTCTCGTGGCTCACTGCTCCAAGCTAAACAAAGACAAAATGAATGTTTTCTTTCTCTTGCCTGTGTGCCCATATCTAAACAAAGACAAAATGAATGTTTTCTTTCTCGTGGCTCACTGCTCCAAGCTAAACAAAGACAAAATGAATGTTTTCTTTCTCGTGGCTCACTGCTCCAAGCTAAACAAAGACAAAAATGAATGTTTTCTTTCTCTTGCCTGTGTGCCCATATCTAAATAAAGACAAAATGAATGATTTCTTTCTCGTGGCTCACTGCTCCAAGCTAAGCAAAGACAAAATGAATGTTTTCGTTCTCCTGGCTCACTGCTCCAAGCTAAACAAAGACAAAAATGAATGTTTTCGTTCTCCTGGCTCACTGCTCCAAACTAAGCAAAGACAAAAATGAATGTTTTCTTTCTCTTGCCTGTGTGCCCATATCTAAACAAAGACAAAATGAATGTTTTCTTTTTCCTAGCTGATGCTCTTACCAAAACAAAGACAAAGTGAGGGTTTTCTTTATTTTGGCTCTGTGCCATCATCGAAACAAGGACGTAATGTAGGTTTCCTTTCTCCTAACTCATTGTCCTCATTTGAACAAAGACAAATTGAAGGTTTTCTTTCTCCTGCCTCATTGCTCCTAACTAAACAAAGACGAAATGAATGTTTAACTTCTCTTGAATCTCTGCCATCATCTAAATAAAGACGTAATAAAGGTTTACTTTCTCCCGCATCTAAGCAAAAAGAAAATGAACGTTTCCTTCCCTTTTCTGCGACATATCAGAGGTAGCGGTGGTATTGCCAAGTCCCTTGAGTGATGCTGATTTCAACCTGGAAGTTGGTTTGCCAAAGAGAAAAGTAATATAATTTTTGCATTACTCTTCTGGTGAAGACCTACGGCACTTGGAGCTGAAAGAAAGCATTATTGTTATTATAACTGTAATTTCTGTTATTTTCAATAATCTACCATAAACCGTCTAATGAAACATCCCTATATTTGTGTCCCTCCTTTCATCTACATTAAATATATATCCTGCATGCTGGTTTCTCTGATTCTGTAGCTATATTATTACTCTTGGTGTCCTGTTGAACTATTTTATTACCTCTACCTATATTACTACTGGAGGTTAGAAATTACCTTGCTTCGCGAAGTCTTTAATCTTTCCATCCGTATTACCAATCGATGTTAGAGAATCTTTTAATTTTTTCCTATCTTATTGCTATTTGTGGGTAAAAAATAGACAAGAATATAAACACAGAGAGGGGGGAGGGGGTGGTGGAAGATTGGACCAGAATGTAAAGAGAATATGGTGAAAGATGGAACGAAGGATAGAAAGACAGGGAAAACAAGACCCAAATATATGGGCATGTAGAGATTGGGGAATAAAAATACGACAAAAATATTCAAATAAGGAGTAAAAGAGACAAAATGAGGATATAAACATGGGAATGAAAGAAGAAAAGACAATATGGAAATAGGAAAAAAAAGGGGAGCTAGAACTAGAAAGAGGGTAAAGAGGGGGAGGGAAAAGGGTGTAGAGTTGACAGAAAGAAATAAAAACATTGAAACGGATGCACTCAAAGAAGAAAAGAAGGCGGACGCTGAGTGACCAAAGACACACTGTTGAACAGTCCGACATACAGACTGCTGACGATGCTTGGTCGAAATGTACAAACTCATGCTACAGAGATGGAGAGACAAAGAAAACAGCTATAGCATAATAATAGATCTTTTTTCTTTCTTATTCTGGTCTTGAGTGCAGTAATGACTCTGGTTTTTGCTTCTGGTCCTGAGTGCAGTAATGATCCTGTGTTCTGTGATCCTTGTTTAACCAGCATGGATCTGACCAGAGGTGGGGGGTCCGCTGACCTGATGCCAAGAAGCCTCATGAATACGCCGTCTCATTAAGCCGCACCGTGAGATTCTCTCTCCGCTTCCACTACCAAAAACTTGGAGGTTCGTTATGGGAACAGCAGAGAGAAAACAAATCAAAATTCTGATCGGGAATGCGTGGCTTCCATCATGGTTGTCTACAAGGAGAAAATGTATCCGTGGCTGACAGGCAATTAGTATCTCCTTTATGTTTCTATGGAAAAAAAAAAGACCTAAAGTTGGTGGTTATTGCATGTAAAATGTGAACGCTTGTCTGCGCCAATAAAGATCCGAATCTTCGTTAACATGCTATGAGGGGTCGAAATAATGTTGACATGGAAAATCGAATAATCGTTATCTCTGAGTTTGTGTGTGTGTGGGGGGGGGGGGCAGAGGAGGAAGAGTCAAGAGAGAGAGAGAGAAAGAGAGAGAGAGAGAGAGAGAGAGAGAGAGAGAGAGAGAGAGAGAGAGAGAGAGAGAGAGAGAGAGAGAGAGAGAGGGAGAGAGAGAGAAAGAGAGAAAGAGAGAGAGAGAGAGAGAGAGAGAGAGAGAGAGAGAGAGAGAGAGAGAGAGAGAGAGAGATCGTGACGAGGAGACGACACACTCCAGATTAAAATGAAGAGAAAAGAAAGAAATAACGAGGATGGAGGGGAAGGAATAAAAAAAGGGGGGGGGGTGAGAGGAAATCCTTTTGTATCCCACTACTCACATGCAGACTTAAGTTACTTACAAAAAGAAATTGAGGGGGAAAAAGATCATAATTCTATTGCATTTTTCAATAAACCGCTCAATAGAGATGATAGAGAAATGAAATAAAGAGAAATAGACGCATTTGAAGCAGAAGGAAATTTAACCTTTCTATTATTGAAATCTTTGTATACACATAATGTTCATTATGATGTCAGTAAAGACAGGAGATTAAATTCACTTTGATAAGTTTTTTTGTGTTTTTCTGTCTATGACCTTTGAGAAGAAGTTCATTCTTGGTTGAGCCAACATACAATTTCAGAGTGCTTTAGCGCAAACTTTGAAAACTCTCAAAATAGAACAGTATAAGAATGATCACACATTTTAAAATGCTTTTTTGTTTTAACAACAAGATCTTTGTCGGTGAAGAGTAAATATGCTCTTGGGAGTCTCCGATTAAACAGAGGAAATTAAATGGCGTAAGGATCTAGAAAACTAAAGTGTACGGAACGGAATATTTTTAGTCAATACTGATTGTGTCATTTTCTATGAGTCTTTTTTTTTCGTTCTCTCTCTCTCTGTTTCTTTCTTTGCCAAATATATCTGATCCTCTCCCTTCTAATTACCACTCTCTTTCTTAATCTTAATGTTGTCTTTCTCTACTTCCCATCCCTCTCTCTCTCTCTCTCTCTCTCTCTCTCTCTCTCTCTCTCTCTCTCTCTCTCTCTCTGTTTCTTTCATAGCCCAATATCTCTCTTCCTCTCCTATCTAATTAGCCACTCTCTTTCTCAATTTTAATATTGTCTTTTTCGACTTCCCATCTCTCTCTCTCTCTCTTTCTATCTCTCTCTCTCTCTCTCTCTCTCTCTCTCTCTCTCTCTCTCTCTCTCTCTCTCTCTCTCTCTCTCTCTCTCTCTCTCTCTCTCTCTCCCTCTGTGCCACTCTACACCCCTCCCCATCCATCTTTTTTCCTTTGTTATCTTTCTGTTTTTTTTTTTTTTTATCTTTTCCGTAAGTCCTGTTTTAGAGGAATATTTACCCCTCACATCAATATTTTGAACTCTCCTTTTGCTTATCTTCTGAACTTGTCTACTCTCAACTTCTTAATCTTATTCTTCATAACTGAGGAAAAATTTGATTTTTTTTAAAATAAAATATAAATTAGATCCATAGTGTTCTTGTCACACTCTGTGCCAGACCTAGTATGGAATCTGAACCCTACCGAGCTAGATTCTAGACGATATGGCGAAGAAGCCTCTGAGGTGGTGAGGTACGCCGGGAAGGGTTTCCGTGGGCCAAAGTCATGAAAACTTGGACTGAAAAAATTGACTTGACTGGTCGGTATTCATGGCATATTTTGGACTCAGACAAGCCACATCAGTAAAATAGGAGGGACAGTCTCTACATGTGGAAGACATGTGAAATTTTGGCAGAAATCGCTCTTTAAAGTTGAACATTAATAACCATCTTTTCTCTATCCTTACAAATTTTTGAGTAAATTGTTTCATTTACACTTCATTCAGGATCGTAGATTTAATTGTTGGAATTGATGAAAGATCTTGAAACATCAGTTTTTTTCGTGCTGAATTGGTAAAACTAGCTCTAAAACCATACCATCCCGCCTTCTCCAGAAGACCATAGGAATTAGGATTGTTTCTTTTTCGTAGGGAGCGAATAAACCTACACTAAATTTTTCGTAACAGACCAGCCTTAAGCCGAGTGTAACTTAAAACTTGAAATATCTATTTTTTTTTTCCTGAAGCAAGTCTTCTTTCTCGGACCTAAAGCTTTCGCGTGAGCCCGGCTCTAGATCTTGATCCGGTCTCATTAGAGCACCAACAGCAGCATCAGCAGCAAGAGAAGTAGGTGATGTTCTCCAGTCGTACAGAGAGGAAAAACACCAACCACCTCCTTTTGCTGACTTCTTACTTTCTTTTTATTTTAAAATCAATACAGCGCTTTATCAGCTCCCAACTCGTGTTTCTGGTCTTCCTCTTCTTACATCCAGGTGACATTAGACTGGTCTGTCGATCCACCTTCATGTCTTACCTCAGAACGATTTCAGTGACACTTAAAAACAAAACTATCGCTCGTGAGACTGGTGGGTTTCCTCCCACTGTGCTCACAGTCTCTAACCCTCATTTCGATGTGTGTAACATTTACAGACAAGTGGTCATTAAACCACGATTGTGCCTCTAGGTAGGAGTGCGGTTGTGGTTGTTAAAACGGCTGACATTTTGGCGGTGCTTGGAAGCTAAGCGTGAATTGTAAAATACATTAAACTTGTTGTATAAGCAGAAAAAAAAACAACCTGAGTTTGCAAATAAAAAAAAAATTCCGCTTAAAACGTTTCGTGTTTTGCTTGACTTAGAAATTGATAGAATTTTGATGATACTTTTCCAAGAAGAACAGAGCTGACAATACAGATTATAGCCAGCTTGCAATGATAGCGATGATTATGATGATGATATGATGGTGATATGATGATGATGATGATGAACATGAAAGTACATTAAAAAATAATAACAACAACAACAACAACAAAAAACAACAAAAACAAAATAATATAATAATAATAATAATAATAATAATAATAATAATAATAATAATAATAATAATAATAATAATAATAATAATAATAATAATAATAATAATAATAATAATAATAATAATAATAATAATAATAATAATAATAATAATAATAATAATAATAATAATAATAATAATAATAATAATAATAATAATAATAATAATAATAATAATAATAATAATAATAAAAATAGTAATAATAATTATGATAATGATAAAAATAGGAATAATAATGATAATCATAATTGTAACATTAGGAATTGTAATGACATTACTAGAATTACGCTGACTCAAAGATTGTATACCTCTGAACCAAACATCACAGAGACAATATGAGATAAGGCAGTCCGTGTCTTTGTGATTTCTGACTGCTAACATCGACAGCAGGAAGCTGTCGGTAGCTGGCAGAGTTGGTAGAAACACTGACATTCGCGCAGCCACAGGTGTGAGAATTGTTGGATTAAATGTTAATTGTGCAGGGAAGTTCACAAAATACAACACAATGAAGGGTTTGATTGGTGATAAAGTTGATTTACTGCCAAGTTCTCCTTAAGGATGTGACAGGGGATTAAGCCTCCGTCAAGCAGAATCGAGTTTTGAATTTCTCTAGGAAATCATCCTTAGCCACGTTCAAAGACTACGGTCGAAGACTTACTGCCGAATTGACAGTTATTTTATTTATTCAATTAAGCTTAGGTATCATTGACGGATAGGTCATCTGAGTATTCTTTATCTATTGATTTAACGTCCTATTTGTCCTATGTGTTCACGGCTTCTCAGGAATACGTTTTAAAGCGTTTACTATGAAAGTTTACACCCAACGAGGCATTCTTATGACTTTGTCTTTCGAAAAGTTTTTAGAGCTCTATTTTCTAGATTTCGATCTCTGCAGAGTCATTGTTTAGGGATAAATCGAATGCATAATCATCGTCTGCTATATCATTTGGACGTGCAATAATCCCAGTGGCGGATGGGACGGCTTTCAAAGTGCTTTCTGATGATACCACGTTTAGCCCAACGGCGGATGGATATCCGAGCCTGACCCCAATTTACCATCGCCAGACACATCTGACGCAGCGGTCTCAGAACTGATGTTCGGCGCATGCGCGCAGCGGACCGGATGGGCGTGATTTGTCTCGAGAAGTTTTCATGAAAACTCATGAATAAAGAGGCCCGAAGAATAATGTTGGGCGAATTTCTCCTCTGCCTGCTCCTTCAAGCTTGTCCAATATTCGGTCGGTCGTGGGTCCAAGATATTACCCCATTATTATGCATGGAACCAGGCACTGAACGAGGTGGGGTTTAGGAGGAGGGGGTCCAAATTGTGGCCCCGGGATGTCCTGTTAGGAAGATGAGGTTTTGGGTTTCCTTTAACAGGAGGGAAAGAAGAAAAACTTAACCAACAAATCACTAGTAATCTATAGCGTTGTTCCTCGTAATAAATTGATACGTGACGTCACCTCACAAGGCCCTATTGTAGAACGGTAAGACTGTGATTTGTAGACAAATTTGACCTTGTCTCCGTGAAAGTGCATAAAATTGGAATCACCCACCATTTCCAGAAACCGCATTAGCACTGGGCTCGGCTAAACACAGTCGGCTGAGAACTTTCGTTCTTTCTTCACTTTACTACAAAACTGAATCTCTTTGTGCGTAATGAAACCAATAATATTGGTTGAGACAAATAAATCTGGGACTGAGAAAGCTTTCTTACTTTGTCTTTATTTTTATTTTTTTTTGTAAAATTGATGAAATTACTGTAAGCTATAATATAGAGTCATGAAGAAAATATTGTTTTTGATCCTCTGTTTAATATAACGACTATAAGCAGAGACAGGGGAGCTAAGCAAAGGCCGCGGGACGCTAATACGGAAGCTTTTTGTTTTGATCGTATTGCTCAAAGGGAGCTCATCACCGTAACTGGTTTCCATTGCTTTTTCATAAGCAGAATTAAGGGAAAAGTTTAGTTGACGTTCAAATAGTATAAATTATGCTCACCAGACTGAATATCATACATTTTCTCTCTAAAACCCGATTAAAAAAACACAAAACACAAAGAAAAAAAAAATTCAAGTGCGCTCTGAAATGAGCTTTTTTGACTTTGTATTGGGGCTCACTGATAACCGTTTTTGGTCAGAATGAGAAACAGAACGGCACGCAATGATCCAATTTACTGCGCCAGAGAAATCCGGAATGCACTTCGAAAAAAAAGAAGAGACAAGGGAAAGACAAGAAAATACGTGTAAATGTTATGCACGCTATTGATTCCGAGATGTTTGCGTGATGGTAACCGATAATTTCAGTCGCAGTCGTCCAAGTTTAACTGCTGTGATCTGAGGACAAACAGGAAGATCCAGGTCACCCGGGGTCAAGGCCGGGAACGTCCGCCAAGATGACGTCACATCCGCTTGAGTTTTTTTTCTGACCCTTGACCTCTGTTCCGGAGACTCACTCGATTTTTTAAAAGTGAGAAGATATAATGAGGCGCATCTTCTGTTGAGCGAAAGAATATATCAGTTCTACAAAAACATGATAAGTAGTTATATTACAAACTACAGGTTTTCCAGGGTAAATCTGAACACACGAAGTGATTTACTTTGAGGGCTAGAAGTGTCGCAGGGGGAGAGGGAGAGAGAGAGAGAGAGAGAGAGAGAGAGAGAGAGAGAGAGAGAGAGAGACAGAGACAGAGACAGAGACAGAGACAGAGAGAGAGAGACAGACAGACAGAGAGACAGGCAGAGAGAGAAAGAGAAAGAAGGAGAGGAAGAGAAGAAAAGTGACACACTTACAAAAAATCAAATAGATTTCTCTGGGTATCGGCTTTTTAATCCTAGCTATCTGTTACTCTTGCGTTAGTCATTTTAAATAATTTTCCATCTCTGTCTGTCTGTCTGTCTGTCTGCCTTACTGTCTGTCTGTCCGTCTCTCTCTCTCTCTCTCTCTCTCTCTCTCTCTCTCTCTCTCTCTCTCTCTGACTCACTCGTTCTGTCTATCTTTCGCTATGACTCTCCCTTCATATTTTTCTTTCTCACGCTTTTCTGCTTATCTTTGTCTGCTGTGTCAACTCTTCCCCTCCTCCGCTCTTCCTATGTCTCCTCTATTTCTCTCCCTCTTTGTCTATGTCTATTTCTCTCCACCACCTCCCGCAGCCTCTCTATTTGACTGTCTCTCTTTAAAATAGAAAAAATCAATCACAAACTAAGTCTAACCCGGAACCGACGAATAGGACGTAAAACGGGAAAACGTTGTAAAGGACAGGTGGAATGAACTGGGATCGAACCCGAACCTCAGAAGAGTATCCATAGCATGATTTGCATTGCGGATATAACACCAGGCACTGATTCATCCTCATTTTTCTCTGTCTTTCTCTTGCACTCATTCATTTTCTCTCGCTGTCATTCGCTTCCACTTTCGCTCTTTATCCCCACTCACATATACCATATACCTCTATCTTACTCTCTCTCTCTCTCCTTCTCTCTTTCTCTCACTCTCCCACACACACTCTCTCACGCGGTCGTCTCCGGTGGATTAGTTTAGAGTCCCATCTTCACTGCTATACCCTGCTAATGAGTGATGAGGGATTGTTTAATAAGGTAGTAAGAGAGACAGGCACCACCTTCTCACTTTGGTACAAGATTTGCCAATATATCCTCTGCAATCTGCAGTGGGACATCACGAAATCAATAGGCAGGACACAAAATAGCCAGGCATCCTCCAACACTGTATTCAACGGAGAGAAGAAAAGATGAAACTCCAGCCACATTCAAGAGGATTTCGATGAACCAAAAACTTCGCCGAGAGCAGATAGATATCTTCACCGACCCCAATTTGTCCTCGTCATTATGGGGTTGAAGCGTAGCTCGATGGCTATTCACAGCGCATGCGCGATGCCAGCCCACCGGATGGACGTGTTTTTTTTCTGGCAAGCGCTCCTGAAAATTAAGGAATAAATTCAGCTCCAGATGGTTGCTTTAGCCGCTGTTGTCCTAGGGATATTGAGCGTTCTCCAGTCAAACTGTTTAATTAGCGTATGTGTGAGGACTGAAGATGCCATTCTATTCTTGCGTGTGCATGGAACACGTCAGGGTAGCGTCCACAGAATGAGATTCACCTTTTTTTGTTTAAGTTTCTTTCGCCTACAACTTTCATGCTTAAAGAGAAGTGTGTGTGTGTGTGTAGAGGGAGATAGGTGTGGAAAGCTCATTTTGTTCAGGGTAGATTCGGATCGAAATACTGTATCCGCAAATTAAGAGCTTTGAAAGGTTTTTTCTCCTCCCTCCCTCCCTCCTTGACTTTCTCTCTATCTTTTCCACACAAATATACACACACGTACATATTTAATTATTCACATACGCTCTTTCATGCTATTTTGAACGACGGCCAATATGTTGTGTTATTGATGAAGTCCGATATTTGTAGAGCGATAATTTAATCGATTGCTGAAAGCCGTCGTCATGATGATCCTGATGCTTGACACAGTCTCTGGGGAATTCTTCACCTTACAGCATGTCTGGATATCGTAGTCAGGCCATTAGTTAAGGACGCTTGATTTCGTTAACAGATATAAGACAAGGTAGAACGGAAACAGGTCTTGAACATTGCGGGGTTAGGCCAAAGAAAATGTCATTCCGTTTGAGTGCACAGGCAAATGTGCTTGTACAGGGATATTAGGAGTGTACAGGTATAGGTGCTTGTACAGGGATATTAGGAGTGTACAGGTATAGGTGCTTGTACAGGGATATTAGGAGTGTACAGGTATAGGTGCTTGTACAGGGATATTAGGAGTGTACAGGCAAATATGCTTGTACATCGATATTAGGAGTGTACAGGTATAGGTGCTTGTACAGGGATATTAGGAGTGTACAGGCAAATATGCTTGTACATCGATATTAGGAGTGTACAGGTATAGGTGCTTGTACAGGGATATTAGGAGGGTACAGGTATAGGTGCTTGTACATCGATATTAGGAGTGTACAGGTATAGGTGCTTGTACAGGGATATTAGGAGGGTACAGGTATAGGTGCTTGTACAGGGATATTAGGAGGGTACAGGTATAGGTACTTGTACGGGGATATTAGGAGTGTACAGGTTTAGATGATTGTACAGGGATATTAGGAGTGTACAGGTATAGGTGATTGTACAGGGATATTAGGAGTGTACAGGTATAGGTGATTGTACAGGGATATTAGGAGTGTACAGGTATAGGTGATTGTACAGGGATATTAGGAGTGTACAGGTATAGGTGATTGTACAGGGATATTAGGAGTGTACAGGTATAGGTGATTGTACAGGGATATTAGGAGTGTACAGGTTTAGATGCTTGTACAGCGATATTTGGAGAGTACAGGCAAATGTGCTTGTACATGGACTTTAGGAGTGTACAGGTATAGGTGCTTGTACAGCGATATTAGGGAGTTTACAGGTATAGGTACTTGTACAGGGTTATTAGAGTGTACAGGTAAAGGTGCTTGTACAGGGGTTTTAGGAGTGTTCAGGTAAAGATGCTTGTACAGGGATATTAGGTGTGTAAAAAGGGTCTTGTATAGGGGTTTAGGAGTGTACTGTTGTAGGTGCTTGTACAGGGATATTAGGTGTGGTCACCTGTATACTGGTATACTGTGATACTAGATAATTAATGTAATTATTATACTTATGTCCTGAGAACATGTCATTTTTAATTTCCCTTTGGGATATTAATAAAGTTATCTTATCTTATCTCAACTTATCTTATCTTAAGGGTACTTGTACAGGGATATTAGGTGTGTACAAAAAGCCATTGTATAGGCATATTAGTAGTGTTCAGGCAAAAGTAGCAGTACAGGAATAATAGAGGTATACAGGTGAAGGACAATTTGACGGAAAAGAGTGCTAGTGGATGGATATTAGAAGTGATTCTATGACAAGGCTACGACTTCGTGACACCCAGTATTGAGCGCGGGAAAGATTGTGTTTAAATTCGCTGTAATCACAACGCTAGAAGTGAGCCAAAGTGTCGACACTTTGCCTCTCAACTGTCTCGTCTAAAAGGATGGGAAGAAATCGGAGAACAATATTGATCTCAAATTTCCAGCTTTTTAAATTATAGTGATTTACTTTTCTCTCCGTGGTGCTTGGAATTGATCAGTGTTCCGACAGAGGTATAGCTTTTATCATGGAAAAATTCAGTTAACTGATATTGAGAGAGGAGATGGGAGGGATAGTTTGAGAGAAGAAAGAGATTGTAAAAAAGAGAAAGAGACTGACAGAGAGAGGGACAGAGTGACGGACAGCCTGGAAGACAGAGAGACAGTCAGAAAAGTCATGGAGGTAGTCAAACACACACATTAACTGACAGGCAGAAGTTTAATAAAGTGAGAAACAAAGAAATGTTAATTATAAGGAGAAATAAACAGTAGGTGCAGCTGTAATCTGGGGGGTGAAGAAACAATTTATAATCGATCCAGTGCATGGTTTAGCTGAATTCTGCTTTAAACAGAAAATAAATTTGAGGACATTCAATAGTGTCAAAAGTGAGGGATTCATGATGAGCACAAAATAGACCGGTTGTAGAGACTGTGATTCGCAAAGATGGCGGTAAATTGTTCTTGAAAAATATTTTTTCTCTTAACAACATTATAATACTTGAAACAAAAAATGTATGTTTTCCAATTGATTTGCAGCGAAGTTGAATTTCCGCCTGTAATTCTTTATAGATCCACTGCATGGTATGACACAGTTTCTGGAAGTTTCATTCGAGATTGTTTACTATTGGTCTATTTTATTTTGTTCCAGATACGTTACCAAAGGTTACCCATTTAGTAACTGCTGTTTAATTCCAGATAGGTTACCCATGGTTACCCATGTAGTAAGTGTTGTTTAGTTCTAAACACATAACCCATGGTGTATCCATGTAATTACTTTATTCCAGATAGGTTACCCATGGTTACCCATGAAGTAACTGTTGTTTAGTTCTAAACACAAAACCCAAAGTGTATTCATGGAATTACTGTTGTTTTATTCCAGATCGGTTAACCATAATTACCCATGTAGTAATATTTGTTTTATTCCAAACACGTTACCCATTGTGTGTCCATATATTAGCGGTCGTTTTTCTCCGGATACCTTACCCACGGTTACCCATGTGGTTACTGTTGTTTTATTTCAGATAAGTTACCATGTGCTTTATGCCAGATAGGTTACTGATAGTTTCTATTGCCATAGCAGCAGCGTAATTCTTTTTTTTTTTTTTTTTTTTTTGTTCTTTTTATCTTTTTGGTATTTTCTTTTTGGGTGGGTGGGGACTTTTTGCGAAGTGTTTTTATTGCCAGCTTAACTTTTAAAAGACAAGTACTGGCACTGCCAAACTTCCTTCCTCTGACTGTACTACCAAGTACTGGCACTGCCAAACTTCCTTCCTCTGACTGTACTACCAAGTACTGGCACTGCCAAACTTCCTTCCTCTGACTGTACTACCAAGTACTGGCACTGCCAAACTTCCTTCCTCTGACTGTACTACCAAGTACTGGCACTGCCAAACTTCCTTCCTCTGACTGTACTACCAAGTACTGGCACTGCCAAACTTCCTTCCTCTGACTGTACTACCAAGCACTGGCACTGCCAAACTTCCTTCCTCTGACTGTACTACCAAGTACTGGCACTGCCAAACTTCCTTCCTCTGACTGTACTACCAAGCACTGGCACTGCCAAACTTCCTTCCTCTGACTGTACTACCAGGTACTGGCACTGCCAAACTTCCTTCCTCTGACTGTACTACCAAGCACTGGCACTGCCAAACTTCCTTCCTCTGACTGTACTACCAAGCACTGGCACTGCCAAACTTCCTTCCTCTGACTGTACTACCAGGTACTGGCACTGCCAAACTTCCTTCCTCTGACTGTACTACCAAGTACTGGCACTGCTCTCCCATTTTCTTTGTGGACTGGGCTGTACGTTTAGAGTGCCATGACGTGGTGAACTTCTTTATAGTCTCACTTTGTAAGCCACATCGTGGTTACATAATCATGTCACTTTGATACATGACGTCTCATATTCTGCGACCGAGCTTCGATATAATTGTGAACTTTTGATAACAGTGAGCTGTTTTGGGGACCTGTGGGCTTTGTGTGGATTTTTATCTTCATGTCAAGAAGGAAGAAGGGAAGAAGAAGGAGGTGAAAAACAGGCAGAATGAGAAGGAGGAGGAGGAGGAGGAGGCAAAAAGAGCAAGAATGAGAACAAGGATGAGGAGAAAGAAGAAAACGGAGAGTGAGGTAGGGGAGCAGGAAAAGAGAGGGAGAGAGGGAGAGAGAGAGAGAGAGAGAGAGAGAGAGAGAGAGAGAGAGAGAGAGAGAGAGAGAGAGAGAGAGAGAGAGAACGTGACGAGGAGACGACACACTCCAGATTAAAATGAAGAGAAAAGAAAGAAATAACGAGGATGAGTGAAAGCAGAGGCAGAGGCTGTGAATGGAGAAGAGTTGAAACAATAATGGGATTGACAGAAAGTTGAAATAACGATCAACCGAAACAGGAACTAAGAGAAATCCTTGTTCCATCCCTTAGAATGCTGAAAACTTTTATCGAAAGTCACTTAAAGTAAATTATTTTAAAATACTTGTAATCTTTTCCCCGACGACTCAACTCAATCGTGATGTTGCTTTTCCAACTGCAAACGTGACCTTGCATTTTCGATATTGCATAAACCTTTTGCGAGGTTTTCTGAGCGGCCTGCAGACTGTGTTGTTGAACAACTTACTGTAATGCAATCATGGCTCGGCTCGTGTGGTGAATACAGCGTATTGCAATATCCCGGGCAAGCAGCTGCTGCTCCGAGTCTGTAGAAAGGGACGTGACTTGCTTGAAATCCGTCAGAAATAAATAGATGGAACAGAAAGAAGGAGCCGTAAGTCACTGGACGCTCTCTATCTCTTTATCGTTAGATTGAGAATGCTTTCTGCTACGTATTTTTAAATGTGGTTGTATTGGGCTACAAAGTACAAGAGTACAAGATCTACATGAAATAATCGTCAAATTTGATTCCTTAAGCCGGGGTAACAACCAACACTTCAACAGTATATGCTTTTAGATTTTTTCAAAATAAATTCTTAGTCCATAATACATGCTTTTCCCCATGAAGTATTCACTTTAGATTTAAGATGTTTTTAAAAAAAAAAAAAAAAGAAGAAACGCTGAAAAAAAAAATCTCACTTCAACATTGCCAGTTAGATATTGGCTCTCACCAAGTAAATTTGATACAGTGTACCAACTTGGCAACAACTAATTCTGCCTCTTTAGGATAATGTAAGTGTTTTTTTTATAGTTAACCACCGCATTTAGCCGTGTTTAATTGCTAGTGCGGGCTAGGATACGGGGGTCGGCATGGCGCACCTTCCACCAATGTCAATTTTTAAAGAAGAAAATTATGCAGGATATTAATTTTATACCAGATTTCTTCGGTTCTTGCACACCCTGCTAGCTCTATTTTCAGACCTAGTTTTCTAACTCCGGTATATAATGTGTTTGTACTTGATCTATTCTTCCTGGTTTGAACAGCTCGACCCGCTATCATACCAGCCGACAAGTTATCTTTACTCTTTACTGCCAGCTAGGATGCCGTTTAGAAGTTTTTCTCTGATATCAAAAACTTTTTATTCAACAGCAATTTTAGCCGGGAAAAAATGCTTGAAACGCATGGATTTATAGTTTAAGAGTATTAATTTTCATCTTGTGAGGATATGTGAAACAAATGCGGCAGTTTGTTTATATGTGTGTGTGTGTGGGTGCATGTGTGGAGGAATAGACTTCAGTATTTTAGTTGTTACACCATGCATTCTGCCAAGTTATTTTTAACCGTTTCGAAGTTTGTGTTTCGCAAGTCTCACACAATTCTATGTTTCTTTTCTGTAACAAATGCCGATAGCAGGAAAAAAGGATTTAATAAAATTAAAAAAAAAACAACAAGAATTGGAGACATGGAAAAGTAGAGCCAACCGTAGATCATGCTAGCCAAGTAGATCGATGCTCACTACCTGAAAAATAAGATGAACTAATGCCCATGCAAGGAAGCCCACATGGTCTTAACCACTTATTTTATAAACACTGTGTTTTCGGGGAATTATCCTGCATCCTCTCCTGCAAAACACGGCCCGTGGGAAGAGAGAGAGAGAGAGAGAGAGAGAGAGAGAGAGAGAGAGAGAGAGAGAGATAGAGGGAGAGGGGGGATAGAGTGAGAGAGAGAGGGGAGAGGGAGGATAGAATGAGAGAGAGAGAGGGGGGGGGAGAGAGGAGGAATAGAGTGAGAGGGAAAAAGAGATAGAGAGGTAGAGAGAAAGAGGGAGTTGTAGGGAGAGAGATAGGGAAAGAGAGAGAGCAGTTTTTGGCTGGTTTTCTCGAGCGGTTTCTTCTTCTCTAGTTTATTTCCTGTCTAATTTTATGTAATTATCTTAGCAATGCTGATGTAAGCGGTGACCTGGTACAGCCAGGAAACAGAGGGCTGAAGGTGCCTGTTCGAATCTTTCAGTAGGGTATGATTGTTTCTTTCAAATATCTGGACACTTCTCTCCATACTACTGTAGTATCACAGAGACAGAAAGAGATTGGGAGGTAGAGAGAGGTACGTAGACCTAGAGGGATAGAGAGGAGGAGGAGAAGAAGAAGAAGAAGAAGAAGAAGAAGAAGAAGAAGAAGAAGAAGAAGAAGAAGAAGAAGAAGAAGAAGAAGAGAGAGAGAGAGAGAGAGAGAGAGAGAGAGAGAGAGATAAAGAGAGAAGAACAACTGGTTCGTTAGCATTAGACAAAACGAGTTATTGGGTTTTCTTTAAACCCAGACAAAAGGGGCAAAGAAAATAATGTTAATTTAAATATGGAGTTCATCATTTATGGCAGTGATCTATATTTATTGAAATGAATGAGCCAGTGTTTAAGAAAAATTTTATTCACCTTTTTATTTATTTATTTTTTTTTTTACTAAAAGGTTTGATATCTTTATCTATTAAGCATAGTCCAAAAGTTGACTAACAATAAACGTAAAGTGATCGAAAAAATAAAAAAGGTCATTACGTCACTTCTCCTTAACAACCATGTGAACTGGTTCTAAACCATATTTATTATACATGCCTTTGCGTAAGAGTCGGTTGTCTAAAGTGTACTAAACCCACATGCTACTTAAATCATTATTTCCTTTTTTGGATGTTTAAACGTGGTTAAACTTAAAGTAAAATTAACTCTTTCATTTTTTTTTTTTTTCATGACGTGATTAAAGTGAAACTTTTCTTTGATCTTTTGTTTCTTTACTTTCATGACCTGAACGGAGTAAACTCGTTATTTGATGTTTTATTCTTGACTGGCTTGATGCGGTTGAAGTAAAACTCACTCTTCCTTCTTTTATTTTTTTTACTGGCTTGTGATTTAAGTGAAACTTTTCTTTGATCTTTTGTTTCTTTTTATTCTTGACTGTCTTGATGCGATTGAAGTAAACCTCACTCTTTCTTCTTTTATTTTTTTTCTGACTGTCTTGGTGCGATTGAAGTAAACCTCACTCTTTATTCTTTTATTTTTTTTTAAACTGTCTTGACGTGATAGAAGCCACACTCACCCTTTCTTCTTTAATTTTTTACTGTCATGGCGTGATCGAAGCCACACTCACACTTTCTTCTTTTAATTTTTTACTGTCATGGCGTGATCGAAGCCACACTCACCCTTTCTTCATTTAATTTTTTACTGTCATGACGTGATCAAAGCCATGCTCTCTTTTTGTTCTTTTATTTTTTTTTCCTGTCTTGACGTGATTGAGGTCATACTCACTCTTTCTTCTTTTAATTTTTTTTACTGGCGTGATCGAAGCCATACTCTCTCTTTTTTTTATTTCTTTTGTTTACTATCTTGATGTGATCGAAGTAAAACTCAGTACTTGACTTAACAACTGAAACAGCCAAGGGATCATAAGATCGCCTTCGTATTTTCTCACATTGTTTAGAACCAAAAGTGTTATCACAGGTTTTTAACGTTTCAAACTCAACTGAACCCCACACACTTCTTTGACTTCATGCATCGCTTAGACAGTAAAAATTGTCGGGATAAGCAAAATTAATCCAATAGCTTCATTCTTAGTGAATCATCACCTATCTTGTGTAAAGACTTGAATGTTAGTAGAAAAATCGGTCTCTTGATTTGAACCAAAGCGCAGCAATTCATTTTTGAGCGGATAAATATCAAGACAAATAAAAAGAAAATATTAGATAATGGAGAGGAAAGATTTTGTGAATGCTGTTACTCGTTGTGAAAATGATAGCGGAGAATAAATTGTTTAGGATCACTGGTTTAGGTCCGCATTTCACCAGTGACTGTGGAGAATAATATGGGTTTAGGGATCATTGGTTTAGGTCCGCATTTCACCAGTGACTGTGGAGAATAATATGGGTTTAGGGATCATTGGTTTAGGTCTGCATTTCACCAGTGACTGTGGAGAATAATATGGGTTAAGGGATCACTGGTTTAGATGTGCAGTTCACCAGTGACTGTGGAGATTGATATGGGTTAAGGGATCACTGGTTTAGATGTGCAGTTTACCAGTGACTGTGGAGATTTATATGGGTTAAGGGATCACTGGTTTGGGTGTACAGTTCACCAGTGACTGTGGAGATTGATATGGGTTAAGGGATCACTGGTTTAGATGTGCAGTTCACCAGTGACTGTGGAGATTGATATGGGTTAAGGGATCACTGGTTTAGATGTGCAGTTTACCAGTGACTGTGGAGATTAATGATATGGGTTTAAGGATCACTGATTTAGGTGTGCAGTTCACAAGTGACTGTGGACATTAATGATCTGGGTTTAGGGATCACTGGTTTAGGTGTGCAGTTCACCAGTGACTGTGGACATTAATGATCTGGGTTTAGGGATCACTGATTTAGGTGTGCAGTTCACCAGTGACTGTGGAGATTAATAATCTGGGTTTATGGATCACTGATTTAGGTGTGCAGTTCCCCACTGACTGTGGACATTAATGATCTGGGTTTAGGGATCACTGATTTAGGTGTGCAGTTCACCAGTGACTGTGAACATTAATGATATGGGTTTAGGGATCATTGGCTTAGGTGTGCAGTTCACCAGTGACTGTGGAGATTAATAATCTGGGTTTAGGGATCACTGATTTAGGTGTGCAGTTCACCAGTGACTGTGGAGATTAATAATCTGGGTTTAGGGATCACTGATTTAGGTGTGCAGTTCACCAGTGACTGTGAACATTAATGATATGGGTTTAGGGATCATTGGCTTAGGTGTGCAGTTCACCAGTGACTGTGGAGATTAATAATCTGGGTTTAGGGATCACTGATTTAGGTGTGCAGTTCACCAGTGACTGTGAACATTAATTATATGGGTTTAGGGATCACTGATTTAGGTGTGCAGTTCACCAGTGACTGTGGACATTAATGATCTGGGTTTAGGGATCACTGGTTTAGGTGTGCAGTTCACCAGTGACTGTGGACATTAATGATCTGGGTTTAGGGATCACTGATTTAGGTGTGCAGTTCACCAGTGACTGTGGAGATTAATAATCTGGGTTTAGGGATCACTGATTTAGGTGTGCAGTTCACCAGTGACTGTGGACATTAATGATCTGGGTTTAGGGATCACTGATTTAGGTGTACAGTTCACCAGTGACTGTGAACATTAATGATATGGGTTTAGGGATAATTGGCTTAGGTGTGCAGTTCACCAGTGACTGTGGAGATTAATAATCTGGGTTTAGGGATCACTGATTTAGGTGTGCAGTTCACCAGTGACTGTGGAGATTAATAATCTGGGTTTAGGGATCACTGATTTAGGTGTGCAGTTCACCAGTGACTGTGAACATTAATGATATGGGTTTAGGGATCATTGGCTTAGGTGTGCAGTTCACCAGGGACTGTGGAGATTAATAATCTGGGTTTAGGGATCACTGATTTAGGTGTGCAGTTCACCAGTGACTGTGAACATTAATGATATGGGTTTAGGGATCATTGGCTTAGGTGTGCAGTTCACCGGTGACTGTGGAGATTAATAATCTGGGTTTAGGGATCATTGGCTTAGGTGTGCAGTTCACCAGTGACTGTGAACATTAATGATATGGGTTTAGGGATAATTGGCTTAGGTGTGCGGTTCACCAGTGACTGTGGAGATTAATAATCTGGGTTTAGGGATCACTGATTTAGGTGTGCAGTTCACCAGTGACTGTGAACATTAATGATATGGGTTTAGGGATCATTGGCTTAGGTGTGCAGTTCACCAGGGACTGTGGAGATTAATAATCTGGGTTTAGGGATCACTGATTTAGGTGTGCAGTTCACCAGTGACTGTGAACATTAATGATATGGGTTTAGGGATCATTGGCTTAGGTGTGCAGTTCACCGGTGACTGTGGAGATTAATAATCTGGGTTTAGGGATCATTGGCTTAGGTGTGCAGTTCACCAGGGACTGTGGAGATTAATAATCTGGGTTTATGGATCACTGATTTAGGTGTGCAGTTCACCAGTGACTGTGAACATTAATGATATGGGTTTAGGGATCATTGGCTTAGGTGTGCAGTTCACCGGTGACTGTGGAGATTAATAATCTGGGTTTAGGGATCATTGGCTTAGGTGTGCAGTTCACCAGTGACTGTGGAGATTAATAATCTGGGTTTAGGGATCACTGATTTGGTGTGCAGTTCACCAGTGACTGTGGAGATTAATAATCTGGGTTTAGGGATCACTGATTTAGGTGTGCAATTCACCAGTGACTGTGGAGATTAATAATCTGGGTTTAGGGATCACTGATTTAGGTGTGCAGTTCACCAGTGACTGTGGAGATTAATAATCTGGGTTTAGGGATCACTGATTTAGGTGTGCAGTTCACCAGTGACTGTGGAGATTAATAATCTGGGTTTAGGGATCACTGATTTAGGTGTGCAGTTCACCAGTGACTGTAGAGATTAATAATCTGGGTTTAGGGATCACTGATTTAGGTGTGCAATTCACCAGTGACTGTGGAGATTAATAATCTGGGTTTAGGGATCACTGGTTTAGGTGTGCAGTTCACCAGTGACTGTGGAGATTAATAATCTGGGTTTAGGGATCACTGATTTAGGTGTGCAATTCACCAGTGACTGTGGAGATTAATAATCTGGGTTTAGGGATCACTGGTTTAGGTGTGCAGTTCACCAGTGACTGTGCTTATTTCGCCGTTATTATAGGGAAGATGTGCACTCAGCGTAAAAATTGAGTTGATGATATTAGGGACCAAGATTTTGATGATGTTATAGCGGAAGATTTGCTGTCATTTTAGAAAAGTAAATTGATGATGTTAGAGTGGAAGATGTGCACTCATTTAACAAAATGAGTTAGTGATGTTAGAGAAGAAGATGTGTACTCATCTAACAAAAATGAGTTAGTGATGTTAGAGAAGAAGATGTGTACACATCTAACAAAAAGAGTTATTGATGTTAAAGAAAAAGATGTGTACTCATCTTATAAAGTGAGTTGATGATTTCAGAGAGGAAGATGTGATGTGCACTCATCTAACAAAATGAGTTATTGATGTTAAAGAAGAAGATGTGTACTAATCTTAGAAAGTGAGTTGATGATTTCAGAGAGGAAGATGTGATATGTACTCATCTTACAAAATGATTCTCATCTTATCATATGAATCGAAGATGTTAGAGTAGAAGAGATTTGTCAAATACGAAAGTAAAATAATGTGCCAAACCAACATCTCTGTAGTTTATGTGGTTTTTGTTCAGACCTCATTTTCACGAAAAAGTTTAAAATCTCTCTAAGACACTTCGAATTTCTCTCGCAGTTCGCAGACCAAGAGAAAGAGAAAAAATGGAAAATGCTTCTATATGAAACCTCAGACCTGCACATCGTATTTTCCTTGTTTTCCCTAGCTCAATGCCGAGACTCTGTCTGTCCAAACTTATCAGTCTTACTTTCATCATGAACACTTTCATGTGCTCAAGGGACCTAGATCTACGCCAAATACCATGTGAGAGAAAAAATAAAAAAGCTGCGCTTTGGGTTCGGTGAATGCGCCGTTTTATACAACCATTAGAATAAGAAGGACTAGACAAGTCCACAGTGGCTTGTTTGGAAATGCTCTCAAAGCGTTTTATTGTGATGAGGATTGTAAAGACTGGTTCATGTTCAATATCACGGCCTTTTATTTCTGCTGAATCGCGTTCATAAAATGTTTCTCATTGTTAGAGTCGTTCAGCTGAGAGCCTATGATTTTAGGGCATGGTGTTGTTGTTGTTGTTTTGTTGTTGTTATTGTTGTTATTGTTATTGTTGTTGTATGCACAGCATCTATTTCATCTGTATGGTTATATTAAGCCAGCATGTCCAAAGCCTATTTCTGGAAGTTATATTCTTTATGCAATAGTCCATGTCTTGTACAAGTGGATGTAAGGGGTGGGGTGGGGGTGCTATGTGTCTAAACGTATATTCCATCATCATTTATGTATTAGAGAGGACGCAGGGAAGGAACGCTACTGAGGAAAGAAAGTCAGAATGAAGAAGTTACAGAAAGGTAGAGAGAGAGAGAGAGAGAGAGAGAGAGAGAGAGAGAGAGAGAGAGAGAGAGAGAGAGAGAGAGAGAGAGAGAGGAGACACACAAACACACACAAACAGACAGGGTCAGTGAGAGAGACAAAATGTGTGAGAAAAAGGAGGGGGGAAGGGAGGGAGAGGAAGAGTAAGATGATGTTTATGATAATGACATTATATTTACAGTATGCGATGTTTTTTTTTTTTTAATCTTATAAAAAAAGGTCTGCCTTTAATTTCTTAGTCTCTCCGGACGTTGATATTTTAAAATGTTACGGCAAACGTCAGCATGAGGATACACCTAGATATCTGCCGCGCTATGGTTGCCATGAGCTCGAGGATACACTTTGATATGTATCGTGTTTCGACAACTGTCAGCATGAGGATACACTTTGATATGTGTCGTGTTTCGACAACTGTCAGCATGAGGATACACTTTGATATGTGTCGTGTTTCGACAACTGTCAGTATGAGGATACACTTTGATATGTGTCGTGTTTCGACAACTGTCAGTTTGCGGATACAGTTTGATATGTGTCGTGTTTCGACAACTGTCAGTTTGCGGATACAGTTTGATATGTGTCGTGTTTCGACAACTGTCAGTTTGAGGATACAGTTTGATATGTGCTGTGTTATAACTACCGCTAGCACCATGCTATACGTTCCTAGGCACCTTTTTAGGACTATTCTGGCACATAATCTGTACATCGCAGACATATCTTTCTGTATATTTTTATATTTCATCGATCTATTCAACCAGCTGTCATCCCTGCCATGTTGATTAACTCTTCTAGTCCTTCTATAAAGGTTTATCGCCCTTGGATGCTGAAGATCTCATCGATTAGACTTAAAGCGAAGGATATCAGTTGGTAAAAAATTAATAAGTTTCCTCTGGATGTTTAATTACATTCATCAATAATAACTACCCGTTTACCTGTGCGCCGTCTTTCTAATCATAAATATTTATGTATTGGTCCACTTATTGCTTGTATGCACTTGGATTCCATACATTCACTCACAGAATCATTTTCTCAATACAGCTTTCTTTCACCCTTTTTATTTTATAACCATTTAGACGAGCCTTTCTTACTGTATAGATGTTTTTGATGGTCGTAGCTTAGCTTAGTTCTTCGCTGCTGCAGTCTCGTTAGGTTGGTTAGTCTGCATCAAAGTAAAAACTTTGGAGCGGTGGGGGGCAGCCAGATAGAGATGATTTCCTCGGATTGCGAGAAGGTAATCATGATTGTTTTCCTGCATGGATGATTACAGGTATTGGGCATTCCTCGGGCCCAGAGATAATGACGCAATCAGTGAGGATGGTGATCAGAGGCCGGTTATTGTGAACATTGTTCCTGCTCCCCTTTATTTATTTTGCATTTTTATTTAATGATGCCGGCTCCACCCTCAACACACGTAATCCCCCTTCCTTACTCTCATCTCACTCTCTCTCTCTCTGTCTCTCTCACTGTCTCTGTCTCTGTCTCTCTGTCTCTCTCTCACTCTCTCTGTCTCTGTCTCTCTGAGTCTCTCTCAATCTCTCTCTGTCTCTGTCTCTCTGTGTCTCTCTCAATCTCTCTCTCTCTCTCTCTGTCTCTGTCTCTCTGTGTCTCTCTCAATCTCTCTGTCTCTATCTCTCTCTCTCTCTCTCTCTCTCTTATTTTCTCTCTATAAATATAAATATGTATCATTCTATCTTTTGATATAATGCTGCTTCTTTTCCTTAACTACCCTACCTCTTCCACCAGCCCATTTTCCATACTTGCTTTCCCTCTCTCTCTTTCTCTGTCTGCCTGTCTGTCTGTCTGTCTCTTTCTCTCTCTCTTCCTCTCTCTCTCTCTCTCTCTCTCTCTCTCTCTCTCTCTCTCTCTCTCTCTCTCTCACTCTCTCTCTTTTTCTCGATCTCTTCTTTCTCTCTTTCTCGATCTCTTTCTCTGTCTCTGTCTCTGTCTGTCTGTCTGTCTGTCTGTCTGTCTGTCTGTCTGTCTGTCTGTCTCTCTCTCTGTCTCTCTGTCTCTCTGTCTCTCTCTCTCTCACTTGACCTCTCTCAATTCTTTTCTTTATCGAAAATTTACAACAAGGGCTGTTAATAATTTTTAAAAAATAGTGAGCCCTCTCCTTTCATTTTTCTTAGCCAATTTATTCATCTTTTTTTTTTCACTCTGAATCCAACGCTGTCTCTCTGTGCCATACTCAGTCCCAACTCGAGATTTTGAAGAGCGCCTGCCTTTATTCACTCTCTGGCTCTGTTTTGCCAATCTCATTTTATCTTATGCTTTTGTCAGCGACAAGTTCAATAGTATTCTGAGTATCAAGTTATGAGAACCAAGACGGGCAAATAGTGAATGTGCACTTAAAACCTGGAACTTTTTATTGTTTTTTTTTATGCTTTTCCTTAGAAGTTTAACAGGATATTTTGTGACAGAAATGCCATCAGTCTTTCGCAACATGAAGTATATAATTATTTGTACTATAAAGACGCGTATTTCGAGATGTATATAAATATATATATATATATATTTGTATATATCTTGAGAGAAAGAAAGAGGGATCAGAAGCAGAGAGAGAGAGAGAGAGAGAGAGAGAGAGAGAGAGAGAGAGAGAGAGAGAGAGAGAGAGAGAGAGAGAGAAAGAAATACAGAGGGAGATTGAGTTTTTTAAAAATCAAGCCTAAACCGTCATAACATCCAATTTATTATACTTATGCTTAAGCTTCAGTCGTTCGATTGTTTTTAAACGCGTATGTGCATGTTTTAAAATTAAATATTAAAGATTTAAAATAACCACAAACTGGCCTACTTTGCTAGCTAAAGCAATATCTGCTGTTGACAGTAAAGTACTAGTTTGGTAAAGAAACCATGTGTTTCTGTCAGTAAATACACCAAAATATCGTGATTTTGGGCGTCTGTTCTTTTTTTTTTTTTTTTTTTTTTTTTGCTGCTGATTAGAATATATAGAATCGTACGTAAATCATTGTGAACAAAGTTATTATTATTATTATTATTATTATTATTATTATTATTATTATTATTATTATTATTATTATTATTACTTGCTAGTTAAGACGTACTCCTATTTTCTCTTCCTCAACCAACCAGCACCCTGCTACCTCTACTTCTGCCCGTTCGGGGCCACATGCCATGTCAACCAGACCACACGCCAGCCTGTCTGTGTTTGCGAGCAGAAGTGTAGCACAGTTTTCGCCCCTGTCTGCGGAAGTGACGGAGCCACGTACAGCAACCAGTGCATGATGGATCGCATGAGCTGCGTGCGCAACCGGAAAATCCGGCACGTCTCTCACGGCAGATGTGGTAAGGCTTCTTCTGACAATAGGACAGAATTACTTCCCTTTAGTTTACACACTAGAGCGATAATGGTATGAAAGTTAGATAATATTTGGTTGAAACAGTCGGGTCTGTACTGTTCATGACCAGTGATTAAAAAAAAACACTATACCATCCCCTTGACTTAATATTTTCGCTGCAAGATTTAAGCTTGTTTAAACCTTTACCACTGTAGCATAATTTGGCACAGGTGTTCTTCACTTCTACATTCACACAGTTTTCTCATCTTGAGTACCATCATTGGGCGTCCGCTACAGGGTCAAGCTTGGGGCTTGAGGACAGGACATTCAACGTTCTAGAAAATACCTTGATTTATTTTTTGTTATCTCTTGTTTCAGAGATGAGTAGATTAAAGCACCCGTTAAAAGAAACCCGCTGTTTTAGTACCAAGAAAGGATAGTTGCACCGAAATAGCAACGCTATTTTTGCAAGTTGAAAAGTTAACTATTTTTAAGTAAACACAGTTTGAGGCTATTATAGTAAACTATTATCTTACCATCCCCTGTTTTAACCTGTTATCCAAATAAGTTGTCCAATATTGTGTTTGTTAAAAACTTGATGCTTGGCTTGGATTTGAAATCAAGCCATTTAAAAATCCATGACTAAGATTACAAAGCATCGTTATTTCCTCGCAGCTCAGCTGAAATAGCTCAGATAAATTCGTATTATATATATATATATATATATATATATATATATATATTGTAATTTTGTTTTCCTTTCCTCTCTCTCTCTCTCTTTTTCTTCTCTCTCTCTTTCTTCTCTCTTTATCTCATTCTGTCTCTCTCCCTCTCTCTCTTAATATATATATATATATATATATATATATATATATATATATATATTTCTTCTTGAAATCTAAAACACTCATTAAAGCCTCTAATGTGGTACAGTAATCTATCTACCTTAAGACTTACACCACCTAAGGCCCCTTGAGGGAGTATAGCTCACCTTTCTCCCTTAAGCCTTACTCCGATTAGAGTCTCACTAATCAATCTGCTTTAAGACATTCACCCATTTAAGTCTCTTGAGATGGTAATGTAATCTATCTACCTTGACACCGACACTCTTTTAGACCCTTTGAGGTGGTACAGTAACCCTTCTACCTTAACACATTCACCCATAAAGCCTCTTGGGCTGGTCCAACTAATATATCTCTTTATGAAAAATGTTTTAATCATTATCAGCAGAAATCGGGGGAAATTTTTATTTTATAAACAGATGGTTTAGGATGTATTGAAGAAAGTATTGATTAAAATACCTTTGTTACTTTTTTTCTTTTAGCGTTTTGTTTGCATGATGCAAGCGCTATGTTGCAACAAATCCAGAAATAGTAAGGGAAGAGTCGCGGATACCTCCAGGCATCTGCTTAAGAGGTCACGGGGGTATTTTGGTCCACATTACTCAGTTTGTCACATGTGACTGTCCGAGAAACCATTGAGAGATCACATTGGTATTTGTATTTCACATCACCCAGTTTGTCACGTGTGACAGTACGTGAAACCCTTGAGAGGTCCAGATGGTATTTGTATTTCACATCACCAAGTTTGTCACGTTTGACAGTACGTGAAATCCTTAAGAGGTCCAAATGGTATTTGTATTTCACATCACTCAGTTTTTCACGTGTGACAGTATGTGAAATCCTTGAGAGGTCCAAATGGTATTTGTATTTCACATCACCCAGTTTGTCACGTGTGGCAATGCGTATAGCCCTTGAGAGGTCCAGATGGTATTGTTTCAAATCACCCAGTTTGTCACGTGTGACAGTACGTGAAACCCTTGAGAGGTCCAGATGGTATTGTTTCACATCACCCAGTTTGTCACGTGTGGCAGTACGTGAAACTCTTGAGAGGTCCAGATGGTATTTATATTTCACATCACCCAGTTTGTCACGTGTGACAGTACGAGAACCCCTTGTGAGGTCCAGATGGTATTTATATTTCACATCACTCAGTTTGTCACGTGTGACAGTACGAGTAACCCTTGAGCGGTCCGGAGGGTATTGTTTCACATCACCCGGTTTGTCACGTGTCACAGTACGTGAAACCCTTGAGAGGTGCAGATAGTATTGTTTCACATCACCCAGTTTGTCACGTGAAACAGTGCGACAAATAATATATTAATATGAAGTGTAGGTTCCAAGAGATTAAAAATAGAAATTAGCTCAGGCTTAATACAGCAGTAAAATATGTCTTTCATGAACGTGCTGAAACCTAGATGCCCGCGATGGAGTCGAACTGTACCGTACGTGTGTGTATTATTTACACGCTATCCAAGATTCACAAAGTGAGCACACAGGAGTGAGTATCATAACAGTGTAGTCTAAGAAAAGCCTTCTTTATTTCCTTGCCAGGGGAAGTAATAACTTATACATCGATAGTCATGTTTGTTAAAGGATTATTTCCCTTGCAATAATTTTTTTTTTCCCGATGGCCTCTTAGTATGATAAGCACTCAATTGCTTCCAACAGTTGAGTTAGTTTTCTAAAATTGATGATCTCCCCCTTGGAATTGTGATTTCTGTCACAAGAGTAAGAAACAATGCATAGAGAATTAAAATGAGAACTTTTAGATATTTACTGAGCTCAGAGAAATTTCGTAAATTATTTTCTCATTTTGCCTCTTTCTCTCTCTTCCCCCCCGCCGCCTCTTAAACATCGTTCTTTTTCTCTACATAACTTTCATTAATTATCCTTTTTTACGTATTCAGTTTGCTCTGTCTCTGCCTCTCTCTCTCTCTCTCTCTCTCTCTCTCTCTCTCTCTCTCTCTCTCTCTCTCTCTCTCTCTCTCTCTCTCTCCCTCTTTACATACATATCTCTGTAATTACCAGTCTTTGTCTCTTTCCATTGCGCTGAGTGTCTAGTCCCCTAACACTGTCTCTCCGTGTCCCCACCTCTCTCCCTCCCTCCCCTCTCTCTCTCTCTCTCTCTCTCTCTCTCTCTCTCTCTATCTATCTATCTATCTATCTATCTATCTATCTATCTATCCCTCTTTACATACCTATCTCTGTAATTGCCTGTCTATCTCTCTTTCTATTGCGCTGAGTGTCTAGTCCCCTAACACTGTCTCTCCGTGTCCCCACCTCCCTCCCTTCCTCCCCTCCCTCTCTCTCTCTCTCTCTCGCTCTCTCTCTCTCTCTATCTATCTATCTATCTATCTATCTATCTATCTATCTATCCCTCTTTACATACCTATCTCTGTAATTGCCTGTCTATCTCTCTTTCTATTGCGCTGAGTGTCTAGTCCCCTAACACTGTCTCTCCGTGTCCCCACCTCCCTCCCTTCCTCCCCTCTCTCTCTCTCTCTCTCTCTCTCTCTCTCTCTCTCTCTCTCTCTCTCTCTCTCATCTCATCTCAAGTTCTCTTTAATCTTCACCCGAAAACGAGAGGATTGAAAGAGAATAATCCGGAGACCAAACTAAATAAACTTTTTTTTTTTCAAATTAGCAAAAACGAAGATCATTTTAAAACCATTCCAAAAAAGATTCATTTTACCTTGTTTTACTCCCTGAGATTACCATAGCTTGTGTTGAGAAGGAAACGCCCGGTACTAGGGTAACCTCAAGAGGTTGGTCTCCATGGCTAAGATGAGCCGTGCTTGAGCCCCAGGTAACTCAACAAACCTGAAATGAACCGATCGATTTTTGTTAAAATAAGACGAAAATCATTAAAATCCTGACTGTCCCAATCTCGGATCACCATGGGAACGGATCTCCGAACATTAAATTTTTAGTGACAAACAAAAAGGCCACAATAGCTTGATGCTTCGATGAAGATCAGGTCTAGAGAGCTGGAGAGATGAATAGGTAGATAGATAGATAGATAGATAGAGAGAGAGAGAGAGAGAGAGAGAGAGAGAGAGAGAGAGAGAGAGAGAGAGACAGACAGACAGACAGACAGACAGACAGACAGACAGACAGACAGACAGACAGACAGACAGACAGACAGACAGAGACAGAGAGACAGAGACAATGACAGAGACAGACAGACAGAGAGGGAGACAGAGACAGAGAGGCACACAAAGAAAGAAATCGACATAAGAGGATAAAGACAGTGGTATCAACTCCTATGAAAATATATGATTGATCATATACTAAAACCATTCACTCATTCCATCGGTAAGAAAATAAATACATTTTTTTTAATCAAAACATTCTGAGGAAAAGAAAACTATTTCTTAAAGATATTAACTAAGGGTCTCTCTCTCTCTCTCTCTCTCTCTCTCTCTCTCTCTCTCTCTCTCTCTCTCTCTCTCTCTCTCTCTCTCTCTCTCTCTCTCTCATCAAGTCTGGTATTACAGTAAAGGTTAGTTCGTGTGATGAAGATAAACCTACCACTGATTTTCCAGACCTAACACTCGATACTCTCTTGTCTACATTAAATTCTGATCATTTTTTTTTTATTTCTTTACGTTCTCTTCCGTATAATTTCGCAGGAACAATATTTTTTCACTAGTTCTCGATAGCGAATGAAAATATAAACCCCAATCACTGCAGTTTTAATGTCACACTGTTTTTGGTAACCTTTCAAGTGGATATGATTGTAAGTCCGTGCCCTTTTACCTTGATACAGTGTTGTTTTGCTTTTCCAACAGGAATAATTACAATTAAAAGTCAGGTTTTAGGTGTGGCCTTTCGAACAGTAATGTAAGTAAAGGTCGGTGCTCTTCTGAAAAGAATAGTTTCTTTTTATTTTGTTTGGTTAATATTAACTAGCAGGGCATCCATCCTTGACGGCTGGCGAATATTCTCAGCCCTGAGCTCACTGTCTTCACCACAAGACTAACAACTTGACAAAGGTTGAGCTCACCCTGGAGGTCATTGATCCAATCCTGAAGATTGGTGCGCCGCCTGGAATATTAGGAGGTGGGGGAGAGGGAGGGGGTGGGGGGGCGTAGAGTCAAAAACATGAAGGGAAGGCCGGAGGGATGGAGGGCTTGAGGTTGGCAAAGTCTTGAAAGAGGAAGAAGAGGGAAAGATATGAAGAGGAGCGCTTGGGAGGGGTTAGTAAAGGTTGGACATAGTTTTAGATCAGGGAAATGAGTTAATTGCTTAAGGGGGGAGGGAGGAGGGCTGGATTTTATTTTTATTGGGGGAAAAGGGGGGGGGGGAGGATTAAAGGTTGACATGAGCTTCAGATGAGGTAGAAGAATGAATTTAAAGAGGCAGGGGAGGGGTGGAGCTAAATGTGAGCGATAGATTTAAATGAGGGAAAGAATTGTACAACTAGGGGGAAAAAAAGGAAGGGAGGGGGGGGGGAAGGGGGTGTACAGCATGAGAGGAGAGAAATACCTAAGGGGGGGGGGGGAGCTAAAAGTTATGCATTAGATTTAGAAGAGGGAGAAAGCAGAAAGAGAAAATTTCGATGCCTGTAGGGTCTGCGGACTTAAAGCAACAATTTTGCCAAGAGGTCAATCTCTATTATTTTCATAAACATGCTGGTTTTTTATACAGGAAAAATATATTGTTGGGAAAATTGTCTGCGTAGAAAACAGTTTAAATTATTTACCAAGGTCGATCGAGCATTGAGACATAAATGGTAGACTTAACTTTGTGCGAACATTTTTTTTTACCTTTTTAGTGTGGTTTACCGCATTTACCACTTCGTTGCTTGTGGTAGAGTAGCGAGTGAGTGAAAGTAGAGTTATTATAATACAAAGAGTTCAAAGTAAAGTTATAACAATACAACGAGTTGAAAATAGAGTAACAATAATAAAGTGACTTGAAAGTAGGGTTATAATGATAAAGCGAGTAGAAAGTAGAGTCGTAAAAATAAAGCTAGTTAAAAGTAGAGTAGTTTATAATTTTGAAGCGAGTTGGTTATAGGGTTATAATAATAAAGCGAGTTAAAAGTAGAGTAATGATTTTGAAGCGAATTGGTAATAAAGATATAATAGAGAGCTGAAAGTAGAGTTATAATAATGAAGTAAATTGAAAGTAAAGTTATGATAATGAAGAGATTTGAAAGAGGTGTTATAATAATGAATTGAGTGAAAAGTGGAGTTATAATAAGCTTAATGAAGAAAGGTGGAAGCACTTTTATGGTAATGAAACGAGTTGAATGTCAAAGTATAATAATGAAGAAAGGTGAAAGTACAGTTAAAATAATGAGGAAAGATGAAAGTACTGGTTTAATAATGAAAAAAGGTGAAACTTCAATTATGATAAAGAAGGAAATTGAAAGTAGTGTTCTTGTGAACAATCTTGTCTTTACTACGTGACAAACTAACATAAGTTGCTTTTTCCGGGGAAAGTTAATGAAATCATTAGAAATTGCTAAAATTTGCCAAAGAAAGGGCTAAGCTTATCGATAAAATATTCCCAATAATATTTAAAAATGCTATTTAAACTAACATTGTACATGATGTATCGGTAGATCGATCCATTTGTGCTTTACTCAAAATTAAATCAGAATAATGGAAGTGAATAGTTCTCAAAAAGGTTACAGAGAAAATTACCCGTTCTAATAGTACAAAATTGAAAAACTAGTTAAATAAAATAAAACGAAGAGAAGATTTCCATGCACGCGTGCAAAACGATTCTTATTTATAGAGAAAACGGTCGACCGTGGAGAATCCTGGAGATGACGGTAGCCTAGTTACTAGCGCATGGGCAGATCGATGCAACAATTTTATTTTATGATAGCGCATAATAATTTACTGTGTTTATATCTTTTTATCTTAGAAAATTATAATTTATACAACCCTGTTTGTAGTTAAAGGTATTGCTGGCTTGTTTACATCCTCCGGTTTCTTATCACTTTTAGTTTGTTTTCCAGTTTTCTGGTGTCTCTTTGGACGATATTCTGGCAGGCTGTGTGTAATAGTACGCGGTGTGTAGGCCACCCACTTCCAAGGCTCAGGTTGTCGCAATAATTAGCTGTCACGCACCTAGTTGGTTCATGTTGATTTAACGTCAGGGCAAAGCTTAAATATAATGGGTGCGCAGTACTAGGGTGAACTGTTGTTTTTATATTTAGATATTGATGAATATCGAAAATTCAAAATGTATAAGCAGATCATAAAAATAATAAACTTTTCGTCTTGTACAAAATTTCAAACGCTAGTAATCTTTTATTAATTTAAAACAGGAATTGTTGGTAGCAAGTTTGTTTACAGTAGCACTGACGTATTGCGGTCCTGATAGATTTACTCCTTTTCTACAAGAGAGCTTTCACATAACTTGTGGCTCAGTTATTTCTCATAGGTCTAGCCATATATATATATATATATATAATTTAATGGTAATAATAAAATTGTTTACTTAGATTTGGTTTGGCATGAAAAGAATTTTAGGTGAAATGTAATTATTTCATCATTATATCTGCACAAAGGCTAATTGGCCATTACATTAGGACAGATGGAAAACTTTTATCGGAGTTTTGTTTTTTTGTTTTTTTGCGGGAACATAACTTTAACCAGCTTTCCGCGACAGAAATTCTCAAGATTTAGACAACAGCTCTATCGTAAGGTAAGCAGATATCCATGGCTGCAGAGTAAAGTTTTCAGCAAGCATATACTGAGCTAGAAGTACATCATTATAAATCCCGTCGTTTCAGAATAGAGCGAAAATGAATCGCTTATGGTTTGGTCTCTAACATCGATAATATATCGAACAATTTTTTTAAATCCCTCCAGGTGGAGAAAGTAAGAATCGATAGAACTTTCTTTGATCCCATAAGTTTTACATTGGAAACCTAAAAAACGGCCCGTTTTGGCGAAATATATATTAAATTTTATAGAATAATTTTGTATCCGAATACGTTTCACAGTATTATTTCTCTTTCTCTTTTCTTCTCTCCTCCTCCTCCCCTCTCTCTCTCTCTCTCTCTCTCTCTCTCTCTCTCTCTCTCTCTCTCTCTCCCTATCTATCTATCTATCTATCTATCTATCTATCTATCTATCTATCTATCTATCTGTCTCTGTGTCTCTATCTTTCCTTCTCTTTCACCCTCTAACTACCTTCCAACTATTAAATTGGTTGAGTCTACCACCATTCCATATTCAAGACATCATTTTAACTGTATTTTCTCTCTGTAAAGCCTGCTCTAAGAGCGCTCTATAGGTTTGCCGACAAAGCAGACATCAATCAAACCCTGCACTATCCACGCTCTGAAGGTTTGCTGATAAAGCAGACATCAACTGAATCAAACCCTGTGCTATCCGCGCTCTGAAGGTTTGCCGATACTGTCGACATCAAAATCTGCGCTTAATACTTGCGACACCCCAGACATCAATAGACACAAATCCTGTACTATCCGCGCTCTGTAGGTTTGCTATTACTGCATACATCAATAGACACAAATCCTGTACTATCCGCGCTCTGTAGGTTTGCTATTACTGCATACATCAATAGACACAAATCCTGTACTATCCGCGCTCTGTAGGTTTGCTATTACTGCATACATCAATAGACACAAATCCTGTACTATCCGCGCTCTGTAGGTTTGCCGATACTGTCGACATCAAAATCTGCGCTTAATACTTGCGACACCCCAGACATCAATAGAAACAAATCCTGTACTATCCGCGCTCTGTAGGTTTGCTATTACTGCATACATCAATAGACACAAATCTGTACTATCCGCGCTCTGTAGGTTTGCTATTACTGCATACATCAATAGACACAAATCTGTACTATCCGCGCTCTGTAGTTTGCTGTTACTGCAGAAATCAACTGAATCAAAGCCTGCACTATCCGCGCTCTTTAGGTTGCCGATACTCCAGATATCAATAGAACCAAACCCTGCACTATGCGCTCTCTGTAGGTTTGCCGCCACCCTAAAACATCAATAGAATCAAACCCTGCACCATCAGTTTTTGAGGTTTGCCAACATCGCAGACATTAAAACCTGCGCTCTGCAGGTTCACTGACACCACAGACATAAAAATTCCCGCTCAGGTTTACTGAAACCGCAGACATAAAATACCCGCTCTGTAGGTTTGCCGACAACCCAGGCATAAAAAGAATCAAACCCTGTACTATCCTCGCTCTGTAGGTTTACTGACACCTCAAACAAAACCCCGCGCTCTATAGGTTTGCCGACACCGCAGACATCAATAGAATCAAACCCTGCACTATCAGCATTTGAGGTTTGCCAACATCGCAGACATAAAAATTCCCGCTCTGTAGGTTTGCCGACAACCCAGGCATATAAAGAATCAAACCCTGTCCTATCCTCGCTCTGCAGGTTTACTGACACTTCAGACGTTTTCAACCCCGAGCTCTATAGGTTTGCCGACACCGCAGACATCAATAGAATTAAAGCGAGGCGCTTCAGATCTCGGTGGCCCGAGAGTGTAGTCAAGTGCTCGCCGTGGCCCGTGAGTACCCACGGCGGCGCTCTCCAGCGTGCAGAGAGCAGCAGAAATTGATGCCCTGAACTGGAAATATTGGCCGCTCATGGGGAACTGTATTGATCTTTTAAAGAGAAACCGTACTGGAACATGTTTCAATGTTGACGCTGAAATGATTGGATTTTTTGGATGGTTTCTCCCAATACATGATGTTATTGAATTTACTGTATGAAATTTGATGTAGAACAGGGAACTGAAGAGAAAAGCTTAAGATTGAGAAAAAGACATGTTTTGAATTCGTAAGGAACCATATTTCTTCTAGCTAATGGTCATAAATGCCAATTTTGTATCACTGATATTTTTATTTTTCTATTTTCAGGAATTTTTTTTCAACTATGAGAAAAGAAAAAGAAATAAGCTCTGATCATTTCAGAAAAATCTATGATCCTAAAAACCAATTTCTTATATCTCAGTCGCTCTGTCCTAGATATGTTTACATATAGTGCTTAACATTGCGGGGGGGGGGGGGGGGGAACCAAGTAACAACAAGAAACGATATGGATAGAATTTATTTCAATGCACTACAATCTGCAATAACATTAATATATTTTTTTTCGGTTTTCCCTTGATTTCCCTGCCGCTGCTTGTGTTACAACAAAACCTAGGATTACACTCGTCCGTCTTCTCTCCCTGGCTTGATCGAAATTTCTTTTCCGCAGGAAATTGCACCGTTGTCGGCATGAAATCGAAGAGGTTCAAACTCATTTTTTTTAGGATTTTATTCATTGTTGCTGGAATTATTTTGAAGGCGATGTCAAAGATTTTCTCCTCCGCCGATGATTGGAAGATTTTGATGAGATGGATGGATTGTCGAGGGCTTTCTGGTTTTATCAAATCAAATTGCGTCTGTTTCAA
>JAWDGP010001807.1:185000-232500 GCA_033675545.1 Elysia crispata
CTAGATCAAGGGGAGGTTACTATCTGTGATCTGTCCAGCTAGATCAAGGGGAGGTTATTATCTGTGATCTGTCCAGCTAGATCAAGGGGAGGGTACTATCTGTGATATGTCCAGCGAGTTCAAGGAGAGGTCACTTTTTGTTGTGTAACTTGCTAGGATCAAGGGAAGGTTATTATCTATGATCTGTCCATCTACATCAACGGGATGTTACTATATGTGATCTGTCCATCTACATCAACGGGATGTTACTATATGTGATCTGTCCATCTAGATCAAGGGGATGTTACTATCTGTGATCTGTCCATCTAGATCTAGGGGATGTTACTATCTGTGATCTGTCCATCTAGATCTAGGGGATGTTACTATCTGTGATCTGTCCATCTAGATCTAGGGGATGTTACTATCTGTGATCTGTCCATCTAGATCTAGGGGATGTTACTATCTGTGATCTGTCCATCTAGATCTAGGGGATGTTACTATCTGTGATCTGTTCAGTTAGATCAAGTGGAGGTAACTCTCTGTGATCTGTCCATCTAGATGTAGGGGATGTTACTATCTGTGATCTGTTCAGTTAGATCAAGTGAAGGTAACTCTCTGTGATCTGTCCATCTAGATCAAGGGGATGTTACTATCTGTGATCTGTCCATCTAGATCTAGGGGATGTTACTATCTTTGATCTGTCCGACTAGATCAAGTGAGGTAACTCTCTGTGATTTGTTTAGCTAGATCAAGTGAGGTAACTCTCTGTGATCTGTCCGACTAGATCAAGTGAAGGTAACTCTCTGTGATCTGTCCGACTAGATCAAGTGAGGTAACTCTCTGTGATCTGTCCGGCTAGATCAAGTGGAGGTAACTCTCTGTGATCTGTCTAGCTAGATCAAGTGGAGGTAACTCTCTGTGATCTGTCCATCTAGATATAGGGATTTACTATCCGTGATCTGTCCATCTAGATGTAGGGGATGTTACTATCTGTGATCTGTCCGACTAGATCAAGTGGAGGTAACTCTCTGTGATCTGTCCGACTAGATCAAGTGGAGGTAACTCTCTGTGATCTGTCCGACTAGATCAAGTGAGGTAACTCTCTGTGATCTGTCCGACTAGATCAAGTGGAGGTAACTCTCTGTGATCTGTCCGACTAGATCAAGTGGAGGTAACTCTCTGTGATCTGTCTAGCTAGATCAAGTGAGGTAACTCTCTGTGATCTGTCTAGCTAGATCAAGTGAGGTAACTCTCTGTGATCTGTCCGACTAGATCAAGTGGAGGTAACTCTCTGTGATCTGTCCGACTAGATCAAGTGGAGGTAACTCTCTGTGATCTGTCTAGCTAGATCAAGTGAGGTAACTCTCTGTGATCTGTCCAGCTAGATCAATTGGAGGTAACTCTCTGTGATCTGTCCGACTAGATCAAGTGAGGTAACTCTCTGTGATCTGTCCGACTAGATCAAGTGGAGGTAACTCTCTGTGATCTGTCTAGCTAGATCAAGTGGAGGTAACTCTCTGTGATCTGTCCGACTAGATCAAGTGGAGGTAACTCTCTGTGATCTGTCCGACTAGATCAAGTGGAGGTAACTCTCTGTGATCTGTCCGACTAGATCAAGTGGAGGTAACTCTCTGTGATTTGTTTAGCTAGATCAAGTGAGGTAACTCTCTGTGATCTGTCCGACTAGATCAAGTGAGGTAACTCTCTGTGATTTGTTTAGCTAGATCAAGTGAGGTAACTCTCTGTGATCTGTCCGACTAGATCAAGTGAAGGTAACTCTCTGTGATCTGTCCGACTAGATCAAGTGGAGGTAACTCTCTGTGATCTGTCCGACTAGATCAAGTGAGGTAACTCTCTGTGATCTGTCCGACTAGATCAAGTGAGGTAACTCTCTGTGATCTGTCCGACTAGATCAAGTGGAGGTAACTCTCTGTGAACTGTCCGACTAGATCAAGTGGAGGTAACTCTCTGTGATCTGTCCGACTAGATCAAGAGGAGGTAACTCTCTGTGATCTGTCCAACTAGATCAAGTGAGGTAACTTTCTGTGATCTGTCTAGCTAGATCAAGTGAGGTAACTCTATGTGATTTGTCCAACTAGATCAAGTGAGGTAACTCTCTGTGATCTTTCTAGCTAGATCAAGTGAGGTAACTCTCTGTGATCTGTCAAACTAGATCAAGTGGAGGTAACTCTCTATGATCTGTCCGACTAGATCAAGTGGAGGTAACTCTCTGTGATCTGTTTAGCTAGATCAAGTGAGGTAACTCTCTGTGATCTGTCCAGCTAGATCAAGTGAGGTAACTCTCTGTGATCTGTCTAGCTAGATCAAGTGAGGTAACTTTCTGTGATCAGTCCAACTAGATCAAGTGAGGTAACTCTCTGTGATCTGTCTAGCTAGATCAAGTGAGGTAACTCTCTGTGATCTGTCTAGCTAGATCAAGTGAAGTAACTCTCTGTGATCTGTCTAGCTAGATCAAGTCAGGTAACTCTCTGTGATCTGTCCAACTAGATCAAGTGGAAGTTACTTTATGTGGTCTGACCCGTTAGGATCAAGGAGAGGCTTCTATCTGGGGTATGTCAGCTAAATGAAAGTGAGGTTACTATCTGTGATATATTATGTACAGCAAGATTAAGGAGAGATTGTTATCTGTTCTCTGACTTGCTAGATAAAATGAAGGTCACTATCTGTGATATATTATGTACAGCAAGATCAAAGGGAGATTACTATCTGTGGTCTAACTTGCTAGATAAAATGAAGGTTACTATCTGTGATATATTATGTACAGCAAGATCAAAGGGAGATTACTATCTGTGGTCTGACTTGCTAGATAAAATGAAGGTTACTATCTGTGATATATTATGTACAGCAAGATCAAAGGGAGATTACTATCTGTGGTCTGACTTGCTAGATAAAACGAAGGTTGCTATCTGTGATATATTATGTACAGCAAGATCAAAGGGAGATTACTATCTGTGGTCTAACTTGCTAGATAAAACGAAGGTTGCTATCTGTGATATATTATGTACAACAAGATCAAAGGGAGATTACTATTTGTGGTCTGACTTGCCAGATAAAATGAAGGTCACTATCTGTGATATATTATGTACAGCAACATCAAAGGGGGATTACTATCTGTGGTCTGACTTGCTAGATAAAATGAAGGTTGCTATCTGTGATATGTCCAGCTAAATCAAGCGGAGGTTAATCTCTGTGACTTGTCTCGTTAGATCAAGGGGAGATAACTGTTGCATCTATTCTAAAGAAATGGATTTATTTATAGAGCAAAAATTGCAATACATCACCGCGGTTTTCTCCGTTTACTATCTTTTTGGTTTTTGTTTTGCTTTGTTTGTTTTCTGTTATGGTTTGTATTGTTTTGTTTGCTAAGATAAGGCGAGAGAGAAATGAGTTGAGGTATAATTATGAAGCCTTACTTCAATCCGATGTCATAAAAAATACTTTCTCATTACTTATCTTCTACTTAAGAATAAAAAAATAATATGGATATTGTAATTAACTTGTTTCCTGTCTACTTCTTTAATCCTAAGTCAGTATCGATATTGTAATTTAAATGTTTTTTTTCCTCCATCTGCTTCTTTAGCATCGTCTTAAGCCAACATCGATATTGTAATAAACTTTTTCGTTATTCACTCTAGTACTTTAGTCCTAAGCCAATATCGATATTGTAATAAACTTTTTCGTTATTCACTCTAATACTTTAGTCCTAAGCCAATATCGATATTGTAATAAACTTTCTCATTCCGTAGTCTCCTCACGTCTTCCTCTTCAATCTTCCCCATCCTCCCCTCCCTCCTCCTCGTCCTCCTCCCTGGGACTGATTCTCTCATTCCTGTCCCGTAACTCACTCAGCGTGAGTGTCTACTGCTGGCACGACCGTCTCTCCTCCCCTCCCTCCTCCCTCTCTCCCTGCCTCCCTCTCCTCCCCTAGTCGGTCCGACACACCGGAGCTACAACAAGCAGACTCGGCGTCCAGTCCTAGACTCGGCGCTTCGATTTTCGGGCGTCAATTGTTTGCGCAAAGTTGCTTCCCACCCGATGCTACTAGAAACTAGATTCTAGATCTAAGGAAAGATGTGCCGGGAAAGAGTGTGAGAGAAAATTGCTTCGTACTGGAAGATAATTCTCAATATAGATTAGATCTATTAGCTACAGTTGTGACCGGCACTTTTAATGGACTAGGAATTCATGACTTCTTCCATGCAATGTGTTTGATTCTCTCTGAGTCTGTTGATCTCTTAACCTTCATATTGTGACAATTTGTGTGCTTACACAGTCGTGGTGATAGATTGAGGTGCTTTTGCAAATGTGCAGTGTTTATTTAAATCTTAAAAAAACTTGTAGTTTTAAAATGTTTGCCTCATCTAGACTATCCAACAGATCGAAGTGTTTGTAAGATTTCTATCAATAAAGACAAGCCCCTTTTTAGTGTGAGTTTCAGTCCTCTTGTAGATCACAAACATCGTCGCATACGACGACCTCTCCCTGTCTCTGTCTAATATTCTTCCTCTCTCTAACGTGACACCCATCTTGAAGCCCTCTACAGTTATTTTAATTACTACTGCTAATCGCATACAAAAAAGAAAAAAAACCAACTAATACGTAGTGTTTGTTACGTGAACAGTCGGAGATTTTTTTTCAAACAGAAGTACTATAACGATTATGAGAATAGATCTATATACGTTCGTAGTACAAATATCAAACTTCATGTGTTTTTTTTTATTGCATTCATGCCAAACTTTGGTTAAACCTAATCGTATATCACGGGTAAACAGAATTTTCACCAAAAGCTAATCATCAAGCAATAGATTAATTGATCTTCTTACTGTGTTCTTAATGTAAACATATTAGCTCCACGTTTTAAATTAATTTAAAGGCTGCAAGAACGATATTGGTTTCATTGATTGGGTATACACACTGCATTAATTGAATGATTGAACAATTGATTGATTTACTGATTGATAATAAACATTGGCCCCTCTCCAGTACAATATCACTGGTAATTTAGTCCACCAGTTGATCACACGGGTAGCCAATTCCAGTTTACACTGGCTTCTTTCAACAATTTTCACTCACACTGAAAAGGAGACGATTCCAAAGATTTAGTGATAGCCTAAGGACACTTTCATAGCAAAACTCACTTAAAATCATAAAGAAAATGCAGATGGTTGAAAGGTAAAAAAAACTCTGTCTTGAAAAGAGTTTTTGTAACTAATTAGGGAATGAAATGATGGAATGTTCTTTTATTAATCTGTGCCTGTGTGTTGTAAGCCTGTGTTTGACATGACGAGGACAAGATGTATCAAAATAACAAAGAACAATATCAAACTTAAAACAGGCAATATTGTAATGAAGAACTCATAAACCCCCGTATATTAACTCTTTTGCAGTTTCGAGTGCCACTTAGTAACGGCGTTTGATGTTGGCAGGTTCGAATTTGAAAACGTACGGCGTAGTTTTTAGTTACATATATATTTTTCTATTAATTGTTAATTTGTTTTCTTTGGTTTTTTTTTGTTTTGTTGTTTTTGTTTTTTTTTTGTATTTTTGTTTTGTTTTGTTTTTTTTTAGGGGGAGGGTGGGTGAATTGATGATGTTGCTGTTGCTGCTGTTGCTACCATAGACAGCAAGCCAGGTAAGTACCACTACAACCATCTCTCAGGTATTCAATTATTCAGCAAACGATTCCGGACTTCTCATGAAAATTGAAGCTTTTAAAGGATCACCAAATAAAACACCACAAAAAAAATAAATAAATAAATAAATAAATAAACTGTGAACTTCATAATGGATCACATAAAAGCATTTCCTTGAAAGCTCTCGTTTAATATTGAACTTCTAGTATGTCGAGTTAGCCAATCTCCCCATAATGTTTATCTTTCTTTTTCCTGGGATATTCCGGGGTTAGAGTGATAATTTTAATGGCCCCCATCCGTCAGGGGTGGCTGGGGCGTGCATGCCACATCGGAGTAGCTCTTTTCTCTCCAGAGAGAGCAGCTTTTTGTCTCTGGCCAGACGGCATCCACTGGGCGGTGTTTGATATAGCTCAGTCACGAAATCTTACTCTTATCGCCGCTCGTCCGATACTCTTATTTACAACTTCCGCTTAGGGAAAAAAACAAAAAAGAAATTTGCTTTCAAAGGTTTCTGGGAGAAAAGTTTGTTTTATTTTTTTTTCTTTCTATTATCAGTCTGTCCATTGTGGTCGGGTGGGTGATATTGATCGGTTAAGGCTGAAGATGTATATTTCTCGCTTTTTAGCTTTTGGGGCGGGGGGGTGTTGCCCAATACGGCAACATCAATCTCACCCTATCAGAATTGAAATTGTTGTTGCATAAAAGTGTACAGTTTGGCAATTTTAAATCAGAGGAAAAAAATTAAACCAAATGTTTCAAGCGCGGCGTATTTTTTTCCCATAAAAATCCTTCAGTCGGGTCCAAACACTTTACGTTGGCTTTGAGTCTATAAGTTCATACTCCCCTAAGTCATTACATTTTACACAATTATATTACGTAAAATATCAATAACAAAACGAAAAGTTTTACCTCAGGAAATCGTGTGCTGTTAGTTTATACGTTTAAGATGTGTTGCTTTCAAGTTTCAACAGCAACGCGTTTTGATTTTACAAATCAGACTGGATAACTTTTGATTAACCGGTTAGAATCTTTCCTCAGAAAAGTAAAATGGTAAAGGAAGAAGATGTGTGCATTAGCAATTTATCGCACCATGTTCAGTAGTGGACAAATGTATTTAATTTTGACATATTTTCCTTTTGAAACTAAACCCATTGCAGCTAAAGCAATTCAAACGAAAACGCTTTCTTTTTTTTAATGTTATGTACCGCAAGTGTTTAAGAATAAAAACAAGTCCTTTAAAAGTTTCTCAATTTAATCTAAAATCTTCAACAAACTAGACCTCTATAGCATTCAAACTTGTTAGCAATTTCAGATATTTTATCGAAAAGACATGTTTGCATGTAGCAGGACATATGGGAATGTCGACCTGCCCCGTGTTTATCTTCCAGCGAACTAAATACGTACTCATTTCTGATATATTCACATCTACATATTTGTGAGAGTTTTAACATATCTTTGACGCACACTTGATTTCTCAAGGGACTGTTATTCGAAAGTGTAGAGAGACGGAACACGGATGAAAAGAGGATAAGGGGAAGAGGGAGAGAGATTGGGAAAGAGAGAGAGAGAGAGAGAGAGAGAGAGAGAGAGAGTGTGTGTGTGTGTGTGAGACAGAAACAGAGAGAGAGTGAGTGAGTCAGAGAAAGAGAGAGAGAGAGTGAGTAAGTCAGAGAGAGAGAGAGAGAGAGAGAGAGAGAGAGAGAGAGAGAGAGAGAGAGAGAGAGAGAGAGAGCAAGGGATACAGGATTTAGGAGAAAGAATGTTAAAAGTAGAGACTGAGACAGAGAGGACGAGGCCGCGAAGAGTGAGTGAACGTAGACAGGATATAACTGCCTGTTTCTCAGTTCATTTTTGTTACTAGAAGCTATTGAGAGATAAAGATAGCAGGGAAAGATGAAGCTTTTTCCAAAAGTGCCTGAGAAAACCAGAGGGAAACATTGATACACAAATTCACACAGACAGACACAAAACAAAGACATTGATGCACAAAGCCACACAGACAGACGCAAGACAGACACATTGATACACAAAGCCGCACAAACAGACGCTGGATAGAGACATTGATACACAAAGCCGCACAAACAGACGCTGGATAGAGACATTGATACACAAAGCCGCACAAACAGACGCTGGATAGAGACATTGATACACAAAGCCACACAGTCTGACGCAGGATAGAGTCATTGATACACAAAGCCACACAGGCAGACGCAAGACAGACACATTGATACACAAAGCCACACAGAAAGATGCAAGATTGTGACATTGATAATAAAAGCCACACAGAAAGATGCAACACTGTGACATTGATACACAAAGCCACACAGACAGACGCAAGACAGAGACATTGATACACAAAGCCACATAGACAGACGCAAGACAGAGACATTGATACACAAAGCCACACAGACAGATGCAAGACAGTGACATTGATACACAAAGCCACACAGAAAGATGCAAGATAGAGACATTGATACACAAAGCCACACAAACAGACGCAGGATAGAGTCATTCATACACAAAGCCACACAGACAGATGCAAGACAGTGACATTGATACACAAAGCCACACAGAAAGATGCAAGATAGAGACATTTATACACAAAGCCACACAGAAAGATGCAAGATTGTGACATTTATACACAAAGCCACACAGAAAGATGCAAGACAGTGACATTGATAATAAAAGCCACACAGAAAGATGCAAGACTGTGACATTGATACACAAAGCCACACAGAAAGATGAAAGACAGAGACATTGATACACAAAACCACACAGAAAGATGCAAGATAGAGACATTGATACACAAAGCCACACAGAAAGATGCAAGATAGAGACATTGATACACAAAGCCACACAGAAAGATGCAAGATAGAGACATTGATACACAAAGCCACACAGAAAGATGCAAGACAGAGACATTGATACACAAAGCCACACAGAAAGATGCAAGACAGAGACATTGATACACAAAGCCACACAGAAAGATGCAAGACTGTGACATTGATACACAAAGCCACACAGAAAGATGCAAGACTGTGACATTGATACACAAAGCCACACAGAAAGATGCAAGACTGTGACATTGATACACAAAGCCACACAGAAAGATGCAAGACTGTGACATTGATACACAAAGCCATACAGTCTGACGCAGGATAGAGTCATTGATACACAAAGCCACACAGAAAGATGCAAGATTGTGACATTGATAATAAAAGCCACACAGAAAGATGCAAGACAGAGACATTGATACACAAAGCCACACAGAAAGATGCAAGATTGTGACATTGATAATAAAAGCCACACAGAAAGATGCAAGACAGAGACATTGATACACAAAGCCACACAGAAAGATGCAAGATTGTGACATTGATAATAAAAGCCACACAGAAAGATGCAAGACAGAGACATTGATACACAAAGCCACACAGAAAGATGAAAGACAGGGACATTGATACACAAAACCACACAGAATGACATAAGACAGAGACAAAGATACACAAACCCGCACAGACAGACACAAGACAGAGACACTGATAATAAAAGCCACACAGAAAGATGCAAGACAGTGGCATTGATAATAAAAGCCACACAGAAAGATGCAAGACAGAGACATTGATAATAAAAGCCACACAGAAAGATGCAAGACAGTGACATTGATAATAAAAGCCACACAGAAAGATGCAAGACAGTGACATTGATAATAAAAGCCACACAGAAAGATGCAAGACAGTGACATTGATAATAAAAGCCATATAGAAAGATGCAAGACAGAGACACTGATAATAAAAGCCATACAGACAGACACAAGACAGAGACACTGATAATAAAAGCCACACAGAAAGATGCAAGACAGTGACATTGATACACAAAGCCACACAGAAAGATGCAAGACAGTGACATTGATAATAAAAGCCACACAGAAAGATGCAAGACAGTGACATTGATAATAAAAGCCACACAGAAAGATGCAAGACAGTGACATTGATAATAAAAGCCATACAGAAAGATGCAAGACAGTGACATTGATAATAAAAGCCATACAGAAAGATGCAAGATAGAGACATTGATAATAAAAGCCATACAGAAAGATGCAAGACAGAGACATTGATAATAAAAGCCATACAGAAAGATGCAAGACAGAGACACTGATAATAAAAGCCACACAGAAAGACGCAAGACAGAGACATTGATAATAAAAGCCACACAGACAGACCGAAGATAGATCCAGCGGTCGTCTCTATCCAGACTCGTCCTGACCCGACTCACGCGTGGAATCCAATTGCCAGTCCCGTGAGCTGTCGATCAGATTAGCCTACCTGAAGTGAGGACCACTAAACTGGTTCTCGATTGTTCACTGTATTTCCTGCATGGGTAATGGTCCAATCAGCATCTCGTTTCCACCTTCTCTTTCTTTTTGCTTATAACCACTAAGTCCCAACCGGTAGCTGAAGGCTTCAAGACGTCTCTCCCCCCCCCCCCCTCCCCCCCTCCCACTTTCCCCCTTCCCTCCCCTCAAAATCACCCTCCCAAATCCTCTGTTTAGTTCTCTCCTTTAAGGTTTATTTGCTTATCAAATCCAAACCAGGAGATCTTGTCCTCTCTTTGACTTCGTTTTTGATTTTATCTTTCTCTTTGTTCCACTCTTCTGTGTTTCAAGTACTGCGTCTAATTGTCTGTTGATATTCTATCGATCTGTCCGTTTTTATTTTGATAGTCATTATATCCATCCTTTCCACTTTCTTTTTTCAGTCTCTCTGTTTTTATGTGGTCTCTCCTCGCTGTTTCAAGCTTTTTTTATATATATATCATTTTTAGTCTCGTACAGAGACCCGCCCATAGTTATTCACTCACATATCTACACAGACAGCTTATTTCACAGAGACCCGCCCATAGTTATTCACTCACATATCTACACAGACAGCTTATTTCACAGAGACCCGCCCATAGTCATTCACTCACATATCTACACAGACAGCTTATTTCACAGAGACCCGCCCATAGTTATTCACTCACATATCTACACAGACAGCTTATTTCACAGAGACCCGCCCATAGTCATTTACTCACATATCTACACAGACAGCTTATCTCACAGAGACCCGCCCATAGTCATTCACTCACATATCTACACAGACAGCTTATTTCACAGAGACTCGTCCATAGTTATTCACTCACATATCTACACAGACAGCTTATCTCACAGAGACCCGTCCTCAGTTATTCACTCACATATCTACAGAGACAGCTTATTTCACAGAGACCCGCCCTTAGTTATTCACTCTCATATCTACACAGACAGCTTATCTCACAGAGACCCGTCCTCAGTTATTCACTCACATATCTACACAGACAGCTTATCTCACAGAGACCCGTCCTCAGTTATTCACTCACATATCTACACAGACAGCTTATCTCACAGGCACCCGCCCATAGTTATTCAATCCCATATATACACAGACAGCTTATCTCACAGAGACCCGTCCTCAGTTATTCACTCACATATCTACACAGACAGTTTATCTCACAGGCACCCGCCCATAGTTATTCAATCCCATATATACACAGACAGGTTATCTCACAGAGACCCGCCCATAGTAATTCAATCCCATATCTACACAGACAGCTTATCTCACAGAGACCCGCCCATAGTTATTCACTCACATATCTACACAGACAGCTTATCTCGCCCATAGTAATCCACTCACTTCTCTACACAGGCATCTCAGAGAGAGAGAGAGAGAGAGAGAGAGAGAGAGAGAGAGAGAGAGAGAGAGAGAGAGAGAGAGAGAGAGAGAGAGAGAGAGAGAGAGAGAGAGAGAGAGAGAGAGAGAACCAAGATGTGGAGTAGCCTGTAGTTTAATTAAGGAACAATTCCAGACAATCCTGGGTCAGCCTTGCCTGAGAGGGCAGTCAGTTTTTTCCTTTCTCCTGTGCCAGCCCATAGGGAATGGCCTGTGACTACAAGCGCGTCTCAACTAAAAACTTCTCCCTGCGAGACGCGCTGCCTATGAAATATTTATAACTTTCGCTTGTCACTGGTTCCAAGTTTGGCCCTTTTTTCCGTCCACACTGGCTTTTCCGTCCAGCCGCAATAGACTTGATATTCATTCGGGTTCGAATTTGTTTTCGTTTCTTTGCGTTTATGAATAGACCTTCGCTACTCTCCAAAACATGGAGATCTTAGGGAAATTCAAGTCTGAATTTTTTTTTCTTTCTGTCTTTGTTCGGTTGTGTATATGGAGTTTAATATGCCAACCATCTTACCGCAATGTCCTATCCGAGGCTTAGATTGAACAGACGGAATGAAGGAAATAGTGGGGAACTTTTTGTATTCTCCGATCGTAGAAACAAAGAGGTAGCCACAACACAGGAGCAAAAGAGCAAGCGTTTGACTCAGGTGGTTGACCATTGTATCTGAAAGGAATATCGGGATTTCTTTCAGTAAAGTGGTTGTACTTTCTATGAAATGGCAGTATTGTCAGTGAAATGATTGTGTTGTCAGTGATATGGTTTGACTGTCAGTGAAGTGGTTGTACTGTTAGTGAAATAATTGTACTGTCAGTGAATGATTGCACTTGAACTTTTTTTTGTATTCTCTCTCTATCTCTCTCTCTCTCTCTCTCTCTCTCTCTCTCTCTCTCTCTCTCTCTCTCTCTTTCTATCTATCTATCTATCTCTACTTCTCTCTCTTCTCTGTCCTCTATCCTAGACTCTCGTCCTTTCGTGGTATATATATATATATATCCTTTTACCTCTTTCTCTCAGCCTGTCACTGTCTCTGCCTCAGACTCTCTCTCTCTCTCTCTCTCTCTCTCTCTCTCTCTCTCTCTGTCTATCTCTCTCTCTCTCTGAGAGAATTGCTTATTCTCTCCTAAATCAGCGTCAAAATCTTTTACAGACACACCTTTCTCTTTTTGCACTCTCTTTCCTCTCTCACTCTGACTGTCCGCCTGCCTGCCTGTCTGTCTGTCTCTGTCTGTGTGTGTGTGTGTCTCTTTCTCTTTATATTTATCTATGTTTCTCTCCCCTCCTCCTCCTCAAGTTGCAAACCTTCCCCGGCTTCACCTAGTGTGAGGTGCGCCACGCCATAGACGCTTGTCGTATAAGGTTTCGAGATCGATAAAGCAATACAAGTGATCTTATTTTTATCCTCTTTACATTTTCATCCCTGCTCGTGTCTCTACCTCGTCCTTCTATCGCTGTATATGTCTGTCGGTCTTTCCTTTTCTTCCTCCTCCTCACTGTTTATTCCATACCTTTCATGTGATTTTGTTTCTCGCTTCTCTCTCTCTCTCTCTCTCTCTCTCTCTATCTCTATCTCTCTCTGTCTCTCTCTCCCTCCCTCCCTCCCCCTCTCTCTCTCTCTCTCTCTCTTTCTCTCTCTCTCTCTATCTCTATCTCTCTCTCTCTGTCTCTCTCTCCCTCCATCCCTCTCCCTCTCTCTCTCTCTCTCTCTCTCTCTCTCTCTCTCCGTCTATCTCTTGCTCTTGACGAATATTCAGCACTTACACATTCAATACTAATGAAAAACAGCATTAGTTTGATATAGAGACTGTTGTTTCCTACCCAAATTATTCCTGCCTCTCAGTCAACTACAAATAACAAGATGCTTTTCTACATAGACAAAGACGCTCTCGCTACTTCTGGCTTGAGCCAAGGCGATCTATCAACATCCCAATGATTCACTCATGAGTTCTTTTTTTTCCTACCAACATCTAAATATAGTTGACTTTCTTGCAAGCGTATAATAAACTTCGTTTCCGGCAAATCCGAAACAAAAGCTTCCCCCATAACACAAGAGCGACTAATTTCTGCTTGAATCCCCGCCGTACATGACAGTGCCTCGACATCAAGAAACAGTTGCAAACAAAGAGGAAGAATGGAATCTTACTGTCTTGGCTTTTGGTTTAATCCATCTCCTACAGTAACCACAGCTTTTCTACACGTTCTAATGTCGCCAAGTATCCCATCCCAGAAAAGCCTCGCTGGAGATCGACCAGTGCTGAGAGAGAGAGAGAGCGAGAGAGAGAGAGAGAGAGAGAGAGAGAGAGAGAGAGAGAGAGAGAGAGAGAGAGAGAGAGAATCACGTACTTAAGCCAAGCTTTAAAAGCTTTTAGCGATTCTTTCCTCTAATACACGGAGAATGCTGTACTTATCTTACAACTAATGCATAGAGCGGGTCTCTCAGAGGTGAATATTGATTTAAGAGAAGCGTTTGAATGTAGGGATTACTCCAGCTCACGCTCTCTGGAACAATTGCCAATTTTTACAGCAGTGGTATTTTGATAATTTCCTTTACGTACGGTTATTTCGTATCCGATATTTTCGTCATCTCCGTCCTAATTATTTAGAACGCATTATTAGCATGACCATAGATATTCTCCCGAAATATATAGCAGCCAGTTTCCTCTTTCTGTTTGTATTTCTCTATTATTTTCTTTTTCAGTCTTGTGCTATTACTTTGTTAACTTGTTCCCTTCATCTCTCCCCCCGTGCCTGCCCGGTCTCTCTTTGTCTATCTCTCTCTGCTTCTCTGTCTCTTTGTCTCTCTGTCTCTCTCTCTCTAGGTCTAAAATGAAGCAAGCATCGAAAAAGCAAAGATTAAAGGCGAAACGTATATAATTATGTTAAATTTATGGTTGTGTGGTTTCTTTTTTTTGCCCTGTAGTTATAAAGTTGTATGCCTGTTTCTTTTTATACCCTTTATACCCTGTATTTTACTTTTTACAGACACACACGCGTCCTTTTTTGACTCTTTTATAATTACCATGTTGTCCTCCAGGTGTGGTGTTTTTGCTTTTCTGTTTGGATCTCTCTTGCTCTCTCTCTCTCTCTCTCTCTCTCTCTCTCTCTCTCTCTCTCTCTCTCTCTCTCTCTCTCTCTCTTTCTCTATCTATCTCTCTCTCTCTCTCTCTCTCTCTCTCTCTCTCTCTCTCTCTCTCTCTCTCTCTCTCTCTCTCTGTTTTATACAAAAGCATGAAAAAAGTATTTTTATTGATCTGTCAAAGGCTCTGTGTCCTGGTGGTTATCAATTTTCGGATTTTCAACAATACTGCAACGTCTTTGGAATCTCCCAAATACTGTTGTCTCTATCTGATTCTAGGGGATCTTCCAAATATTGATGCGCATCAGTGTATGTTCTTGTTGTCTCTGAATCTAGGACATCTCCCACATATTTCTGTGTGTATGTGTCTATGTTCTTCTTGACCTCTCATTCTAGGCCATCTCCCACATATTTCTGTGTGTATGTGTCTATGTTCTTCTTGACATCTCATTCTAAGACATCTCCCAAATATTGCTGTGTGTATGTGTCTATGTTCTTCTTGACCTCTCATTCTAGGACATCTCCCAAATATTTCTGTGTGTAAGTGTGTATGTTCTTCTTGACCTCTCATTCTAGGACATCTCCCATATATTGCTGTGTGTATGTGTGTATGTTCTTCTTGACCTCTCATTCTAGGACATCTCCCAAGTATTTCTGTGTGTAAGTGTGTATGTTCTTCTTGACCTCTCATTCTAGGACATCTCCCAAATATTGCTGTGTGTAAGTGTGTATGTTCTTCTTGACCTCTCATTCTAGGACATCTCCCATATATTGCTGTGTGTATGTGTGTATGTCTTCTTGACCTCTCATTCTAGGACATCTCCGAAATATTGCTGTGTGTATGTGTGTATTTCTTGTTGACCTCTCATTCTAGGACATCTCCCACATATTACTGTTTGTATATATATGTGCATGCTCTTGATGTCTCATATTCTAGCGAATATCCCGACATTGCTGAGTGCATGTTCTTGTTCTCTCTCTTTTCGGGGATCTCCCAAATATTGTTCTGTGTATATGATTTCATTTTCGTGTGACGTCACTGTTGTTTCTAATATAATGATAATACTCTGTTCTATAGGAGCGTTTTTTAAGCCGTTATACCCATTCTAGAGGACAACTTTCCTTTATGTAACAAGAAACTGGAGTGTGATATGTAGGGATGAAATGTGAGAGAGGAAGTGACGTCACGAGTTTGTTCCCCTATTGATGTCATGTTGTCCTCTGTCTGGGCCAGAGTTTGCCCGCCCGGCCCGGGTCTCCAGGGAAAGAGTGACGTCGTACAGGTTTTCTCCTGCATTGAGCGCAGCTCGTTCAGTGTTCAAGATAAATTACTGCATGTCACCCGTTGGTCGCGAGCTCTCCACACCCCCGGGAGATTCCTCCTGGCGAGGAATTCCACAGCACTTTTACTCAAGCCGTTGAGAGAGACAGAGGGGAGAGCGAGAGAGAGACAGACAGACAGACAGACAGGCAGACAGACAGACAGACAGACAGACAGAGGGGGAGAGGGGTGGGAGAAAGGGGTGGTGGGGGGTGGGGAAGGGGACTCACTTTGCCGTTTTCCTGGATACTTTAGTCTCTGAGCCAGGAAGGGTAAAAGCGACTCCACCCTCATTGGAAAACTCGTGCTTTGACCTCCACGTCAGCTACACGGGTTATAAATTACTTATCGTCCAGAATAAAGTAGAGCCCTTGGACGAGAATCATGAAGCATTCTCAGAAAAAATTCTGATTTTAATTAACTTTTTTTAAGTTTAGGATGTAGCTAGCTCTACAATTTAAGTGAGTACAATCGGTTATGTGACCACGTTAACTGGTTTAGTTCTTACCGCGGGGTCTGTGATATCAGGTGAACCTCTAGAGGTTAGCCCAGCGCTGACTCAGATATACAAGGCTTGCGGCACGGGTCAGACCTAACAACGGTATCACTAAATGATCTCTTTTTCTCTCTTTCTCCTTCTCTCTCTCTCTCTCTCTCTCTCTCTCTCTGTCTCTCTCTGTTTCTCTCTCTGTCTCTATCTCTCTCTCCTTCTCTGTCTGTCTCTCCTTCTCTCTCTTTCTCTCTCTCCTTCTCTGTCTCCCTCCTTTTCTTTCTTTTTCTCACTCCCTCTCTTCTTCTCTGTTTCTCTCCTTTTCTTTCTCTCTCTCACTCTCTCTGTCTCTCTCTTTCTCTTTGTCTTCTCTCTCTCTTTCTTTCTCTCTGTATATCTCTCCTCTCTCTTTTTTTCTCTCTCTGATCGTGAGTTTTGCTTCTAGCTAAAGTCCTGCGAGTGTCAGATTTCTTTCTGTCTAGGTGGTTTGGCTGTAAGGATAAAGCCGCGTAGGCGTTTTGTTTCATAACTTAATGATAAAAGTTTTCTACAGCATCTCCAGTTCATCCATATAAACCTGTACATAAGAAACTCCCACGTATTAAAATTTAATGACAGACGCTTTAATGATTAAAAAATCAAATCCTTCCCTTAATAATATGCTTTCTATTCCAGCCATTAATTAAGAGGGAAGAAGATGGCACAGCTTAATTGCTTTAGAAATAGCCGAGTTTATGGCGTCCCGACACTAAAAAAAGTACAAGACAGTTATGCGGCAAAGAAGACTTAAAGTGAATTAACAATAAACAAAACAAATTGGAGTAAAGAGGGAAGGGCGGGGATAGAAAGAGAGAGTGAAAGAGTGAGAGAGATACACAGAGAGAGAGAGAGAGAGAGAGAGAGAGAGAGAGAGAGAGATACGAAGACAGAGGAGAGAGAGATACAGAGAGAGATATAGAGAAGAAAGAGAGAGAGAGAGAGAGAGAGAGAGAGAGAGAGAGAGAGAGAGAGAGAGAGAGAGAGAGAGAGAGAGAGAGAGAGAGAGAGGGAGGGAGAGAAAGGTTATAATCAAGATAAAAAATCGAAAACGAGGCAGCCGCCAGCCAATCAGCTTTGATGAGCCCACAAGATCTAATCTAATCAAGCACAAAATATTTTCCCGGGCAAGCAGCAAACGTAAGTAAATTATTTGGAAAATGGCGCGTGTGTTTGTGTTGTTTACGGCGGGTATTTCATTAGCTGATTGGCTGTTAGAGGAGCCATCACGTATGTTATTCTATTATCGATCCAGTGAATGGGCCCGTGGACATTCCAGAATGCTTTAGAGCTTGTCTGGGTTGGCACCAGGGAGCTTCTTGCCCTACAGAAATTACATGGGTTTTATGCTGTTGTCTTTGGGCTTCTTTCTGCCTGCAGTAATTTGGTCTTTGGCGGGGGGTAGTTTTCGGCATTTCTGTCCTTTTTTTCTTCTTCGTGTCTTCTTAACCCCCTCTTCTTCTACTTTTCTTCTTCTTGTTCTTGTTCTTGTAGTTCTTGTTCTTGTTCTTGTTCTTGTTCTTGTTCTTGTTGTTGTTGTTGTTCTTCTTCGTCTTCTTCTCATTAATAATAATAATAATAATAATAATAATAATAATAATAATAATAATAATAATAATAATAATAATAATAATAATAATAATAATAATAATAATAATAATAATAATAATAATAATAATAATAATGATATGATATCATTATTATCAGCAAGAAAGATACTATACGGTGGTAAACAGAGCCTGATACCGCTCCTCCAGCCATTCTGTGCGTGTCGTACAGTGTCATGCTTGATATGATGAAAGAACACAGCAACTGAAATCATCACTGTAGACAGCTGCCACATTTACCCTCAGATTTTGGTGATGGCTTCGACTTCCCCTTTGAAAACAAAAATGATAATGTCTTCGAACCTCGGTCCTCAGGAATGCGTTAGCGAAATCCAGGGGCATGAGTTGAAACTGTTTTTATTTTAATTTTTTCACAAAATTTAAAAATTGCGAACATAGTTTTTCCGGAACAAAGATGTATTATTTGGGATTTCATATCGCCGAATGACCTTTGACATTCATTGGGTCATTTATTCATAACCGAGGAGTAAAATGCTCCCAGAAAAAAATGTCACAACATTATATAATTTTTCTCTCACCGCTTCCTCCGAAAAAACTTGACATTGTCAAAGTTTTTACTGTCGGGACAAAGTGAGAAACTTCTCCAGCAGGACGTGAAGTGAGAAATTTGATAAGTCGGTGGCAAGTAGTCCCCGTGGCTATCGCGGAGTGATACATTATTCACAGCAGGACAGTCTGCTCGGGGTTCAGTCCCCTCGTGATGACCGTCTTCTCTCTGCTTGACCCCAACCGCATTTCCCTGAGATTCAATCTAAAGAAACGTTTAGGGCCACAACAGCTCTCTTGTGATATTAATTTGATATGGAGAAGTGTAGTTTAAAACCTAATCCTGAAACTTAGCCGTGTTCAAAGTATATTGAGTCCCTTCCTTATTGTGTTTCTTCAAGTTTGAACAAGATTATCTGACTTGCTAGTAGAGTCACAGCGTCTAGGAATATCAAAGTACATTATAGTTATATTTTGTCCAAAATAGGTTTTGAGACACCATTAGCATCACATGAATACCAAAGAACATTTAAATTATGTTTTGTCCAAACTGTCTGAAATAGAATGTGTGAGACGCCACTTAGTCTAATTTGAATACCAAGTAGTTTTGTTTTTGTCCAACTGTCTGGACTAGAATGTAAATCAGCACTAGGCCCATCTTGAATACCAAGTAATTCTATTTCATCCAAACTGTCTAAAATAGAATGTGAAACACCAATTGGTCATTCTTGAATATCAATTTTGATACTAAAGTTTCTCGATACTCTCGAGTGCTGTTAATTTTTTGTTTTCTCCTTTCATTGAATGGTGACAGTGGAAGCGGAATTTGTCATTTCGATCACGAAACAAATTAAACTGTTTTCGGTCCGTTAAAAGATCGAATAAGTAAAGTAAGCATCAGATCCTGTCACCGTGTTCACAATACGACCACATCTGTGGAATGACTTGATACATTGTTTTAACTGACGATCTTCCACACCTGTGGAATGACTTGATCCATTGTTTTAACTGACGATCTTCCACACCTGTGGAATGACTTGATCCATGTTTTGAGTGACGATCTTTCACACTTTTGGAATGACTTGATGCATTGTTTTCACTGACGATCTTCCACACCTGTGGAATGACTTGATCCATTGTTTTCACTGACGATCTTCCACACCTGTGGAATGACTTGATCCATTGTTTTAACTGACGATCTTCCACACCTGTGGAATGACTTGATCCATTGTTTTCACTGACGATCTTTCACACCTGTAGAATGGCCTGATCCATTGTTTTCACTGACGATCTTTCACACCTGTAGAATGGCCTGATCCATTGTTTTCACTGACGATTTTTCACACCTGTAGAATGACTTGATCCATTGTTTTCACTGACGATCTTACACATTTTTGGAATGACTTGATCCATTGTTTTCACTGACGATCTTCCACACCTGTGGAATGACTTGATCCATTGTTTTTATTGACGATCTTCCACACCTGTGGAATGACTTGATCCATTGTTTTTATTGACGATCTTCCACACTTTTGGAATGACTTGATCCATTGTTTTTATTGACGATATTCTACACCTATGGAATGACTTGATCCATTGTTTTTATTGACGATATTCTACACCTGTGGAATGACTTGATCCATTGTTTTCACTGACGATCTTCCACATCTGTGGAATGACTTGATCCATTGTTTTCACTGACGATCTTCCACACTTTTGGAAGGACTTGATCCATTGTTTTAACAGACAATCTTTCTCATGGACTCGACTTTCTCATGGGCAAAACTTGATGGTACAGGTGAAGTCAATACCACTGTCTTCGCTACCAGTTAGTATAGTCCTACAATGTAACTGTGCTGTGTGTCACGAGAAAAAAACTTTTTCTACTTTGGCGTTGGTCTCAAAATAACTGGCGTATACATCTAAGTGAAGTATTATACGTTCATGCGTGAATTCACTTGTCTATCAGAGCTTAGGCAAAAGGTTTTTCTGTATCGTAAAGCGCTTCGAAAAACTTAACCTTGGTTTTAAAAATGTTAAGGCAAATAGAAACGATGCGTTGGAAAGTCTGAACAAATAGAATGAGCATTAACTGACGTGTTGCTCAATGTTATACAAAAGTTCAAACTTAGACAGTCAGCACTGATTCATGTGTTTCGCAATGCAATGGAAAAATTCGACTAAAAAGAGTCAGCAGAACAGAAACTTGTGTTACGCAATGTTATAGAAAAGTCCAAACTAATAGAGTCAACACAAAGTCATGTTTTGCGCAATGTTGTAGAAAAGTTCAAACTAATAGAGTCAGCACAAAGTCATGTTTTGCGCAATGTTATAGAAAAGCCCATAATAAAAGAGTTAGCCTAAAGTTTAGTGTTGCGCCATGTTATAGAAAATTTCGAACATGGAGAATCAGCAGAACAGAAACTTGTGTTACGCAATGTTAGAGAAAAGTCCAAACTAATAGAGTCAGCACAAAGTCATGTTTTGCGCAATGTTGTAGAAAAGTTCAAACTAATAGAGTCAGCACAAAGTCATGTTTTGCGCAATGTTATAGGAAAGTTCAAACTAATAGAGTCAGCACAAAGTCATGTTTTGCGCAATGTTGTAGAAAAGTTCAAACTAATAGAGTCAGCACAAAGTCATGTTTTGCGCAATGTTGTAGAAAAGTTCAAACTAATAGAGTCAGCACAAAGTCGTGTTTTGCGCAATGTTAGAGAAAAGTCCAAACTAATAGAGTCAGCACAAAGTCATGTTTTGCGCAATGTTGTAGAAAAGCCCATAATAAAAGAGTTAGCCTAAAGTTTAGTGTTGCGCCATGTTATAGAAAATTTCGAACATGGAGAATCAGCAGAACTTGTGTTGCCCAAGTCCACACAAATAAAGTCAGCATTAACTCTAGTGAGTGCGCAGTGTTATAGAAGTTCCATGAAAATAGAGCCAGCACAAAGTTATATTTTGCGCAAATGATATAGAAAAGTCCAAACTAAGAGAGTCAGCACAAAGTCGTGCTTTACGCAATGTTGGAGAAAAGCCCAAGAGAGTCAGTACAAAAACTGGTGTTGCGCAATGTTATGAAATCTCTGTCAAAGTCGTCACAATGATCAGAGCCTCATACATTATTCACTCGTGGATTTAACGCTGCGATAATTCCGGTCCTTTGTCTAAAGCCATCTCCAGATAAACCCGCTCTGGCGTCAACCTCCCCATCCCATCCGACCCACACTATGTTCCGAGACTACAATGAGGTGATAAAATCTGAGAGCAGAGCTAGGGCTTAGTCCAGATGAAATCCCCATGTTGTGGGTGATGGGGAAATGGGTTTTGTGATGGCAGCGACAGGCTCTCAACATCCTGAATGAAATCTAAGGAAAGGGTCTTCCATATGGCTGTGATAGAAAGTGTCGCAATACTAAAGCTTGTTTGAATAAGATCATACATGTTGTATAGATGATTGTAAGGTTTAAAGAATTTCTATGTCTGCGAGGAGATAGTTTGTTAGTCATAATTTTCTATCTCCGATCTTGTTTGTCATGAGAAGATAGTTTGGGTGTCATGATTCTCTACCTTTGATCTCATCTATCCATGAGGAGATAGTTTGGGTGTCATGATTCTGTACCTGTGATCTCATCTATCATGAGAAGATAGTTTGGGTGTCATGATTCTGTACCTGTGATCTCATCTATCATGAGAAGATAGTTTGGGTGTCATGATTCTCTATCTATGATCTCATCCATCATGAGGAGATAGTTTGGGTGTCAGAATTCCCTGCCTCTGATCTTGTCTATCATAAGGAGATAGTTTGAGTGTCATGATTCTCTATCTCTGACTTTCTCTGCCCGCGAGGAGATAATTGGGGTGTCACGATTCTCTAACTCTGACTTTATCTATCTGTGAGGAGAGAATACGGGTGTGACAATCGTCCTATCTGTATTTATATACAGGCTAGGTTGAAATGAAACAGACTTACACTAACGAACAAGTTTCCGAGGCTGTGATTACAATCAGCACAGAACTATCCAACCTCGGATCGGATCTATTATTCAAACCTTGACACCTCTGTAGAGGATACTTGATCTTTTTCTGATTGTCGTACCCGCAAACATTCCGTGACTAGACGCAGCTCAGATTTCCCAAAGGTGCAATTAGACCTAACTCCAAAAAAGCCTTTGTTTTCCTCCCCATACACAGTAAGCTGTGTGAGAACTGTAGACACAGTATCAAAGAGGTAAAGGAATAGGGCCGTTTTTCTCTTTGCGAATAAATCTGACAGTTCAGTTGATGAAATCGATTAAAAAAAAAAAGGTAGGAAAGGGGGAAAAAGGGAGGGGGGGGGGGATAATTGTAGGAACGGTGCGAAATATTATTCAGGATAGTTTTTAGAAAATTTTAGAGAGTTTTTTTGTTTTTTGTTTAGTTTTTTTTTTTTTTTTTTTTTTTGGTGTTTTTTTTTTTTTTAAATTTGTTTACTTTTTTTTAAGCCGGACCACGTTATAAATAGCGTGACGCAGGGCACAATATTGATCTTTACGGTCAAACTACAAGGGAAATGGTGAGACTGAAGAGCAAAATAGGTTCAAAGTCTCAGCATAGACTTTGCTTGATTAAGGCAGATCGGGACTTTGATGGCAGTCCGATAGGAATCCCCGCTTGTCCATCTGTAATCCTGATATCCCATAATCTCCGCACTGGTCCATTTACTAGCGCTTGGCTGGATTCACACCTTCGGAATCTTACACGGAGAGTTTTCTCGCCAACATTTAGTTATTTTATACTCTTGCTTTTTTTATTTTTTGTAAATTGTACTATTTTCGCCACTATTTTTAATTTTCGAAACCTTTCTCCATACACAAGTACCGAGTACTCAAACTCTGGCTTTGGGTTTTAATATACTTAATGTAAATGAAATCAGGTTATTGCAATTTGAAAAAAAAAAATCTATGGACTGAAATTTTTCAAAGTTATTTTGATGTATCAAAACATGTCAGATGATCAAAGGCTTTCTCAGATCTTTGACAACGCTCCCCTTACCTTGGTAAAACCGGATCAGTAGATACCTTTCTGGAATTTCTCAGGCAGACAGTATCTCTTTATCCAAATAGGGAGAGTGAAAGGGTCGATTTCTTTCGTTTTTATCATGTCCATCTCCGATTGTTAAACATCTCTCTTTCTCCCTCTTTCTCTCTGTCTCTGTCTCTGTCTCTCTCTCACTCCCTCTCTCTCCCCCTCTCTCTCTTTCTCTCTTTCTCTCTCTTTCTCTCTCTTTTCTCTCTCTCTTTTTCTCTCTCTTTCTCTCTCTCTCTTTCTCTCTTTCTCTCCCTTTCTCTCTCTCTCTCTCTCTCTCTCTCTCTCTCTCTCTCTCTCTTTCTCTCTCTCTCTCCCAGCAATGATAAATGTGTGAGGCGTTCATATTGGTCATTGAAAAAAGATTGGCAAACTTTCATTTTCTAAACATAAACAATTTTCCCCGTTCCAAAGAAGGCATACAAACATCTGTATTAGCTTGATTAAATTTTTTTTTACGCTTATTTGATCACCTCTAGAAACATTTGTATTAAACTTAGCCAAAAGTTTATAAAGAAAGGAAAGAAAAGAAATTGTGATATTAAATTTTGTTTGGTTTTAAAACTCGTCTGTTCGAGCATCGTCACAGTTGAAAGTTTTGGGCTTATTTCAAGGCGAGTCTGAAAAGAGACGTCAAAGTTGATGGTTTTTGGTTTATTTCAAGGCGAGTCTGAAAAGAGACGTCAAAGTTGATGGTTTTTGGTTTATTTCAAGGCGAGTCTGAAAAGAGACGTCAAAGTTGATGATTTTTGGTTTATTTCAAGGCGAGTCTGAAAAGAGACATCAAAGTTGATGGTTTTTGGTTTATTTCAAGATTTCAGAAGAAAGATGTCACAGTTGATAGTTGTGGGCTTATTTCAAGGCGAGTCTGAAAATAGAAGCCACAGTTGGTAGTTCTTGGCTTCTGTCAAGATGAGTCTGAAAATAGAAGTCACAGTTGATAGTTGTGGGCTTATTTCAAGATGAGTCTGAAAATAAAAGCCACAGTTGATAGTTCTTGGCTTCTGTCAAGATGAGTCTGAAAATAGAAGTCACAGTTGATAGTTGTGGGCTTATTTCAAGATGAGTCTGAAAATAAAAGCCACAGTTGGTAGTTCTTGGCTTCTGTCAAGATGAGTCTGAAAATAAAAGCCACAGTTGTTAGTTCTTGGCTTCTGTCAAGATGAGTCTGAAAATAGAAGCCACAGTTGGTAGTTCTTGGCTTCTGTCAAGATGAGTCTGAAAATATAAGCCACAGTTGGTAGTTCCTGGCTTCTGTCAAGATGAGTCTGAAAGTAGAAATAGATAGGTAGATAGATAGACAGATAGATAAAGAGATAGATAGATAGGTAAATAGATAGATAGATAGGTAGATAGATAGATAGATAGATAGATAGATAGATAGATAGATAGATAGATAGATAGATAGATAGATAGATAGATAGATAGATAGATAGATAGATAGATAGATAGATAGATAGATAGATAGATAGGTAGATAGATAGATAGATAGATAGATAGATAGATAGATAGGTAGATAGATAGATAGATAGATAGATAGGTAGATAGATAGGTAGATAGATAGATAGATAGATAGATAGGTAGATAGATAGATAGATAGATAGATAGATAGATAGGTAGATAGATAGATAGATAGATAGATAGGTAGATAGATAGATAGATAGATAGATAGATAGATAGATAGATAGATAGATAGATAGATAGATAGATAGATAGATAGATAGATAGATAGATAGATAGATAGATAGATAGATAGATAGATAGATAGATAGATAGATAGATAGACAGACATCTTGCTTGTGTTTTTATATTTGTCCTGAAATTGTAAACACAGAGAGAAAAGAAAGAGCGCGACGACTCCCTTACGAGCTGCTATCGCACTTACACCGGATGTTTTAGAGGCGCCATTTCCTGTGGTGGTCCACCATTTTCCTGGGGCTCCCCCGACATATCAAGCTCTGGGAGGAAATTGAGAGAGTTTTTGTGTCCATCTAACCGTTCCTTGCTCGAGTAACGGTAGCCTAGAGTCGAGTTTCGGTGGTGAAACTAGAAGAATTTCAGACGTGCTGCTAGGATGTGATCGACCGAGTGATAATGGTGTTAGCTGGTGTTAGCTTTCTTGTCCGAGTTGGGACAGATTATTAGGCCGGGACCGAGAAAACTGACAGCTTCAGCTTTTTCTTTTGTTGATTTTTGAGGCTTTGTTCTTTAGTTTTTCGTTCTCTCTCCCCCCCCCCCCCTCCCCCCCACCCCTGTCCATATTTATCATCTTGACAGAAGAATATTATAAACTAAGCAGCAAAAAAGGTGTTTCCAGCCTGCTGTGTATGATTATTTATTTTTGTTTTCGAGATGATGTAAATTACGAGGACGATATGGCAATATTATGTCTTTCACAGCCATAGAATCGCGGATTTCTTTATTCCTTTTTCTCTCTCTCTTTTGTTTTTTGTTTTGGTTGGATACATTTTACAATCACCGGAAACTCTTTGGTTTAATCTCGAAACATTAGTATTGGGAGAAGTGTTTGTTCAGAATGTACTTATGGGAGAAAAAAGGGAGGGGATAAAAAAGAGGTGAGGGGGGTGGGTGGGCAGGGGGGGTTCAACCAGAGGATAAGAGCAGTTTGTTTTTCTTAGCTTTAATCCTGGGAATTTTTAATTTTCATTGTCCTTTATTCCAGCCCCATTCACCGCCCCCGCTCCCTATCTCTCTCTCTCTCTCTCTCTCTCTCTCTCTCTCTCTCTCTCTCTCTCTCTCTCTCTCTCTCTCTCTCTCTCTTTTTTTCTCTCTCACAATTACAAACTGTTGTTGTTTTGTCTTTGAGACCAATGGAAATCCAAAGGGTTCAATTAACGGAATCGATCCTTTAATTAAACGGAACAAATATTCACAAACATCCGGTTAGATTTTAGTGAATAATACTGAACAGTTTTACTTCTTTTAGATAAGTTTGATCTGTGTGAATATTGTTCCGCGTATTCCATTGTTTATTGGAGAAAGATTAAAAAAAAATTGTGAGAGAAGTGCCAAACAACAAGTTGTTTAGAGTTTTAGGATTTGGTGAAAGAAAAAATTGATTTCATGATGCAATCATATCCAAGTTCTTGGAAAAGAAAGTTTTAGAAATTGTGTCTTTCTATTTCACGAAATGTTTAGTTTTCTTTAAGTGACAGAAATTAGACTCCGCTGCGCTAAGGTATTCATTGAAGAAGAGAGGACTTTGTTAAGAGCGTATCTTAACTTTCATACTGTTTTCTCTAATTTCAGCTGGATCCTCTTCTCCTAGAGCATAAAACTATTGGTGGTCATCATAAATCTCATAACTTTAAGGCTCTTTTAGTTCGTTAATCTAAAACTTGTGAATTTAAGTAATTTATCTGTCGTTTCTATAGCGATGGAATCCTAATATTTGTCTAAATCTCACGTGACAACGATGTTTGTTAAGTCTGTCGAGCTCCTGTGACGATGGTAGCTACACATTCGATGGCGGAGTTGGTGAACGCTGTGCAACACACGGTTACCCAGCTCCGCTCCTGGTCGTTTCTCCAAGGGAGTAAACGATCTGTGTCACAGCTAGTGGCTCCAGAGATATTCCTTGCTGACTCTTGCACTCTGGCAAGACAGTCGATGTCTTGTGGCCATCTCGAGGTTTGGACTGTTGATAAAGAACGCGGAACTTGTGATCCGTGTCAAACCACGAACGTATTGACGCGTGAGACAAAACATGAACGAGAATTGCCATCCACAATTTTTGCGTGTTGTACGACAGAGTCTATAACTTGTCAACATGACCACCACCCCATTAACACTGGCAAAACTAGCCCACCACGGGCTGCTAAATCTGCCGCGACCTCACTGTCGCCCAAAGAACAGCCGCCATCTATTCCGACCTCAAGCCCAGAATGTTATCCCTGTAGAAGAGTATCCATCCTCTCAGGCCCGTGTTTCTCCTCTCATTCCTCCCTCACCATATTCCTAACACTCTGCATCCTCCTAACGTCCTCGCCATTCCACGCCACCATCTCGTGTGTTACCGGGTGCTATGTGTTTCCCCCAGGCAAGACGAACCCGTGCACCAACCAGCGGTGTCTGTACGGCGCCGAGTGTATGCCCTCTCAGGACGGCAAGACGGCCAGATGTCAGTGTCCCAGCGAGTGTCCAAACTACGGCGACAGCCAGGGCGGAGGCCCAGTGTGTGGCAGTAATGGGATCGACTACCCCAACATGTGCGAGCTGAGGAAGGAGTCCTGCACCAGCATGAAGAACATCCGCGTCAAGTACTACGGCAAATGCGGTAAGAGAAATGCTTCCCTTGCAATCATCAACTTCTCACTTTACCCATTTTTTTTTCAAACTGGTTCGCAGACTTTCATTATTTCTTGCATGCGAAAATTCTAATATGGTTACATCTTTCACTTATTCTCTTATTCAATGGTCCCCCCCGCTTTTTTTATTCCCTGCTGATATTTCTTTCTCCCCCATCATTCTAATGATGCCGAATTTGCATTGCCCTCAATATATGTTGCTCATCATTTTGTATACCACTCCCATTGAAATAGTCCTTTCCCTACCAGATTCGCCTGAAGCCAATGGAGATGATACTTCTCTAGCATTCCTGTTTTGGTACAAGTATATCGGCCATATTTTCTCTCATTGTAACATGCCAATCGATGATATCATTTTATCTGCTTCCAAAATTAATCTTTCCATTTTCAGGATTCCATTGTTTACATGCTTTCGCCTCATTTCGTTCTTGTATTTTATCTTTTCATCTTTTTTAACTACCCATATAATTTTAATTATTGCTTCATTACTCCACACATTTTCATGTTCTCTTTCTTTGTTCCATTCTTCCGTATTATCATGTTCTTTTTCATCGGCAGACAGCACTGTCTCATCTGTAAGCTTGTGTTTATTTCATCATCGATGCTTTGGGCCTTTTTTCATGTCATTCTTATTATAAACTGTTGTTTAGACTGACATGAAGTATAAGCATAAGTTGGTGGGAGTTTTTTGTTTGTTTGTTTGTTTGTATATTTTTGTTTTTGTTTTTTTTTTGTTCGTTGAATATCGTAGAGAAATCTTGCAGGTTATATCCAGGAGCTCTCTCTCCTCAATGCCAGAAGTCTCATTGCAACACATGAAGGATTCATTTCTTATGCATCATTCCGTACCAACATAAACTTCTTATACTCAGGTATTTGATAAAGAAGTGCCACGCGTAATTCATATCGATTGATATCAAGTCCTGTTGAACTTATGGGCACCACACATAAACTCACTGTTCTATTCTCTATCTGTATCCTAGTCCTGCTATGCTTAGAGGTACCACATGTAACTTTACTTTTCCATACTCCATCAGTGTCCTTGTCCATTTGAGATTAGAGGTAACACACATAACTTAACTATTCTATTCTTTATCTGTGTCCTTGTCTTGTTAAGTATACGTTTACCACACATAAGCTCACTGTTCTATTCTTTATCTGTGTCCTTGTCTTGTTAAGTATACGTTTACCACACATAAACTCACTGTACTATTCTCTATCTGTGTCCTTGTTTTGTTAAGCATACGGGTACCACACATATATTCACTTTTCTATTCTCTATCTGTGTCCTTGACCTTTTGAGATTAGGGGCACTTCACTTAAACTATTCTATTCTCTATTTGTGCCCTAGTCCTGTTTAGATTACAGTTACCACACATAAACTCACTGTGCTATTGTCTGTCTCTGTCCTAGTCATGTTGAGCATACGGGTACCACACGTAAACTCACTGTTCTATTTTCTGTCTGTGTCCTAGTCCTGTTGAGTATATGGGTGCCAGACAAAAACTCCATGTTCTATTCTTTATCTATGTCCTGGTCTTGTTGAGCTGTAGAGCACCTCATATAAACTCAGTGTTCTGTTCTCTATCTGGATTCCAGTCCTGTTAAGCTGAAGGGCACCACATACAAACTCACTTTTCAACTCTACATCTGCATCCTAGTGCTATTGAGCTTTAGGGCACCACATACAAACTCACTCTTCTACTCTCTATTTGTGTCCTGGTCCTGGTATGTTTAGGAGCACCACACATAAACTCACCATTGTATTCTTTATCTGTGTCCTTGTCATGTTGAGCTAAGGGTCCACCACACATAAACGCATTGCTCTATTCTTTATCATTTTGCCTCTCCGAGATGTATCCACATCGTTGTTTTTTTTTAATCTGCTTCTTACGCCTCCACTGAAATGGGTTCCGTTAAGATAATAACTTGGTTAATCAGGGTTTGTTTGTTTCATTAATTAAACAAAGTTTTGATCTAAACCAACTTTGTATATGTAAAAAGAGCACAAAATTTAAATTGAAAGAAGTACCTAGTCTCTGAAATTTTACGAACACTACTCCATGATATACCTTCAAAAGGTCCAGCATCAATTATGGTTTGTGTATGTGTGTGTGTGTGTGTGAGAGAGAGAGAGAGAGAGAGAGAGAGAGAGAGAGAGAGAGAGAGAGAGAGAGAGAGAGAGAGAGACTCAGAGAGAAAGAGAAATCCCCGTCAGTTTTCTCAATTTTTTTTTATCGTTCACATCAACATTACATCACAAATTACTTTGCTTGATGAGATTTTGAGAAGCTCTGGAGATCCACTAGACAAGAGACCATGTGGGGTCATGCCTCGGGTCGAAAGGGCCGGGCTAACAAGAAATAAGAAAACTTGGGTGTCAAGAGAAGCTATCTTTCTCTGTTTTTCTAACTCTCTCTCTTTCTCTATATCTGTCTCTGTCTCTGTCTGTCTAACTGTCTGTCGGTCTGTCGGTCTGTCTGTCTGTCTCTTTCTCTCTCTCTCTCTTTGTCTCTCTCTGTATCGCATTTTTTCTCTATATCTGTCTCTGTCTTAGTCTCTCTCTCGCTCTCTCTCTCTCTGTATCTCTCTCTTTCTACATATCTGTCTTTGTCTGTCTATTTGTCTGTTTGTCTATCTGTCTGTTTCTCTCTCTCTCTCTCTCTCTCTCTCTCTCTCTCTCTCTCTCTCTCTCTCTCTCTTTCTCTCTTTCTTTCTCTCTCTCTATATATATATTTTTATATCTGTCTCTGCCTTAGTCTCTCTCTCTCTTTCTCTCTTTCTCTCTCTTCTTTTTCAATCTCTCTTTCGCTCTCTCTATCTCTCTCTCTCTCTCTCTCTCTCTCTCTCTCTCTCTTTCTCTCTCTCACATACACTCACACTTACACAAAACCTCTCCACATCAATCCATCTTTCACTGTTTTCCTACCAAGGCTACCCACGCAGGTAATAACTTTTTCCCATCAGCTCATAAACTGAGAAGGGAGGCCCAATCTACAGGAGCCCGGCGTGAGCGACTCAATCGATGAATGCAAGGTTTCCTCTGAGCCCTGTAATAGGGCCTAAAGCCGTGCGAGCTTTCCTGGACCTTGTGTTTACAGCGCTCCACCATCCCGTTGTGTGGTTTATAGGAGTCCGGGACAGAAGTCATCCCTTTCTGGGCTTAGCCGATCACACAGAAGTGGTCAGAAACACGCGCGATGAGAAATGTTTAAAACAAAAAAAAACCAAAAAAAATAAAAAAAAAAAACCAAACGAATTCTCTTCCTGTCAAAACTAAGGCTCTGTTTATAGGATGCTGGGAATGAAGTTTGTGCATATTTTTTTTTTCGTGCCATGTAAGGTTGAAAAAAAAAATATATTAATTTTTTATAATTTTTAGCTTCTAAAGGGATTGCCGAGCCTATACATATATATATATATATATATATATATATATATATATATATATATATATATATATATATATATACTGGTTACAGCCATGCATTCATTATTCACTAGTTAAATCTATACATTTATTATTCACTGATTAGATCCTTGCGCTCAGTAAAAACTGGTTACATCCATGGATTCAATATGAACCGATTAGATCCCTGCATTCAGTATTAACTGGTTGTATCCATTCATTCAACATGAACCGATTAGATCCCTGCATTCAGTATTAACTGGTTGTATCCATTCATTCAACATGAACCGGTTACATCCATGCATTAATGAATTATTGCTTATATTCAGGCATTACTGAATGACTGGTTACACTAATGCTTTAATAAATGACTGAATATATTCATACGTATTAATGAATGATTGTTTACATCCATGCATAAATCAATGACTGGTTACCTTTATGCATTCTATATTGACTGATTACATTCAAACATAAATCAATGACTGGTTACATTTATGCATTCTATATCGACTGATAACATCCTTGCATAAATCAATGACTGGTTACATTTATGCATTCTATATTGACTGATTACATCCTTGCATAAATCAATGACTGGTTACATTTATGGATTCTATATTGACTGATTACATCCTTGCAAACGTGAATGGATGGTCACAGAATGATGTGAAATCTCATCTCAGTGTCAAAAATTGAATTTGTAGAGGAGTTTACTTCAGAGACAGTCTTAGTCTCTGTGTAGATATGTATAAAACTAGGTCAATAATGAATTGCTCATATAAAGAAGACGGAGGCCAGTAACAGCCGTTCAGGTTAGAAAGAGGAAAAGGTAGAAAAATACAAGAAGAAAAAGATATAGTGGTTGGCTGTAGGGTAGGGGTAGTCACCAAGAATAAAGGGCCCAGATAAAGAAGACAGAGGTGAATAACAAAGGGTCAAGTTAGAGAGAGGAATAGGTAGAAAAATACAAGAACAAAAAGGTATAGTTGTTGGCCGTAGGATAGAGGTAGACACCAAGAATGAAGTTCAAGGTCGAAACAGAAAGGGGAAGAACTCAAAGGTCAATTTCCGCCGGATCTTCTCACAGCAGACGTTAGGAACGTCTACCAATCCCGTGAGCCCTCACTGAGCCATTGTGTGCGACCGGAAGCCTGGAAATTGCTTTTAAGTTGACTGTGATCTGTTGAGAGCAGTCCGACTGCCACAACATGGCCGGGGTTGGGGAGGCTCGATAGGGTATGGACAGACCCGCGTTAGATACTCTCAGTGACCGAGTTTCTCGTCAGTTAGTCCGTCTGTCTGTCTGTCTGTGAGTCGTCGGGCCTTAAGTCATCAATGTGGAGAAATGAGCGACCCAAACGTTGAGATGGAACGGGGAGAACATAGAAGCTTGACATCGACAAAATGAACGGATGAGCGTAGAACTGTTATTTAAGAGGGTTGATTTTATGTATATATGGGAGGGGTTATTGGTAGACACATTATAAATAGATAGATAGACAGATAGATAGATAGATAGATAGATAGATAGATAGATAGATAGATAGGCTTATAGATAGAAAAGATACATAGATGAGTAAATAGGAAGATCCCAGGAACAAGGATAGACAGAAACATAAAAGAGTCATAGTCCCATAACGAGGCTTGATCGGTCCCCATGAAAGAGAGAGAGAGAGAGAGAGAGAGAGAGAGAGAGAGAGAGAGAGAGAGAGAGAGAGAGAGAGATATTAACAAAGACAGAGAGAAAGAAAGAGAGAGTAAGAGAAAGAGAGAGAGAGTGACAAAGATAGCGAGAAAGAAAGAGAGAGTAGGAGAAAGAGAGAGAGAGAGAGAGAGAGAGAGAGAGAGAGAGAGAGAGAGAGAGAGAGAGAGAGAGCTAGCTCCTCACACAGATAGGAAAACTATTCCATTTTCCACCATAGTGTAACGTGGCAGATATAGATGTCACCTGACAACAGAAATCCCAATGGTTCAGAGATTGTCCGACATCGAAACATAAGCGACCAATAATAACATCGTCCCTATGACTTATCATCAGTTTTTATTTTTTTCGTAAATTAATGCATGGATATTTTATTTATTATAACCTTTTATCAATTTTATAGATTTTGATTCTACAATTTTACAGTTTGTTGTAACGTTGGGTTTTGCGGGGTAAAGATAGTTATCGAGCCAGAGGAAATTCCGGACGCTTTTAGGCTAGGAAACACGATCATCTGTCTGACCACCAATCTATCTATCCATCAGTTTATCTATTAATCTATCATTCTATCTATCTATCTATCTTTCTGTTTCGCTATGTATCTATCTGTGTGTCAATCTAGTTATCCATCTTTCTATGTGTATATCTTTATACCTATCTCTCTGTCTTTCTGTCTATCAGTAAACGAGCCTATCATTCTATCGAAGTACCCATATTTCTGTTCTCTCCGTTATTCAACGCCAGCTTTGTAGTTTTATTTATTTTTTTTTGTATTTTGTAAGTCACCTTTTCATGGCCGTTAAAAGCCCGGCCTGTGTATTTCAGTTGAAGCTTCCAAGACTCCATGCCGGGCGCGATAGCTTCGTCCGGCCATTTTTTTTTTCCAGACTTTAAAAGCTAACTTGATTAGCCGCGACTTCTGAAACAGCAGCTCTTCAAAGCGACACGGCCGGGCTTTTCAAAATGGAAATGGGCTTTTTGCTCCGTCAACTCCTGACGTGTTTGGTCAAAGATACAATTATTTTTGGCTTTTTCCACTGGCATCTTTCAGCCCTTTGAAGGTCCATTCTTTCTAACTCTTCGTTAGAGCCTGGGAGATATTGCCGGTAAAAGATGAGGCAAATATTTCGGTTTCACCAATATTATTTGATGGCTCAGACTGAAGAGCAGTCGTTGAGCAAGAAAAGCAAAATGGCGGTAATGAAACAAGTGGTTCAAATTGTAGCGTAGTTGTAAAGCAAAAATAGTAAAATACAACTAATGGTTCAGATTATAGCGCGGGTGTTGAGGAAGGAGAGTGAAATAGAATCTGTGGTTCAAATTGTAGCGCAGTTGTTAATCCAAAAGAGTAAAATACGACGGTGATAGCAGTTGTTTTTTTTTCTGAGTTAAAAAAAAATGGGTGATTCAAGTCGTAGAGCATTTGCTAATCCAAAAGAGTAAAATAATGTAAAGCTGTGTGGTTCAAATTGTAGCGCGTTTCTTGAGCGAGAGTACTAGTATACAAAGGGTGGCTCAGATTGCAGCGAAATTGTTGTGACAGAAGAATAAAATACAACCGGTGTTTTAAACTGTAGCTTGTTTGTTGAGCAAGAAGAGTAAAATACAATGGGCGGTTCAAATTGTAGCTTGTTTGTTGAGCAAGAAGAGTAAAATACAACCGACAATTCAAATTGTAGAGCAGTTGTCGGGCAAGAAGAGTAAAATACAATGGGTGGTTCAAATTGTTGCTTGTTTGTTAAGCAAGAAGAGTAAAATACAATGGGTGGTTCAAATTGTTGCTTGTTTGTTGAGCAAGAAGAGTAAAATACAATGGGTGGTTCAAATTGTTGCTTGTTTGTTGAGCAAGAAGAGTAAAATACAATGGGTGGTTCAAATTGTTGCTTGTTTGTTGAGCAAGAAGAGTAAAATACAATGGGTGGTTCAAATTGTTGCCTGTTTGTTGAGCAAGAAGAGTAAAATACAATGGGTGGTTCAGAATGCAGCTCAGTTAATGAGAAGTGTAAAATACAACCATTGAGCAGTTCCTCTGTATGATTTATCTTGGTTTTTTTGGGGGATTTTTTAATGGCACGTTGCTACGATAATTTTTTTATTGCTACAATATGAAAACGAACGATAATTTTTCTGTACACCTTAACGTTGTTACAATGTATTGTGTTAGCACCCTAAGTTTCATTACCAAGAGAAATAAGATTTTTTAAGTCCATATTTAAAAAAAAAAATTTATATAATAACAATAATGTCGTTGCTTATTTTCTCTCTCTTTTTTTTTTTCTTCCTCGGTTACAGTTTGGTTTTTGTTCACCATACTCCCTGAACGCCAGTGGTCTTGGCGTAAGATACTGGGCCTGAGCTTTACAGAAACTTGGTTGTGCGTTCGAGCCAAGTCGTTACCGGTGTTTCAAAGTCAAAATAAAAATTCTGTGTGGCGAAGAGAAACGAGAAGAAGATGAACGAGCCGTTAAAGTGATCTCCAAGATCCCCTTGAAGCTAAAGGTCTATCCTAAACGTCTCAATCTCGAGTTTCTAACATGCGAATTACAAGTTGAGAAAATATTTATTTCCCGGTTGCTGAAATGTTGAGCCCGATGTCTAGATCTAGAGCCTTTGTTTGTTTTTTACCGTACGGTTTTCAACTGGGCAGACATGGCGGAAAATCGACGCGGCAGAAGTACGCCTGTCGTGACTCTTGTGTCGTAATCAATCTCTTTGGTTTATGATTCGATTAACTGCAGCAAAAAATGTTTCTTAACAGGCATCTTTCTTTGCTGTTTCTTTAATCTTTCTTTAATCTCACATTGCATTTTTCTTTATCAGGATTTTGTTTTCTTCCTGTTGTTGTTCATCTCTCTCTCTCTCTCTCTCTCTCTCTCTCTCTCTCTCTCTCTCTCTCTCTCTCTCTCTCTCTCTCTCTCTCTCTTTCTCTCTCTCTGTGTCTCTCTCACTCTATCTATCTATCTACCTATATATCTATCTATCTTTCTATCTATCTATCTATCTCTCTTTCTCTCTCTCCCTCTCTCTCTTTTTCTCTCTCCCTCTCTCTCGCTCTATCTATCCATCTCTCTATCTTTCTCTCTCTCCCTCTCTCTCTCTGTATCTATCTATCTATCTATCTATCTATCTATCTATCTCTCGTTTGCCCTCTCTAATTTTGTTGTCGTTTGTCGTCTTATCTTCCCTTTATTTCTATTTCTATTATTCTGACACACTCGTTATTTCCCTCCATCAGCTTTCTTTCTCCCTACATCCATTTACAGACTGTACTTTTAGAAAACTTACCCGCTCTGATTAACTTCACGCCTTGTCCAATTATTTCCATTATGTACTTCATTTATTTCTTGCGTGTTTCATTTGTTTTCTCTATTCAAGTGTATGGCTAGAATCGATCATAAAATTTGTTCCTCCTGTTTTTTTGCTTCGAAATTTTCTTAACAGTTGAAGAGAATGCAACATTCAATATTATCGTGATTACGGTTGTCTTCGGGAGGAAAGAAAGAAAGAAATAAGAACGAAGAGGGGTGTTGTCATTTCTTGTCCTCGAAAAGTCCGTAGAAAAATAAGCATAAAAAGGAGAGATTCTGATGAAAAATGGAAAAGTTTCAAATTATTCCTTTGATGTGTGCCTGTGTGGCTGGGGCGGAAACTTTGTTTCGAGGTTTGAAAACAGTCAGAAGGCTTGGAGATAAAGGGTGGATATAATTATCATCAATAGGGGTTGGCATACATCAACTTCAGAGTCCAGAGATATAGGAAGGATAGAGGACCTGGTCACGAGAATAAAAATGATCATACTAACTATAATAATAATAATAACAACAACAACAACAACAACAACAACAACAACAACAACAACAACAACAATAATAATAATAATAATAATAATAATAATAATAATAATAATAATAATAATAATAATAATAATAATGATAATAATAACAATAATAATCAGAAGAAGAAGAAGAAGAACGATGATGATGGTGATGATGATGATGATGATAATTATAACACTTATAGTAATAATAATAATAATAATAATAATAATAATAATAATAATAATAATAATAATAATAATAATAATAATAATAATATCTAGAACTACAGCTAGCAATAGGTAAAGCTTTAGGATCAAAGCCTTTGGTTGAGTAATGAAATCGTCTCGACATTCATATTATAAACTAAGCTAATAAACGCTTTCAGGTATGGATCACTGATCTCCGATAAGGAAATTTTAAACTCGAGTATAATAAGGTTAATTTATTCTGGTGTTCCATCTAGAGCCTCCGGACAAGCTTCTGTCCTATTAGTGTGATTAATGCTGCAGAACTAAAGGTCCATCTATAATGTTTTGGAGTTTCTGCTGTAACTAATCCTCTTTCTGCGAGAGCATTGAATAGAAGCTGATAAATGAATAGAGAAGGGTTTGTTATTTGATATGCATATTTATCTCTTTGTGTTATAAAACACCCATGGTGGTGTCCGAAAACAAGATTTACCAGGTTAAATCGGTGCCTCTTGGTCAGATTAATTTTGATCATTCCAAACTGACCAAGACCAGCATTAGTTAATAGATGACATCATAGTATTTCGGCAATGGTAAGCTGTTGTAGATGAAAATCATTGTCTTTTGGCTTTCAAAAACGTTTTAGGAGCCTCGCTTTTTGGAAAACTAAGTTGGTTTGGCATTGAAGTTGAGCCGTGTGGAAATGACGGCCCTTTTAGTAGGTGATCATTGACGATGATGAACATGAATTTAGTGGGCCCAATCAGAATATTTGCCGCTGAGAGAGGGAACTGAGAGAAAGAAAGAGAAAATGAGCGAGAGAAAGAGAGAGAGGGAGAAAGAGAAAAGAGAGAGAGAGAGAGAGAGAGAGGGGGGGGGGGGAGGGAGAGAAGAGAAAGAGGGAGAGAGCGGAGAGATAGAGAGAGGGAGAAAGGAAGAGAAAAAAAGAGGGATAGAGACGAAAAGAGAGGGATAGAGAGAAAGAGGGAGAGGAAGTTGTAGGGAGAGAGATAGGGAAAGAGAGAGAGAGAGAGAGAGAGAGAAAGTTGTGAATCATTAAAATTCTAATGGGGGGATAACCGCAGAAACGGAATAATCTAATGTAACCGAATTGTAAAAAGGCTTCGCTCAAGGCACGAATCTCATCAAATTGCGAGGCCAACATTTCAGGAAGTCCAGTGTTGTAGCAGCAGCCCAAACAGCCTGGACAGCTTGGGAGAGGAAAGATGAAGGGAAAATAAGGAAAAAATAAACAACCTGATAATTCTTCTCCGCTTCAATCAATCCATGATCAATGCACAATCACGTAGGTGAACAGACGATAAATTTGAAAAAGGAAATTAAATATAACTTTATTCAGTTAGATCTTTATCATAGTGAGGGTCTTGGATTCAAGATGTACTCAATTTTTCTCACGGGACACAAATTTTTAAATCATATACATGGGTATGGAATTAAAAATAAAAACTTATACCTTTAGACTTGCATGTGTTTAAGTTAAACAATGATTATATTTAAAGTTTCTAATTTTCTAACTGTAACATGTCTTCCCCTCTCTTCTCCGGACCTCGAGTAGAAACGAAGTTATTCAGGAAATTTAATACCACGAGCGTTTTCCTACGAGGAATCCTATACAGAGAACGTAAAATTCTACCAAGAATCCTTTACAGAGGAAGTAAGGTTGTTACCTTGGGGCTACGGGGAGAGATGGGCCCAGTTTCGATTGTCCTTCTCACCCGGCTTCTTTATGAGCAGGGCACACACACCGATCCCAGCCTGTGATAATGAAGGCATGGAGAGCTGCTGTTGCCCCAGGGCCAGTGGCTACTGGTATGCAGAGGACACCAGCTGGAGAGGAAGTGCGGTCTCTAATTAACTCTAACGGTGAAGAGTTCGTGGGAGCGATCTGTGCTGCCGTGTTTGCCAAAGAATTCTCTCTATATCTCCCGGTCCGCTGTCTCGAGTTGTTCGTTGATGTAAATATTTGAGGATTCCTCCAGAAAGATTCTTCTATTTTATATTTCTTGAGTTGTTTGTCTCCATCATCATTATTTTCAGCGTAGCATTCATTTGGTCGGTACGGGGAATAGTGGAAATAATGAGATTTAATGGGTTTTTTTTTTATGTGAACATGAATTTAAGTGAAGATCTTACTGACATTAATTGGAAATATAATATGAAAACCGTTGAAGAAAAGAGGGATTAGAAAAAAAAAAAGGAAAAAGAGGAAGAGGAAAGGAAGACCGAGGAAAACGGAAGAAAAATAAATTTAGTCGAGGAAATTTAGAAAGTAGTAAGAGAAGAAAAAGAGTGGTGGTTGTTGGTCAGGAGTGTATGTGTGCGTGTGTGTGTGTTGTAGGGATGTAAAGAAAAGAAAATGAAACAAAAAATTTTCCGTCTGTCTGGTAATTCGCAATTTAGTATACCGATAACAACCACTGAGTTTGATCTCTTGGTAATTCAAGAATTATGTACACTTGTAACAGCTATTGGGTTCGACTTGTGGAAAATTCCAAATTCGAGTATACCTATAACAGCCATTCAGTAACTGTTTGACTTCTAGGTAATTCACCATTTAAGTATACGTGGTACTCCCAGTAATTCTCGATTTGAAGAATTATGACTGTAACAGCTATTGTGGTCAACTGTGGAAATCACTGAGATGAGTATCTCGTGAACAGACCCAGATTTCGACTCAAGTCCAATTTTAGAGAATAGTGTCTTACGTTATATGAAACAGTCATCAAAGTTGACTGTCATGGAGATGTCTCCTAAGCATTCTATAATTTAAATGAGAAGACTTTAAAAGAGAAAGAGAGAGAGAATGAGAGAGAGAGAGAGAGAGAGAGAGAGAGAGAGAGAGAGAGAGAGAGAGAGAGAACGACACAGGGGAGAGAGAGAGAGTGAGAAATAAGACAGGGAGTGAGAGGGAGAGAGAGAAAGAAAGAAAGAGAGAGAGAGAGAGAGAGAGAGAGAGAGAGAGAGAGAGAGAGAGAGAGAGAGAGACAGACAGACAGACAGACAGACAGAGAGAGATTGAACAAAATTGACACATTTTAATTACTGCACGGTTCACTGAAGATAAGACTTGGTCGTATTTCTACCTTTTCCGTCTTTCTTCTGTCGGCTTTAGATGCTTTCTTACGGTATACAGTGTAGAATCTTCTCACCACCCATAAAATTAGTTAATATCTCGATCGCCGCTCCAATCCTTTCTACCTATAATTATCATACATCTTAGACGGGCTTATTTTAGATGAAGCAAACGGAAAGCCTGGCAATATTGTCTTGAGCTTTTAGAGATTCATTGATTTAGTGGTTGAGAGAGAGAGAGATAGGGGCAGAGAGAGAAAGAGTGAGAGAGAGGGGTGGGGAAGAAATCGGTAGACAGAAAAAGAGAGAAAGAGAGAGAGAGGGGGGGGGAATCAGTAGAGAGAGAAAGAGAGAGATAGAGAAGGGGGAGGGGGGAGAGAAATCAGTAGAAAGAGAAAAAGAGAGATAGAGAAGGGGGGGAGGGGGGAGAAATCAGTAGAGAAAGAGACAGACAGACAGACAGACAGGCATACAGACAGACGGGGAGAGAGAGAGAGAAAAAAAAAAGAAAGAGAGAGAGAGAGAGAAAGAGAGAGAGAGAGAGAGAGAGAAAGAGAGAGAGAGCGAGAGAGAGAGAGAGAGAGAGAGAGAGAGAGAGAGAGAGCAGAGCAGAGTGGCGCCAGATACTGTTTCTCCCTCTTGGCTGTGACGATTCTGTGAAAGATTCGAGGAATTCGAATTGTCTGTCAATATTTTGATTTTCGAATACGTGGTCCAGAATTTTATAATATTTAAATCAGAAAGTACCCAACCAGATGTGATTGGTATGTCCAGTGTTTTGGGTTATAAATCTCAATTCAAGCATTTCCCAATGAACGACCCAATCTCCCTCTGTCCTAGCCCTCAAACAATTGAACCGCAAACCGCCTCTGTTCATCGTTCGGTTGGCAGTTATTTTGTTTGGATTTTTTTCTCCACCAGAAGTGTTTTGTTTAACAGCAAATTTTTTAAGACATTAAAAAATAAGTTTAAGCAATATTCGTCGTCGATTTTTTTTCTTCGCATTGAAATAATTGAGTAAAATTATTCTAGATTCGGATCAATCTGGTTTTGTATTCATTTCTGAAGACCGTTTGCGCGAATACATTGATGAGCACGATTCGCCCACATTAATGGTAGAAGCTCTTTAAAGTAATAGGATTGGTCACGTCAGGTGCATTTAGGATGGTGGGTCTTTTACTGGCTGGGCGAGTATTATTCTCTTGATCAGACCATCGAAAAAGGGGGGGGGAGGGGGTCTCTTTCAGGGTGAGTCTTTAGATTGTGCCGAGAGACAGAGTGATCTGGAGAGAGAGAGAGAGAGAGAGAGAGAAAGAAAGAGAGAGAGAAGGAGAGGATGTGTGTATGTGTGTGAAGAGTGCCAATAAATAATGCGAGAGCTTTCCACTTTCTTTAGATGAGAACAAAAGTTGATAAACTAAACTCGGTTTGATGCATCAGTAATTTCTAGTTTCGATATTACATCAATATTAATATGAATATTATTACCAGGAACGGAATGAAACTGCAGGCTGGAATTTTTTTTTTCATGTATTGCTCAAAATGTCTTCAACAGAAAAATTAAAAAAAAATAATAATAATAACAAAATACCGGGCTTAAAGCATTGAACTGATATCACCACAACGAGGTTCTTGTCTACCAAAAACACCTCGTCTCTTCTAGTCTATACTTATTTATTCATTCATTCATTCCTTATTTTAGTCCTATAACCAATTCATTTGTATTGCCAGATTGTCTCGTCAAACTCGAGGCCTCAGTACACAGTAAATGGCGGTCTGTTAGAAAACAGCCTCGTTCGATGAAGTTTGGGGATGGGGGAAGATACTGCAGTCCTGTCTGTGAAGGGAGACAAAAGAAAAAAAGTTGCCAGCTCAGCATTTTTTTTTGTTGTTGATTAAACTGTCATTTCCCATCGTGCTCCTCGCTTCTCTAGATTGGCTGGATGACAGCGGCAGTCTGACGAGATTAAACGGAAGTTCCATAACTAGGAGGAAAAGGGAGACAATTCCAACGACTATTGATCGGAAGCCGGGATCCGTTCAGTTACTTACGCTTCCCATTATTTCATCAGTCCCGCCCTGTCCTGGACTCGCTATCGGTTCAGGCTTCACGGCTGTTGGTCATTCTATACAGCATCTTCCTCTCTAGCATGGTGGGAGGCTGTTCAGGTTTGGGAGGAAATTGTTCTTTCACATCTTTCTCTCTCTCAGATATCTTCTTTCATGTCGTTCGTATCTTGCGAGTCCCTCGGTTTTCATATGTCTGTCTTGTTTGTCTGGGGTTACACATCTCCGTATGAGAGAATACTATACAGATAGCGAAGCGTTTTGTCTGTGGTCACGTCTCTCCATGTTATAGAATACTGTACATATTATACTGATCCGTTTTGTCTGTGGTTGCATCTCTCCATCTTATAGAATCCGTTATAGATACTGATTCGTTTTGTCTGTGGTTACATCTCCATGTAATAGAATCCTAGGCATATACTGATCCGTTTTGTCTGTGGTTGCATCTCTCCATGTAATAGAATCCTAGAGATATACTGATTCGTTTTATCTGTGGTTACTTCACTCCGTGTTATAGAATCCTATACAGATACAGATCTGTTTTGTCTGTGGTTATTTTACTCCATATTGGAGAATCTTATACAGATACAGATCCTTTTTGTCTGTGGTCGCATCATTCCATGTTTATAGAATCCTATACAGATACAGTTTGGATTGTCTGGAGTTACATCTCTCCATGTTTATAGAATCCTATACAGATACAGTTTGGTTTTGTCTGGGGTTACATCTCTCCATGTAATAGAATCTTAGACATATACTAATCCGTTTTGTCTGGGGTTACTTCACTCCATGTTGGAGAATCTTATACAGATACAGATCCGTTTTGTCTGTGGTTACTTCAATCCATGTTGGAGAATCTTATACAGATACTGATCCGTTTTGTCTCTGGTTACTTCACTCTATGCTATCACACTTTTTTTCAATGCAAACCTTACCCATTTCCGATTCTAACGCTTTCTCCTTGATCCCCGTGTAAGACCGTCAGAGACACTAAGGGGATGTGAACCAATTTACAAACCTCTATTTTTATATTATCAAGTCTTTGGTTCTATTACCCGTGCGTTAACCTTTTCTAGTAACTATGGTGGCTACAAGAGATCTACTGGCTCTGCTTTTTGATGTTGTTCTAACCAAGTGCACACACGCAACCGGCCGGATAATGCTCTCTCTTGCATATCTCTGCCTTTCTATTTATCTCTCTGCCTCTATGTCTCTATCTCTCTCACTTTCTCTCTCTCTCTCTTTCTCTCTCTCTCTCTCTCTCTCTCTCTCTCTCTCTCTCTCTCTCTCTCTTTTCCACGTGCACTGTGATATTATAAAGCAATTAACGAAGGTGAGCACTGCATGCGGGCTGGTGTCTTTTTTTCCCCGTCACTTAACGTTAAAAAACAACATCTTTCAGCACGCCACCTTACTTGAAGACTCTCTGTCTGCTGATTAGCACCGTAACTGATCACCTACACTTGAGAATGTCTTCATACCAGACTAGATCGTGCTGTTTATCTTACTTTCAGTCTAAGTTACCGAGTTGAAAAACACGCTATACATTACACTTGTTTTACAATCATTAAATTTTTGCCTCTTCTCACAACGTTCCTTTGAGTAACTTATCTATTTTAAATACAACTTCATCTTCTCTTATTTATATTTTGCCATTATTAAAATTAATCATGCTCTGTAAATGAACGACCGTATCCACAGATCTGGCTCAGGATTAGCTTGTGTTTCCAAAGCCTCAATGATTTTTTTCCTATCTCTGTCAAGGCGCCGTTTGTTTTCTTTTACATTACATTAACCCCAATGGTTCCGCTGTTAACCCCACGCTCCATTTGCAGCACTGTGAATGTCTTACTTGTTAAAGCTCGTAACTTCCACTTCTGCTCTCCTCCTGGTAACTTCCGGATGTTCTCCAGACCCGTGTCAGGGGGTCCGCTGCGCAGAACCCAAGGTGTGCAAAGTTGTGGAGCCAGACCGCACGCCCTCTTGCGCCTGCAACATCTTCTGCCCCACAGAGCTCAACTTCGTCTGCGGCACGGACGGCAAGACGTACAGCAACATCTGTCTGCTGCGACAGCAGGCATGCCGGGACAGTCGGGACATCCAGATGCTGTACGACGGGAAGTGTAGCCCAGGTGAGGACGGGGTCAAGGTCGTGAGTGTTCCTATAATATTGTTGTGTCTGCGCTGCGTAGTCTAGGCTGCAAAGCTGTGATTGGCTGCCCAGCTGCTAGAGCTAGAACCGCGTTGCTTTCCCCAGGATTTGATTGGTCAGTCTGAACCGCTGTTTTTGGGTAGCTAGAACCAGATTCTGCATGTTCTCGTTAGACTTTTGTACGCTGCAGTCTGAGCGACTCTGTGCCACAAGTTTTGTCGATTTGATACGAAAGTGGATGTGCTTTAGCTACCGGTGACTTCTCCAGTTCGACCTCTCTATTCTGAAGTGTGACTGGAACAAGTGTGATTACTTTATGATTTTCAAATTGTTTGTCCTTCTTGGTGCATTTTACTTGTTCGATGGAAAGAATCGGACGGAAACATTGTTCAACATTTCACACTGAATGCCTTTGATGTGGAATACTGAAAGTGTTCTTTCCATTATGCTTTGGAAAGGAAATACATTTGATAACTTGGAGTAGTCCTTACAGACTCAAGCGTTCCAATGAGTGTTAGTTATTTAGTTCTTTCTCTGAGGGTCTAGTTCAACTTCATCCCAAAGTTCTTGAAGAGTTCAAGTTCCTCTATGTATCCAAAGTTGTTGAAGAGTATAAGGTTTCTCTCTGTATGAAAAATTGCTGAAGAGTTAAAGATTCTTTCTGTATCCAAAGCGGTTAAAGAGTTAAAGTTTCCCTCTGCATTCAAATTTGTTAAAGATTGAAAAGTTTAAAAGATTCCCTCTGTGATCAAAGTTGTTCTAGAGATATAGTTTCCCTCTGTACCCAACGTTGTTAGAAGAGTTAGTTTCTCTCGCTATCCAAATTTGTTAAAGAGTTTAAGACGTCTCCCTATATCCAAAGTTATTAAAGAGTTAAAAGTTTCCCTCTGTATCAAAAGTTTTTAATTGGTTAAAAAAATTACCTCGGTATTCAAGGACTGTTTTATAGGTGAGTCCATTAGCTGTTGAGCTGTCCACTGCCCCCCTGTATAAAGACTTTTGCAGTCTAGATTTTGGAACAGATTTTCTCAGAAAGTTAATTGTACTCATTTCAAGATTAGACAGTGTGGAGACAGGTCCAGATGACGTTCGGAATGTCTCCTGATAAATGTGAATATATCAAGAGTTAGACAGTATGGAGACAGGTCCAGATGACGTTCTGATTGTCCCCTGATAAATGTGAATATATCAAGAGTTAGACAGTATGGAGACAGGTCCAGATGACGTTCTGATTGTCCCCTGATAAATGTGAATTTATCAAGAGTTAGAGAGTGTGGAGACAGGCCCAACTGACATCCTAAATGTCTCATGAATGTTTGTGTTTTCCCTGTGGTCGATGTTACTTTGCATGGGCTGAACCCAGTATCAGGGGCAGTAAGTGTTGTCAAGGTCAAGCCTGCCGACTGTTAAACTGTGTGCGCATGTCAATTGAACCCCTTCCCTCCCAAAAACCACTGCACAGCAGAAGATACAGATGACGGTGGGACCCAAGTTTAATAAACTATCCTCTAAATGTAATCCTCTGGAGCGAAATTCAGTTTGTTTAAAAGGTAAAGCCAGTGGTTTTCCGCCAATTTATATTTTTTTCCTACTTTTTTTTACTAAGTCATTAAGTTTCAGACTGAGATACGCTGAAGTATCATGACATCATGACACTACTCTTTTTTTTTTTTTTTTGGTGCTGACTCTAAGGGATGCATTCTAAGCTTTTTTTGCTTTTGTTTTTTTTTTTAATTTCCCTCTTTGCTTTTTTGTGGTCTTTTTACTCCTTCCATATTTATATGATTCTTTCTGTTTTAATGTCTCAATTTTAACTTTGCCTCTTTCATGATTTTCTAATTTTGCTTTAACAAGATGCAGTTTGAAGTAGATGCTTTTCTAATGAAGACTAAACTTTCCGTACAAAAAAGATCGTTTGTTTTGAAGCCAGTTGTTCTTGTAAATCTACTTAACTGATAATCCCTTTTGTCGCTCTATAACAAACCACGCTACCCCAAGGATTAACCATCTTTAAAGGCACGGTGCAAGATGAGTATAATAGTTACAATAATGGTAAATGATGTAACGGCTTTCCATACTTTCTTGTCGCACAATCAGTGTCACCAGTGGACCGTCACCATAAATGTTCTTCACTTTATAACTTAGGAGATTTTTCCAGTTATATATCCACTCAAGTTTGTATTCTTGTTTATAATTATAGATTTTTATTGTCATCAGAAATACTTCGTATAAACTGCACAATTTTCTTTAAAGTATTTGATGTTGTTCTGCTTAAAGTGTAGTCACAATATCGCCCTTCCATTATGTTTATAAGTTTCTTACAAGAAAAACAGCTTCTGTGCAAATGGCATAGATGTATAATTGTAGTGGCGATGTTCTTCAAATGTCCCTCAAAAAAGTTTATTATTGTAAAACAAATTTGATTTTTCTGTTTAGCTAAGATTTACTAAGATTTAAAAGCATTAATGATTTTGTATTGTGGTTACATTATTGTGTGAAAATGTGGATGGATTATGTATTTTCAATTAACTTTCTCTAAGAGTCTGAAGACTCTTTGGTATTCAACGTTTTAAGTGGTATCATAGTGCTTTGCCGCATTGACCGAATGGCAAACACAGTGTTTAGAGTAAAAAAAATAAAAGCAAGCATTTTAATATGTTTTTTTTCCTTGCGTTTCTATCGACTAAAGAAACAGACAATACGGTGTTTTAATATTAGGCATGTCGCATGAAGATGCTACATACACTAGACAGGTTGGTCACATTCCAGTAATGTCCAGTACCTAATTAGTCTGTGAATGGAAGATATTCTGGTCAGACCAATAGAGACCTGTTTGCCTTACCCACTCGGACAAGCCAACGGGAGGGGAAATGCTTAATTTTGGATCAGTTTTCCCTATTCCTTAGATATTTTTTGAGTCATAAGTTAGTAGGAATGCATGTTACACAAAGCATGTATGCAGACTTCGCATGGCATGGCAGTCAAACTTTTGTCAAAATTATGTAATCACGTGATAAATTCATGTTCCTCCACACTGTAGCATGTGTCATTATTATGTTGGTGTCTGACTGTTATGAAACCCTGAGCTTGATTACAATCATATGCTTATTATCATATGTCTATTTGTATGTTGTAGTCGCTACAAAGTGGGATTAATATTTTTTGTGAATATCTTGCACAATGTGTTATTGAATATGCTTTGTGATCATATTAAAGATTTTGTTGTTTGTGCTCAAAAAACAAAGTTGAATATGT